>CM038676.1:627280240-627577702 GCA_021605205.1 Aegilops longissima
TCGTGTGTGGTTCCAGAGTATGTACATGGATTTAACTATAAATATTTGCGCAACCTACGCAAGTTCATGGACCTAGTTCAGGGACCAGGAGTCAATGAAAATTATGTAGGCAATGAAGATTGAAACAGTCAGGAGGGATGGAATCATAGTAGCCAGTCAATCACTAAAGTGTGGCTAGATTACTTCACTCAGCAGAATCAGCTTTATATCTGTTATTAATTTATTAGAACCATCTTTAAGATTAACTAACACCACGAGAATTGAACAAAGGAATAGAAAAGCCAAGAAGTGCAAACCTGGGTTAGGCCTTTCAAGATAGGGCCAATACTTGGAATAGAAAACCAGTACATGTTTGGATCTATTAGTTGGCGTGTCTGCAAAAAATCAACATGGCACAAACAGTAAGCATGATTGGATGCAGCTATTAATTGATTGGTAAACATGAATCTAATGATCCCAAGGAAAATACTTAAGAAATGGCCAACACGTGAATACAAGAACACCCATGATAATGATCCCATGGAAATACTTACTAGGAGACCAGCATTCATCAATAAGGTGATATGTTTATCTCTTGCATCACCCCCATGTGATAACAGTGAACACTGCAATAAAAAGCAGAAGACATGAAAAGCCTTAACAACAGTTCTATTTCTTGATTTATTACTGGGTATTATTTAAGAAACGATATACTAAAACAAAGTGTCAGGTAACATCCAATGATAGATCATCGCAAAGCTTCGCAGAAGTTAAAATTTGGTAATGAGATATTCTAGAGAGAAGGTTAAGATAGAATTCTGCAGAGGATCAACACTTAACTCCAGTACCTGGCTGAAACTTACCATCTCTAGGTGATCTATGCTAACATCCAATTTTGAAGGCAGAACATATTTCTCAAACCACTCAAACACTTCACTGCAATCTTGGTTTTTACCCTTTGACCTCCTGACAGCAGATTCCATCTGCATACACTCCGTGTAAGAGATAAGCAGATCCATTAAAACTTGTAGTACGAATAGGTAAATTTAATGTGATGAATTGTCACATTATGACTAAAACTTTATTATCAACAAAAGATGAGCTACTGTATATGATGTAAATATGCAGTTCAGTTAGCGTGTGCTTGATTGGTTAAACAAGCTATATGGGATAGGGCCATCCAGCTTGGTAAGGATAGGCTTGAATGAGGTTAAACAAGGTATATGGGATAGGTTGGTTGCTTCGTTGGGTGGATGGGAGTATCACAACAGATTGGTTAGCTAAATGACACCTCTTAACTTCCATTACATTAACACCATCTAGACCTAGTGAACCTACTTAAGTCATACCGGAAAAACATATACCTGTTTCAGATAATCATCCATGAACATGATTGCATGGTCATCCTGCCCAGTATTGAGTTTGAATACACGAAGCAATCTGTCTTTCTTCAGTGACTGCAAAATGTATTTCTATGTTCAAATTTCATCAAAGCAAGGAAAATTCATATCTGACGCAGTTGGAGATTAATACACATTAGTCAATAATAATCACCAACAATTTAACATGATAATCGCTAGAAAAGAATCCAAAGATAAAACACAAACTTATCATTGCATTACAACAGTGGTGTCCACATAAAGAATTATTGCATAAGTTCAAAACAAAACCTCCAAATCTCTATCAACTTGTGTCCTGTCCTTCACGCTACTATACAATTGGGACTGCAAAATGAATGGCTGTGTCACGACCTACAAGTGAACACAAAAAAGCTGAATTTGGTAATGAATCACCATTGAAAAGGAAAATAATCAGAGAAGAAGCACATAGTGAGTTTATATAACCATCTTTATTATATAACAACATGCTACATGGGAGTATTGCTACATCCTTCTGTTAAGAGGAGGAGCAAACAAAAGTACAAGAGTTTAATGGTGGCCGTGTCCCCCCACCCCCAAGTAACTTTGGCATATCACGCACACAGACCAGACTTTTGCAACAGAAAACAGCCTAACCTATGCACACGGCGGCTCTCGCAGCCAGTGCTGGTAGGCCTGAATTGTCGCTCCACCTCTGCCTTGATGTTGTTGGCCATCGTCTGAAGGTCCTGGTTCTCTCCCTGGAACACCAGGTAGCTACGTTCTCTCCAAAATCCAAATGGACCAAATTTGTAGAATCACTATCGAGTTCAGGTCTTTTTGCCGATTTTTGGGCAGTGCTTTCCACCTAGACAGCCACCAAATTTGCCTGAAGTGGCGAGCTGTTCAGTTTAAAATGATTTGCCACAGCTATGTCAACCAGGAGCATTGCTCTCTTTCTCGGCCTCCCATGACAGCGCGCTCATCACGTATTTGGGCAGCTGCCAGCATTCAAGCTGGTCAACTGTCCAGCAGTGGAGCTGCAGTGCTAACCAGATGGGAAATGGCACTTGAGAGACACTTTGGCCTTCCAGAGCACCTTGTGGCATGGGAGCACTGTCCTGCCACAAAAGAATGCCCTATAAGACAGCTGAGCTCACTAAATGTCTAGACTCTGATTGTTCCTTTTCTAAAGGTTATAAATTCACATATCCATACATGAGAAAGGCGGATAGTGGAAATGATTCATGTGAATTGCAGAAAATAAGTGTTTAGTAGGAGGTTCAATGTATTCAATTAACAATTTAAAATGCTGAAACTCAACCAGTGCAACAGCATGAAACATGTATTTATGATATTATTGTTCTCCAAGTTCAGAAAAGATTGAAAAAAATTAGAGCATGCAAATACCTTCTCTAGCTTTGGGAACTGTGTGCGCATCAACTGTAGAGCTATCAATGTATCGCTGAATATAAGGTTGTCCTCTGCATTATCAAAATTGTTAGATGTTAAAACAACTTCGCAGCTTAAGATGTACAACAATAATTGTCATTGAGTGCAACGTTCTTCACATACAATTCACAGAATCTTCTTAACAAGATATAATGTCTTTGATGTTGCCTATCTTATGCAACAACTAGAAGTGATCTAAAAGATGGAGCAAATTATGTTCAAGATTACTAAACTTATTCTGAGGGTGTCAGCTAGGTACCCACTCTCCTGATTTGCAAATTTGGGTCGCCAAAACCGTAAAATCTCCAGTGCCTAATCATGTTCCCAATTTTGCAGCAAGCCACAGGACGCCTATAGTCCATTGTTAATTCCTCTCCATGCCTAATCTTGTTCCAGCCCCACCCCAAAGAAGCTAATCAACTGGCGCTATAAATCTCTCGTACAACAGTGGCCACTACGGACGATCGATCCCACCAGTAGCAACCATGGGAGATACCAACGGTGGTGGGGCAAGTCTGTTTCCAACCACATCAACCATGGCAAACCGTCCTCTGCCACCTGCAGTGTCCTAGAAGGAATGGAAGCGAATGAGAGAGAACGTCTGTAGCAGATGGTGACCCGACACGTAGCATTTTGTTCTCAGCAATATCTCTAAAAAAAATGAAGCCTCTCTTGACTTGTTGCAGCTGGCCAATTTCTGCCATGTGCTAGCTGCTACGAAACCAATTTTCTACGAGTATATAACTGAATGAACAACTACAGCATACATCATATGAGTTTCAGAGTTTATCAGGCCTGAACATTAAAAAAGAAGAAAGAGAATAACTACACCGACTCATAGTCGTCTATCTGATGTGGCGTGCTGGTGCTGATTCGCGGTGACCCCCTTGATTTAATTTTGACCTAAATGTGGAAATTAAGAGAACGGTAACCTATTTTACACACTTGATCGAGTTTACTGAGCAGCATGTATAACAGAGGAGAATAAATTAGTAAATTAGACAGAGAAAGTGGCAAACCAAGGCTTGTGCTGTTCTCGGTTCTGCCTTGTGAACTTGTGGCATCGTCATTAGGAGAGCGTGGTCGCTTCTTTTTCCCACGAGATGATGATGAATACGACGGCCATGGTTCTGCCATTTCACTTTGCTGATTGTCCAGTCCAATTTAAGTCGATGGCATGAGACAAATAAGACAAATGTCTGTCCAATCAGGAGTCAGATCCTCTAATTTGCATCAGTAACCTGGAGCTTCCTTCCACAGGCAGCAAAACGGTAAGAATGGCTACTTGTGAGCTGAAAGTTCAAAAACATCCGTGGTCAGAGGGATTCCAACAAGTCTTGAAAAATCTGGAATATGGAAATGGTTTAGGAAACTCGGAATTCTAAGAAAACACTGAGACACAGATGGCATCACACTCAGTCATTTGAACTGAACTAGAATGACTTGAAAGATTACCATAAAATGGAAGCAGAAAAACAAACAACATAAGGGGTGGACAAAGTTCACTGAGATTCCCTAGTATAAGCTTCCTGCAGTCTAGGGGTATTCGGCAACTATCACTTTGCTAATCCACCTGGTGAAGGGGGAAACTATCACTTTGCTAATCCACTGGAATTTTGCAAAACTCGTACGCACATACTACGATATAATGCGCTTGCTAATCCGGTGGAACTTCACAAGTCCGAGAAACTGTCAGATCAGAGTAGTCTCTGAACCTGCAAACAGAGCATTCAATCTACTTCTCAACCCACTGGAATTTTTTTGCAAGGTTTGTCGTCTGCACTAATCCTCCACTGCTGCCCTACCGCGAAGAAATAGCGATTTCCCCACCAATCCAGCTATGAACGAGCACCATTTGTACTAATCGACGAACACAAATTTTGTACTAATACCAGACAAGGAAACTCCTCTCCTCTCTGCAGCTATATATCCATCTACTACAGGAACGAGCGCTAATTGACGGGCAGAGATTGGATGGATGCGTAACCTGGTCGCAACCCGTGCCGGCGGCTCCCCGCCGTCCGGGGTAATTGCAGACGGCCGGAGTTGCGACGGCGGCCTCCGTATCTCCTCGGCCTCTCCCGCCGCGCGTGGCCGTCAGCGCGCAACAACCTACTCGGCGGCGGCGGCGGCGGCGGCGGCGAGGGCTGGGATCTGTGGCGTGGGGGGCAGGACGAGAGGCCAATCGGGATTTTTTTCCCCCGAGTAATTTGATAAGGCGGTTTTTTTCATACAGGTGGGATCCGGGACCACCTGTCAACTACACATCTGCTTTTCTAAAATACATATATCGAATTCTGAAAAACAATCCTAGGAGGTATGTTTCACCCATACAAAGAAGAAAGAATGTTGTATGCGCCGCGTCTTTGTGCTCTTCGTCGACGGCCAAGGTGCGGAAGATCATGACCGGCGATCACGTTGACAATGAAAGCACAGGTGAAAATGACAGTGAACAACACGTGCAGCTTCAGATTGCGGCATCATTGGCGTCGATGGCGCGGACATAGGCTCCCGCCGCACAAAGTGATTAGCGGGGAAAATGTACCCGTATCACCGAAGAGCAAGATGGCAGGAGGGCAGACTACGCGTTAGAAGATACGTGTGGTTGGTTTCCTCCAATATTTCGGATGGACTCAAGATAATAGACATGGGAATAAAGCCAAATTCATATTACACTCACATCAACATCCCATGCTGGTGGAGTATATATAGGACTTCTATACATATCCTGTGTTTGAATAAGTCATTCAAGAAATGTTTTTTTGATCATGTGACTAGACAACAGAATCATGTGACCATCCTATTTGCATGTTTAGGTTAATCTCCAGCTTCCTAGTAGAAGAACTTAGTATCCATGGTATGCCAGTTCTCTCGTATGTATCATCACGCCAAATTCATTGCATCATGGAAGACGCGTGAAACGTGAGAATTGATTCCTTTTAGCTATCCTTTTTAGCTTCCTTTCAAGAACATTATAGCATCTATGTGGTGGTATTAAGCAATGTGATGCGGAGCACCCTACGGATATCATCATGTCAAGAGTCTGTTACGTAAGTGATACATATGACATCTACTTCACATACATAAAAGTAAATTATCTCCTTTACACGTGCTCACTTGACCACTTCGAGAATGGTATACAACTTGACACTTCTTCTGTTTGCATGCATAGGTATTATCGAAGCACCATAGATGACGAGGAGGAGTGTCAACACAACAGTACAACTACACCATCCGCAAGAAAAACTTGGAAGAAAAGGACGAAGAAGCATGGACAAGTTTCTGAAAAGCCTAGAACTTCCGACGAAGGAATAAACGAAAGCAGAATCCCGTTGGATTTACTAGTTTCTTTCATTCATTCATTCATTCAGGTGAATGAAGAGCAAGAAAGCAACTAGATCACTAGCTGAAATTTGTAGACGATGACGGAAGTTGACTTGGATCGATCCGTCGGAGAAGAGCTAGCCAAGATCAAGGTCAACTGAACAACTAAGTATTGGCACGATCGACGCAATCAATTACGGCAGTCCAGTCCATGAACACACGTGCACCATCTTTTTTCTTCTCTTTTTGCGATTCAATTCGATTCCTACGCTACGTGCACACCGCTACTTATATAGCATTGCAATAAAAAAGTATATAGTACGTACGTGCACGTAGCGTACTAATTAACGTTGTGCGAACCAATCCTGTGATTGGATGGTTAGATGAACTGTGGTATCCTCAGCCCATCAGGGTTCAAATCTTGCTGCTCGCATTTATTCTCGGATTTATTTAAAGATTTTCGGCGATGCGCATTCAGTGGAAGAAGACGTTCCCGTCGATGATGAGGTGCTTACGGTGACTTTGTAAATTTCAAGATGATATGTTGGCTCAATCTTTCGGAGGTGCTTATAGGTGTAGGGTGTGCGTGTGTTCATTCATAAGGGTGAGTGTATGTGCGTGTATATGAGCGCTTGCGTCTGCATTGTGTTAAAAAATACTAATTAACGCCGTCTCCATGCTACGTCCTGCATCAACCTAATCTGCTGCCTACCTAATTACTACCTCTCTTTTTTTTCTCTCTTTCTTCTTTCTTTCGGGCCGACGTTGTTGACTCGTTCCCCAGCTCGCGCGTCCTCGTCCTAACCATCGCCATGTTCCTAGTTAATCGCGCTCGTGTCTTTCACCATGACCACCACGCTACTCACGCTCGTACCGCACCTGATAGCTAGGGTTTAAGAGCATCTAACAACATCATATTCAAATTCTACACATTTTTCTAATCAATTTCATATATAACATGTCAGAATTGCAGTTAGGGTTTAAAAGATACGGATGTTTAAAAAAAAGTCTTCAAACTCACTTAAATAAGAACCACGGGTTGATTAACCAAAAGAACAAGGGGTGTTCTGGAAAACAGTGAACTGTTTTTTTCTCACTAAAATATACTACGGTAACAATGGGATTAACCAGACTTTGCTGAACTTATCCAACTACAATTGTGAAAAAAGAATCATATGAGAATTGGTATATTTCTCCATCAACACATTCCAGGAACATTGTATGGCAACAAACATCCCACTATCAAAAACATTTTGCATGCCAAAGCACACGTGTTCGATGGCAGTAAATAACGGCTGTAGCTTTGGAGTATGACACTGTTGACTCATCGTTCGATGGCGCAAACACAGGCTTGATCCCAATTGACAAAGAGATTGGCGGGGCGAATGGGCTCTTTACCACTAAAGAGCAAGATGGCCGGAGGGATTAGGTGGAAGAAGACACATGTATTTGTTTTCCTCCAATATTTTAGATGGACTTAACATGGGTAGAGAGGGAGCAAATCTGAATTCATACACATTGACTTCCCAAGCCGGTGGAGTATATATAGCACATCTATACATCTTATGCCTTTGTTAGCTCTTTTCAGGAAGAAAAGGATAAAATATGATCATGGGATATGTGTTGATCAAGTCATTTAAGAAATGTTTATTTAATCATGTGACTGGACTGCGGAATCATCAGACCATCCTACTTGCATGTTTAGGTTAATCTCCATCTTCCAAGTAGAAGAACGTAGTATGCATGGCATACTTGTTCTCTCGTATGCACCAACACGGCAAGTCCACTGCATCATGTAAGAGGTGTGAAACACGAGAAGTGATTCATTTTAGCTATCTTCTCAGCTCCGTTTCAAGAACATCATATCATCCGCGTGATGCTATTAAGCAAGGTATTCAACACTTGGGTAAGTTGATAACTGTAATCATAATGGTTGAGATCCCTTTTTTTCTCTCGCAATTGAATCATATGTTCACCATGCATGCTGGTAAATGAAAAAGGAAGGGCCGCGCCGTGAGGTCAATCGTCCACTAAATCGGAATTGCCGAATTGGAGGCGGAGCGTCAAAGTCGGAATTACCCTTCGTTAGCAAACTAAAAGAAAAGTCTAACATGTGGTAGCCCACTAGCTTCTGGGATAGCACATGACAGATCAATGCTGAGAAAAATGACACCTTGGTCCCTTATCTAGGCGCAGAATTCTAACGGGACAATACGCAAGAACCACACCCTCTGTGCCTCGTCAAACACCACTGTCGGGAGTCTCACCCGTGAACACCACGACTCCATCCATTCGCTGCTTCTGTTTCTCCCTATAATTGCTACCATGCTCCTTTCGTTTTTCTCCAATATTCCAGATCTTCTTGAAGGCTGTATAAAAGGATAACCAAATTTGAACTCAGATCATGCGCGCCTTTACATCTAAGGCAGGGGTATATATAGCCTTCTACCTCTTATTTTTTTGGGGGGAGGGGTGGTGAGCAATGGAATGGAATATGCGTTGCGCAGACATCTAGGGACAGTTTATCATGTGTGTTTTATTATGTGATGATTAGGCTGCATGATCATGTGACTGTGTTTTGCATGTTAGAGCATCTCCAGCCGCGCCCCCAGAACGGCCTCCCCAGGCGTTTTCTTTCCGCCGGCGTCGAAAAATCGGCCCAGCCGCGCCCCCAGGAGCCCGTTTTTCGCCGGCTTGGGCCGAAATCAGCGCCGGCGGATCCAGGCCGAACCCGAAGCGCGGGGTGGCGCCCGGGGGCGCCGGGGCGAGCGTTTTGGCGCGAAGCAGCCGCGGGCCCGCCGCGTCAGCGAGACGGCTGTTTCGTCGACCCCATCGCCTCGGTTCCCGCGGGAATCAACGCGAAGGTTGCCGGACTGCCGCGCTGTCGCGCCGATCAGCCTTCATTGATGCTCACGGGCGGCACAGTGAAGACGCCGCCGACGCGCGTCCGCCCGCATGCCGCCCACCGCCACCCCCGCTCCGGCTATAAAAAGGCGCCCCTCCCCGCCGGTGAGCACCACACCCTCCCCCTCTCCCTCCCGCGAAAGCCTTCTTCCCGCCGACGAGCTCTACCCCACTGCCTTCCACCGCCGACGAGCGAAATGGCCGAAAGATACCCAGGCGACGGCGCAGCGGCGAACGGCTTCGGCCGCCGACACCTCCAGGAACCGGAGGCGCGCCTTCTGTATGAGGCAGAGTACCCGGCGCCGCCCGACATGCGCGTGCCTGGGGCGTGGAGGTTGAGCGCCGGCGGCGTCCCGGTGCCGCCCGTCCCCGAAGGAGCAGCACAGCGGGAGGAGATCGCCCGATACGCTCGTCGGCCGACGGAGGAGCAGTGAACGAGCCGAGATCGCGCCCGACAAATAAACGTTGTGGACGCTGTACTTTCGAGCTGCCGTGAGGAGCGATCGCCTCCACCAACGGCGTCATCCCCGCGACCGCTGAACTCGAAGGGCGGCGTGAGTGGTGGGCGTCCCGCCAAGACTTTTCGGCGCCGTTTCGATCACATCGAGACCGGCAATGTGCCGCGGCTGGAGTATCCGGCGCGCCCCTCCTTCTCTCGCCGCCGCGGTAGTTCCTGGATACCGCGGCGAATGGAGCCGGGGTCGTCCTCCTCGTCGGGCTCCGGCTCGCCGGCCGTCCGCCCCGTCAAGCCCGAGCCGGAGGAGACACCGCTCGGGCGTCGCGCGCGGAGCGGCACCATCATCATCAACGAGGGGCGCCTGCGATGGCACCGATGAGGCGCTCCCTTCGCCTTGTCCGGCCGAAGCCCGAGCCGGACACGCATGTTTTAAGCTTTTGTATAAATTTGGAAAGATTATGACTAACCACATTTCCAATAACTCTTAGGTCTCATGTTTACTCATATCAATAGCATAATCAACTACCGAGCCATAATAATAAATCTCGGATGACAACACTTTCTCAAGACAATCATGATATGATATAACAAGATGGTATCTCGCTAGCCCTTTCTGAGACCGCAAAACATAAATGCAGAGCACCTTTAAAGATCAAGGACTGACTAGACATTGTAATTCATGGTAAAAGAGATCCAATCATAGTTATACCCAATATAAATTAATAGTAATGGATGCAAATGACAGCTGTGCTCTCCAGCTAGTGATTTTTAATAAGAGGGTGATGACTCAACATAAAAGTAAATAGATAGGCCCTTAATAGAGGGAAGCAGGGATTTGTAGAGGTGCCAGAGCTCGGTTTTGAAATAGAGATAAATAATATTTTGAGCGGCATACTTTCATTGTCAACATAGCAACTAAGAGATGGCGATATCTTCCATGCTACACACATTATAGGCGGTTCCCAAACAGAATGGTAAAGTTTATACTCCCCCTCCACCAACAAGCATCAATCCATGACTTTCTCGAAACAATGAGTGTCTCCAACTAGCAACAGTCCCGGGGAAGTTTTGTTTGCAATTTGTCGGAGAGATGGGCCACGAGCAGGCAAACCCGAGCCCCTGGACCTTTCAAAAACATCGGGGCAGATGCGCCCCTCAAGACCCCTAGGCGAAGAGCCGCCTTCTGAGAGTTGGCGGCAGAGAGCCGACCGCTTCTCCCACCGAGTCCCAGAGGCGGCCTCGAGATGAGCCGACTCCCAACTGGCGGCTTCCAGAGAAGTCGGCTGTGGGGAGTCGGCCCGCGACTCCAACCACCTCCTGCCTATGCGACTACGGACGGGATGGGATGTGGCCGGCGCGTGGCCCATCCCTGCCCCATTCACAAAGGCGAGCATGGCCACGATGCGCCCGTCGACGGAGATCCCGTCCGTGGCGGCAAGATTGTTACACGCCGCGCCCCGACATCAACCCGTGGGGCGATCCCTGTACCCACGACGGCCTTTCTGTACGACCCAGAGACGGCGGGACCCGCCTGTCGGCGGGGGTGCAGAAGACGGCGAGAGCGCCGGAAGACGGACCCGTTGGGAGTCGGCCCCCAGGAGTCGGCCGGCCCCTCCCACGGGCCCGCACACCATTAACCAGACGAGACAGGGAAATGGCGACAGTGATCGCCTGTCAGGCGGCGGCACTGTTGCCATGACCCCATGACCAAGCTAGCGTCATTAGAGGCGCGGCTACAGTAATCCTTTTGGGTAACGTAGTAATTTCAAAAATTTTCCTACGATCACGCAAGACCATGGTGATGGCATAGCAACGAGAGGGAGAGTGTCGTCCCGTACCCTCGTGAGACCGAAAGCGAAGCGTTATATTAACGCTGTTGATGTAGTCGACGTCTTCACGATCCGACCGATCCAAGCACCGTTACTCCGGCACCTCGAGTTCTTGGCACACGTTCAGCTCGATGGCGATCCCCGGCTCCGATCCAGAAAGCGTCGGGAAGGAGTTCGTCGACGACGGCGTGGTGGCGATCTTGATGTTCTACGTCGCAGGCTTTCGCTAAGCACCGCTACAATATGACCGAGGTGGAATATGGTGGAGGGGGCACCGACACGGCTAAGGAGCGATCACGAAGATCAACTTGTGTTCTAGGGTGCCCCCTGCCCCGTATATAAAGGAGCAAGGGGAGGGCGGCCAGCCTTTGGGCGCACCAAGGGAGGGAGTCCTCCTCCTAGTAGGAGTAGGACTCCCTTTCCTAGTCCTACTAGGAAGAGGGAAGGGGAAGGAAAGAGAGGAGAGGAGAGGGAAGGGGGCCCCCCTCCTAGTCCAGTCGGACTCCCCATGGAGGGGGGCGCACCACCTCTGGTGCAGCCCTCTCTCTCCCTCTTGGCCCAATAAGGCCCATAACTTCCCGGGGTTCGGTAACCCCTCGGCACTCCGGTTTTCTCCGAAACTTCCGGAACCTTTCGGTGTCCGAATATAACCATCCAATATATCAATCCTTATGTCTCGACCATTTCGAGACTCCTCGTCATGTCCGTGATCACATCCGGGACTCGAACTCCTTGGTACATCAAAATACATAAACTCATAATAACCGTCATTGAAACCTTAAGCGTGCGGACCCTACGGTTCGAGAACTATGTAGACATGACCTAGAAATATTCTCGGTCAATAACCAATAGCGGAACCGGATGCTCATATTGGTTCCTACATATTCTCTGAAGATCTTTATCGGTCAAACCGCATAACAACATACATTGTTCCTTTGTCATCGGTATGTTACTTTCCGAGATTCGATCGTCGGTATCCAATACCTAGTTTAATCTCGTTACGGAAAGTCTCTTTACTCGTTCCGTAATACATCATCTCACAACTAACTCTTTAGTTGCAATGCTTGCAAGGCTTTATGTGATGTGTATTACCGAGAAGGCCTAGAGATACCTCTCCGACAATCGGAGTGACAAAACCTAATCTCAAATCGCCAACCCAACAAGTACCTTTGGAGACACCTGTAGTACTCCTTTATAATCACCCGATTCGTTGTGACGTTTGGTAGTACCAAAGTGTTCCTCCGTAAAAGGGAGTTGCATAATCTCATAGTTACAGGAACATGTATGGGTCATGAAGAAAGCATTAACATACTAAGCGATCAAGTGTTAAGCTAACGGAATGGGTCATGTCAATCAGATCATTCAACTAATGATGTGACCTTGTTAATCAAATAACAACTCCTTGTTCATGGTTAGGAAACATAACCATCTTTGATTAACAAGCTAGTCAAGTAGAGGCATACTAGTGACATCTGTTTGTCTATATATTCACACATGTATTATGTTTCCGGTTAATACAATTCTAGCATGAATAATAAACATTTATCATGATATAAGGAAATAAATAACAACTTTATTATTGCCTCTAGGGCATATTTCCTTGATCTCCCACTTGCACTAGAGTCAATAATCTAGATTACAAAGTAATGATCTTTACACCCATGGAGTCTTGGTGCTGATCATGTTTTGCTCGTGGAAGAGGCTTAGTCAACGGTCTCGCAACATTCAGATCCGTATGTATTTTGCAAATCTCTATGTCTCCCACTTGGACTTGGTCCCGAATGGAATTGAAGCGTCTCTTGATGTGCTTGGTCCTCTTGTGAAATCTGGATTCCTTTGCCAAGGCAATTGCACGATATTGTCACGGAAGATCTTCATCGGTCCCGATGCACTAGGTATGACACCTAGATCGGAAATGAACTCTTTCATCCAGACTCCTTCATTTGCTGCTTCGAAGCAGCTATGTACTCCGCTTCACATGTAGATCCCGCCACGACGCTTTGTTTAGAACTGCACCAACCGACAGCTCCACCGTTTAATAAAAACACGTATCCGGTTTGCGATTTAGAATCGTCCGGATCAGTGTCAAAGCTTACATCGGCGTAACCATTTACGACTAGCTCTTTGTCACCTCCATATCGAGAAACATATCCTTAGTCCTTTTCGGTATTTCGGGATGTTCTTGACCGCTGTCCGATGATCCACTCTGGATTACTTTGGTACCTTCCTGCCAAGCTTACAGCTAAGCATACGTCAGTCTGGTACACAGCATTGCATACATGATAGAGCCTATGGCTGAAGCATAGGAACATCTTTCATTTCTCTCTATCTTCTGCTGTGGTCGGGCATTGAGTCGACTCAATCTTACACCTTGTAACACAGGTAAAAACCTTTCTTTGCCTGATCCATTTTGAACTTTTCAAAACTTTATCAAGGTATGTGCTTTGTGAAAGTCCAATCAAGCGTCTTGATCTATCTCTATAGATCTTGATGCCCAATATGTAAGCAGCTTCACCGAGGTCTTTCATTGAAAAACTTTTATTCAAGTATCCTTTTATGCTATCCAGAAATTCTATATCATTTCCAATCAATAATATGTCGTCCACATATAATATTAGAAATGCTCTGAGCTCCCACTCACTTTCTTGTAAATCTGAAGCTTCTCCAAAAGTGCTACAAACCCATATGCTTTGATCACACTATCAAAGCGTTTATTCCAACTCCGAGAGGCTTGCACTGGACCATAAATTGATCGTTGGAGCTTGCACACTTTGTTAGCACTTTTGGATCGACAAAACCTTCTGGTTGCATCATATACAACTCTTCTTCTAGAAATCCATTCAAGAATGCAGTTTTACATCCATTTGCCAAATTTCATAATCATAAAATGCGGCAATTGCTAACATGATTCGGACGGACTTAAGCATCGCCACGGGTGAGAAAGTCTCATCGTAGTCAACCCCTTGAACTTGTCGAAAACCTTTTGCAACAAGTCGAGCTTTGTAGACAGTTACATTACCATCGGCGTCGGTCTTCTTCTTAAAATCCATTTATTCTCAATAGCTTGCCGATCATCGGGCAAGTCTACCAAAGTCCATACTTTGTTCTCATACATGGATCCCATCTCAGATTTCATGGCTTCAAGCCATTTTATGGAATCTGGGCTCACCATCGCTTCTTCATAGTTCGTAGGTTCATCATGATCTAGTAGCATGACTTCCGAATAGGATTACCGTACCACTCAGTGCGGATTTTGTTCTGGTTGATCTCTGAGTTCGGTGACAACTTGATCTGAAGTTTCATGATCTTCATCATTATCTTCCTCACTAAGCTGGTGTAGGTGTTACGAAACTGATTTACGTGACGAACTACTTTCAATAAGGAGCTGGTACTATTACCTCATCAAGTTCCACTTTCCTCCCACTCACTTCTTTCGAGAGAAACTCCTTCTCTAGAAAGGATCCATTTTAGCAACGAATGTCTTGCCTTCGGATCTGTGATAGAAGGTGTACCCAATTGTCTCCTTTGGGTATCCTATGAAGACACATTTCTCGATTTGGGTTCAAGCTTATCAGGTTGAAGTTTCTTCACATAAGCATCGCAACCCCAAACTTTCAGAAGCGACAACTTTGGTTTCTTGCTAAACCATAGTTCATAAGGCGTCGTCTCAGCGGATTTTGACGGTGTCCTATTTAACGTGAATCGGCCGTCTCAAGAGCATAACCCCAAAATGATAGCGGTAAATCTGTAAGAGACATCATAGATCGCACCATATCCAAAGAAAGTGCGATTCTGACGTTCGGACACACCATTGCGCTGTGGTGTTCCGGGTGGCGTGAGTTGTGAAACTATTCCGCTTTGTTTCAAATGTAGACCAAACTCGTAACTCAAATATTCGCCTCCACGATCAGATCGTAGAAACTTTATTTTCTTATTACGATGATTTTCAACTTCACTCTGAAATTCTTTGAACTTTTCAAATGTTTCAGACTTATGTTTCATTAAGTAGATATACCCATATCTGCTCAAATCATCTGTGAAGGTGAGAAAATAACGATATCCGCCACGAGCTTCAACATTCATTGGACCACATACATCCGTATGTATGATTTCCAATAAATCTGTTGCTCTCTCCATAGTACCGGAGAACGGAGTTTTAGTCATCTTGCCCATGAGGCACGGTTACGCAAGTGCCAAGTGATTCATAATCAAGTGACTCCAAAAGTCCATCAAGCATGGAGTTTCTTCATGCGTTTTACACCGATATGACCTAAACGGCAGTGCCACAAATAAGTTGCACTATCATTATCAACTCTGCATCTTTTGGTTTCAACATTATGAATATGTGTATCACTACTATCGAGATTCATTAAAATAGACCACTCTTCAAGGGTGCATGACCATAAAAGATATTATTCATATAAATAGAACAACCATTATTCTCGATTTAAATGAATAACCGTCTCGCATCAAACAAGATCCAGATATAATGTTCATGCTCAACGCGGCACCAAATAACAATTATTCAGGTCTAAAACTAATCCGAAGGTAGATGTAGAGGTAGCGTGCGATTGCGATCACATCGACTTTGGAACCGCTTCCCACGCGCATCGTCACCTCGTCCTTTGCCGGTGTTCGCAATCCGTAGTTCTGTTTGAGTTGCAAATATTTAGCAGAACCAGTATCAAATACCGTGTACTATGCGAGCTCTAGTAAGGTACACATCAATAACAAGTATATCACATATACCTTTGTTCACTTTGCCATCCTTCTTATCCGCCAAATACTTGGGGCAGTTCCGCTTCGGTGACCGGTCCGCTTGCGGAGAAGCACTCGATTTCAGGCTTAGGTCCAGACTTGGGTTTCTTCTCTGATCGACAACTTGTTTGCTGTTCTTCTTGAAGTTCCCTTCTTCTTCCCTTTGCCTTTCTTCTTGAAACTAGTGGTCTTATTGACCATCAACACTTGATGCTCCTTTTGATTTCTACCTCCGCAGCTTTTAGCATTGCGAAGAGCTCGAGCATAGTCTTTACTAACCCTTGCATATTATAGTTCATCACGAAGCCTTTGTAGCTTGGTGGCGGTGATTGAAAATTCATCAATGACACAATCATCCGGAAGATTAACTCCCAGTTGATTCAAGTGATTGTAATACCCGGACATTTTGAGTATGTGCTCACCGATGTAACTATTCTCCTCCATCTTGCAGCTATAGAACTTATTGGAGACTTCATATCTCTCAATCCGGGCATTCTGTTGAAATATCAACTTCAACTCTGGAACATCTCATATGCTCCATGACGTTCAAAACGTCGTTGAAGACCGGTTCTAAGCCGTAAAGCATGGCACATCGAACTATAGAGTAGTCATCAGCTCGCTTTGCGGACGTTCACAACTTCGCTCAAGATTCTGCAGAGAACTGTCACCCAGCGGTGCTTCGGGGCGTAACTTTTACGTGCAGCAATGAGGATTATCCTCAAGTTACGGACCCAATCCGTGTAATTGCTACCATCATCTTTCAACTTTGCTTTCTCAAGGAACGCATTAAAATTCAACGGAACAACAAAGACGAGCCATCTATCTACATAAACATAGACAAGCAAAATACTATCGGTACTAAGTTCATGATAAATTTAAGTTCAATTAATCATATTACTAAAGAACTCCCACTTAGCAGACATCTCTCTAGTTATCTAAGTGATCACGTGATCCAAATCAACTAAACCATAACCGATCATCACGTGAGATGGAGTAGTTTTCAATGGTGAACATCTTATGTTGATCATATCGCTATATGATTCACGTTCGACCTTTCGGTCTCCGTGTTCGAGGCCATATCTGTATATGCTAGGCTCGTCAAGTATAACCTGAGTATTCTGCGTGTGCAAAACTGGCTTGCACCCGTTGTAGATGGACGAGAGCTTATCACCCGATCATCACGTGGTGTCTCGACACGACGAACTTTGGCAGCGGTGCATACTCGGGAGAACACTACTTGATAATTTTAGTGAGAGATCATCTTATAATGCTACCGTCAATCAAAGCAAGATAAGATGCATAAAGGATAAACATCACATGCAATCAATATAAGTGATATGATATGGCCATCATCATCTTGTGCTTGTGATCTCCATCTCCAAAGCACCGTCATGATCACCATCGTCACCGGGCGCGACACCTTGATCTCCATCGTAGCATCGTTGTCGTCTCGCCAACTATTGCTTCTCGACTATCGCTACCGCTTAGTGATAAAGTAAAGCAATTACATGGCGTTGCATTTCATACAATAAAGCGACAACCATATGGCTCTCGCCATTGCCGATAACTCGGTTACAAAACATGATCATCTCATACAATAAAATATAGCATCACGTCTTGACCATATCACATCACAACATGCCCTGCAAAAACAAGTTAGGCGTCCTCTACTTTGTTGTTGCAAGTTTTACGTGGCTGCTACGGGCTGAGCAAGAACCGTTCTTACCCACGCATCAAAACCACAGCGATACTTCGTCAAATAGACTCCGTTTAACCTTCTCAAGGACCGGGCGTAGCCACACTCAGTTCAACTAAAGTGAGAGAGACAGACACCCGCCGGTCACCTTTAAGCAACGAGTGCTCATAGCGGTGAAACCAGTCTCGCGTAAGCGTCACGCGTAATGTCGGTCCGGCCGCTTCATCTCACAATACCGCTGAACCAAAGTATGACATGCTGGTAGGTAGTATGACTTGTATCGCCCACAACTCACTTGTGTTCTACTCGTGCATATGACATCAACGCATAAAACTTGGCTCTGATGCCACTTTTGGGTAACGCAGTAATTTCAAAAATTTTCCTACGATCACGCAAGACCATGGTGATGGCATAGCAACGAGAGGGGAGAGTGTCCGCCCACGCCCTCGTGAGACCGAAAGCGAAGCGTTATATTAACGCTGTTGATGTAGTCGACGTCTTCACGATCCGACCGATCCAAGCACCGTTACTCGGCACCTCCGAGTTCTTGGCACACGTTCAGCTCGATGGCGATCCCCGGCTCCGATCCAGCAAAGCGTCGGGAAGGAGTTCCGTCAAGACGACGGCGTGGTGACGATCTTGATGTTCTACCGTCGCGAGGCTTCGCCTAAGCACCGCTACAATATGACCGAGGTGGAATATGGTGGAGGGGCACCGACACGGCTAAGGAACGATCACGAAGATCAACTTTGTGTTCTAGGGTGCCCCTGCCCCGTATATAAAGGAGCAAGGGAGGGCGGCCAGCCTTGGGGCGCACCAAGGAGGGAGTCCTCCTCCTAGTAGGAGTAGGACTCCCTTTCCTAGTCCTACTAGGAAGAGGGAAGGGGAAGGAAAGAGAGGGAGAGGAGAGGGAAGGGGCTGCGCCCCCTCCTAGTCCAATTCGGACTCCCCATGGGGGCGCACCACCTCTGGTGCAGCCCTCTCTCCCTCTTGGCCCAATAAGGCCCATAACTTCCCGGGGGTTCGGTAACCCCTCGGCACTCCGATTTTCTCCGAAACTTCCGGAACCTTTCCGTGTCCGAATATAACCATCCAATATATCAATCTTTATGTCTCGACCATTTCGAGACTCCTCGTCATGTCCGTGATCACATCCGGGACTCGAACTCCTTGGTACATCAAAATACATAAACTCATAATAACCGTCATTGAAACCTTAAGCGTGCGGACCCTACGGTTCGAGAACTATGTAGACATGACCTAGAACTATTCTCGGCCAATAACCAATAGCGGAACCTGGATGCTCATATTGGTTCCTACATATTCTCGAAGATCTTTATCGGTCAAACCGCATAACAACATACGTTGTTCCCTTTGTCATCGGTATGTTACTTTCCGAGATTCGATCGTCGGTATCCAATACCTAGTTTAATCTCGTTACGGAAAGTCTCTTTACTCGTTCCGTAATACATCATCTCACAACTAACTCTTTAGTTGCAATGCTTGCAAGGCTTTATGTGATGTGTATTACCGAGAAGGCCTAGAGATACCTCTCCGACAATCGGAGTGACAAAACCTAATCTCAAATCGCCAACCCAACAAGTACCTTTGGAGACACCTGTAGTACTCCTTTATAATCACCCGATTCGTTGTGACGTTTGGTAGTACCAAAGTGTTCCTCGGTAAAAGGGAGTTGCATAATCTCATAGTTACAGGAACATGTATGGGTCATGAAGAAAGCATTAACATACTAAGCGATCAAGTGTTAAGCTAACGGAATGGGTCATGTCAATCAGATCATTCAACTAATGATGTGACCTTGTTAATCAAATAACAACTCCTTGTTCATGGTTAGGAAACATAACCATCTTTGATTAACAAGCTAGTCAAGTAGAGGCATACTAGTGACATCTTGTTTGTCTATATATTCACACATGTATTATGTTTCCGGTTAATACAATTCTAGCATGAATAATAAACATTTATCATGATATAAGGAAATAAATAATAACTTTATTATTGCCTCTAGGGCATATTTCCTTCAAATCCATGCCGGCAAGACCACCACAAGGCGAAGCAAAACTGTCGGCCCCATGTTGAGGCGTCGGGTGGGCCCACTAGTCTCGGGCCCTGTGAGTCGGCGGAGAAGGCGGCGACCTAAGAGACAGACGGCTGGGACCCGCGCCCAGCCGGATTACCGTTGTACCCCCGGGGGTAGACCTATATAAACCCCCCGGGGCATCCATGCAAGAGGTTGGACCCTAATAGTTTTAGACACACATAGAGGGACGAGAAGAGCTAGCCGTGCCCTTCTCCTTCCTCACCCCGAACAGCTCGAGGAGCAACCTTGTACCCACTTTGCCATAGTGATCATGCGGAGACCCCGCAGAGCAGCAGTAGGGGTGTTATCTCCACGGAGAGCCCTGAAGCTGGGTAAGATCCGCCGGCGTGCATGCCTTCGCCTCATCCCGTTTCCAGGCACCGGCGACGTTCTACTCGCCCCCACCATGTTAAGCCATCCTTTGGCATATGTCGCACCCAACCCCCGACATTTGGCGCCCACCGTGGGGCTAGGTGCACCGTCGTCCGGAGACCTGCTCGGACGGGAACCCTTCCTCCCTCGGCGAAGCGCAGCCAGCTCGCACGCCAGACGGCAGTCTGCGCCCGACCTTACTGCACGGCGCTGAGATCGCTCGCGCCAGCTGCCTCGCCGAACTTGTCGGCGAGGTTCACCTCTCCGACGAGCCTGCATCCGACGCAGGCACGGGCGGCCCCGAGAGCCTCCTCGCGGGCCTCCTCGAACAACTCCACGTCGCCGGCGAGCCTGCCACGGACTTGGTATCCGTAGGCTCCACCGACCCGATGCTGGTCGACTCTGACACCGCGTCGCTCGACGCGTTCCCCACCAACGTGGTGGTCTACGATGAGTCGCTGCCTCGCGTGGAGAGCGGCGGAAGCACCGTCACGGAAGTGCTCATCATCAGTCATGGCGAGCGTTCCGGCGAAGGAGCTCATGACCGTCTCGACGCGGCTCTGCAAGACCTAACCACGCCTATTCCGGAAGACGCTGACGCCCAGATGCTGGAGGCACGCCGCCTTCAGCTCCTTGAAGGCGCGAGGAAGCTGGCAAGCATGAGACGCTTGTCAGAAGCCTACCAACGTGAGATGGATCGCGTTGTGGGCGGCTCGCCGGCCCCGACTGGGCCTAGCCGCCTAGGCGCGGTCCAGCAGCGCAGCGTAGCCATCGCCAACCTGTTCGGGGCCAATCGCCCGATGTACGCCACGCCCGCGGAGAACATCCGCGCCGCCTAGGCGGCGGCGGACGAACTGGACAACTTCGAGGGTGAGGAGCGCCGCCTGATGACGGAGCGAGTCCAGCAGCTCCTCGACGCGGCTGCCGCGCAGGACGAGGCCGGCTGCCGCACGGAGGCGCCGCAACGACAGAACGACGACTTGCCTCCCCGCCGAGATCAAGGCGCGACGTCTCGGACGCCGACTGGCGGTGTCCGTGGAAGAAAAAAAACAAAACTCGGCTGTCGCCACAGTCGAGACTCACATCTCCATCGAAGCGCGACCAAGACGGCCGCCCAAGAGCAAAGTGGAGCGGCGGGCCGACTATCTGCCTCCTCCTCCTCGCAGAGAAAGGCGAGTCTCCCCGCCACCTGTCGAGCATCCGACTCTCGGCGATCGCCTTGGCCGCCGAGAGGGAGTCGGAGAAAATGACGCCCGCCACCGGATCGACCGACTCCACCGATCCCTGGCGCTGGAAGAAGAAGATGAGTTGGGCCCGCCCTTTTTCAGACCTCGCATCCGAGACGAGCCCTTCCCTAGAGGGTTCACACTCCCCCGAGACACGCCCAAGTACACCGGCTTCGTAAAGCCGGAAGACTGGCTAGTTGACTACTCCACGGCCGTCAACATAGCGAACGGCAACAAGCGCGTTGCCGTGAAGTATGTTCCCCTCATGCTCCAGGGCACGGCCTGGACATGGTTGTGAAGGAAATATGCCCTAGAGGCAATAATAAAGTTATTATTTATTTCCTTATACCATGATAAATGTTTACTATTCATGCTAGAATTGTATTAACCGGAAACATAATACATGTGTGAATACATAGACAAACAGATAGTCACTAGTATGCCTCTACTAGACTAGCTCATTAATCAAAGATGGTTGTGTTTCCTAACCATAGACATGTGTTGTCATTTGATTAATGGGATCACCTCATTAGGAGAATGATGTGATTGACATGACCCATTCCGTTAGCTTAGCACTTGATCGTTTAGTATATTGCTAATGCTTTCTTCATGACCTATACATGTTCCTGTAACTATGAGATTATGCAACTCCTGTTTACGGAGGAACACTTTGGTACTACCAAAGCGTCTGGCGTAATTGGGTGATTATAAAGGAGTACTACAGGTGTCTCCAAAGGTACTTGTTGGGTTGGCGTATTTGAGATTAGGTTTTGTCACTCCGATTGTCGGAGAGGTATCTCTGGGCCTTCTCGGTAATACACATCACATAAGCCTTGCAAACATTACAACTAATGAGTTAGTTGTGAGATGATGTATTACGGAACGAGTAAAGAGACTTAATGGTAACGAGATTGAACTAGGTATTGGATACCGACGATCGAATCTCGGGTAAGTAACATACCGATGACAAAGGAACAACGATATCGTTATGCGGTTTGACCGATAAAGATCTTAGTAGAATATGTAGGAACCAATATGGGCATCCAGGTTCCGCTATTGGTTATTGACCGAGAATGGTTCTAGGTCATGTCTACATAGTTCTCGAACCCGTAGGGTCCGCACGCTTAACGTTCGATGACAGTTCATTATGAGTTTATAAGTTTTGATGTACGAAGGTTGTTCGAGTCCGGATGTGATCACGGACATGACGAGGAGTCTCGAAATGGTCGAGACATAAAGATTGATATATTGGAAGCCTATGTTTGGACTTGGAAGGTTCGGATGAAAACAGGAAGTTACGGAACACCGGGGTTACGGAACCCCGGGGTCTATGGGCCTTGATGGGACATAGGGAGAAGAGGAAGGGCGGCCGGGGCAGGCGCGCCCCCCCCCTCTAGTCCGAATAGGACAGGAGAGGGGGCGGCCCCTTCCCTCTTCCCTCCTCCAATCCTAATCCAACTAGGAAAGGGGGGAGTCCTACTCCGGTGGGAGTAGGACTCCTCAGCGCCCCTTGGGCTGGCCGCACCCCTTGCTCCTTTATATCTGAGGCAGGGGGCACCCCATGACACACAAGTTGATCTACGGATCGTTCCTTAGCCGTGTGCGGTGCCCCCCTCCACCATATTCCACTTGGTCATATTGTCGCGGAGCTTAAGCGAAGCCCTGCGCGGAGAAGTCATATCGTCGCGGAGCTTAGGCGAAGCCCCGCGTCGATGGAGCATCATCATCGTCACCACGCCGTCGTCTTGTGGAACTCATCCCCGACACTTTGCTGGATCGAGTCCGGGATCGTCATCGAGCTGAGCGTGTGCAGAACTCGGAGGTGCCGTGACGTTCGGTGCTTGGATCGGTCGGATCGTGAAGGCGTCGACTACATCAACCGCGTTGTTATAACGCTTCGCTTTCGGTCTCACGAGTGCGTGGACGGACACTCTCCCCTCGTTGCTATGCCATCACCATGGTCTTGCGTGTGCGTAGGATTTTTTGAAATTACTACGTTCCCCAACGGTGGCATCCGAGCCTGGTTTTATCGTTGATGTCATGTGCACGAGTAGAACACAAGTGAGTTGTGGGCGATATAAGTCATCTTGCTTACCAGCATGTCATACTTTGGTTTGGCGGTATTGTGAGATGAAGCGCCCGGACCGACATTACGCCAGACGCTTACGCGAGACTGGTTTCACCGCTTGAGCACTAGTTGCTTAAAGGTGACCGGCGGGTGTCGTTTCTCTCACTTTAGTTGAACTGAGTGTGGCTCGCCCGGTCCTTGCGAAGGTTAAAACAGCACCAACTTGACAAACTATCGTTGTGGTTTTGATGCGAGGTAAGAACGGTTCTTGCTCAGCCCGTAGCAGCCACGTAAAACTTGCAACAACAAAGTAGAGGGCGTCTAACTTGTTTTTGCAGGGCATGTTGTGATGTGATGTGGTCAAGACGTGATGCTATATTTTATTGTATGAGATGATCATGTTTTGTAACGAGTTATCGGTAGCTGGCAGGAGCCATATGGTTGTCGCTTTATTGTATGAAATGCAAGCGCCATGTAATTGCTTTACTTTATCACTAAGCGTAGCGATAGTCGTAGAAGCAATAGTTGGCGAGGCGACAACGATGCTACGATGGAGATCAAGGTGTCGCGCCGGTGGCGATGGTGATCATGGCGGTGCTTGGCGATGGAATCACAAGCACAAGATGATGATGACCATATCATATCACTTATATTGATTGCATGTGATGTTTATCCTTTATGCATCTTATCTTGCTTTGATTGACGGTAGCATTATAAGATGATCTCTCACTAAAATAATCAAGAAGTGTTCTCCACGAGTATGCAACGTTGCTAAAGTTCGTAGTACCCAGACACCACGTGATGATCGGGTGTGATAAGTTCTCGTCCATCTACAATGAGTGCAAAACAGTTGCACACGCGAATACTCAGGTTAAACTTGACGAGCCTAGCATATAACAGATATGGCCTCGGAACACGGAGACCGAAGGTCGGCGTGAATCATATAGTAGATATGATCAACATAGTGATGTTCACCATTGAAACTACTCCATCTCACGTGATGATCGGACATGGTTTAGTTGATTTGGATCACGTAATCACTTAGATGACTAGAGAGATGTCTGTCTAAGTGGGAGGTTTTTAATATGATTAATTAAACTTAAATTTATCATGAACTTAGTACCGATAGTATTTTTGCTTGTCTATGTTTCTTGTAGATAGATGGCTCGTCTTTGTTGTTTCGTTGAATTTTAATGCGTTCCTTGAGAAAGCAAAGTTGAAAGATGATGGTAGCAATTACGGACTGGGTCCGTAATTTGAGGATTATCCTCATTGCTGCACGGAAGAATTACGCCCTGGAAGCACCGCTGGGTGCGTGCCTCTTTGCAGAACAACGCCGAAGTTGTGAGCGTCTGGCGAGCAAAGCTGATGACTACTCGATAGTTCGAGTGTGCCATGCTTTACGGCTTAGAACCGGGTCTTCAACGGCGTTTTGAGCGTCATGGAGCATATGAGATGTTCCAGGAGTTGAAGTTAATATTTCAAGCAAATGCCGGATTGAGAGATATGAAGTCTCCAATAAGTTCTATAGCTGCAAGATGGAGGAGAATAGTTACGTCGGTGAACATATACTCAAAATGTCCGGGTATAATAATCACTTGATTCAACTGGGAGTTACTCTTCCGGATGATAGTGTCATTGATAGAATTCTCCAATCACGCCACCAAGCTACAAGAGCTTCGTGATGAACTATAATATGCAAGGGATGACCAAAACAATTCCGAGCTCTTCGCAATGCTAAAAGCAGCGGAGGTAGAAATCAAGAAAGAGCATCAAGTGTTGATGGTCAACAAGACCACTAGTTTCAAGAAAAGGGCAAAGGAAAGAAGAAGGAAACTTCAAAAGAACAGCAAGAAAGTTGCTGCTCAAGAGAAGAAACCCAAGTCGGACCTAAGCCTGAAGGCCGAGTGTTTTCTTGCAAGCGATGGACCTCGAAGCGGAACTGCCCCAAGTATTTGGCGGATAAGAAGGATGGCAAGGTGAACAAAGGTATATGTGATATACATGTTATTGATGTGTACCTTACTAGAGCTCGTAGTAGCACTGGTATTTGATCTGGTTACATTGCTAATATTTGCAACTCGAAGCAGGACTACGGAATAGAGCGAGCAGCGGCAAAGGGCGAGGTGACGATGCGCGTGGGAAGCGGTTCCAAAGTCAATGTGATCGCGGTCGGCACGCTACCTCTACATCTACCTTCGGGATTAGTTTTAGACCTAAATAATTGTTATTTGGTGCCAGCGTTGAGCATGAACATTATATCTGGATCTTGTTTGATGCGAGGCGGTTATTCATTTAAATCAGAGAATAATGGTTGTTCTATTTATATGAGTAATATCTTTTATGGTCATGCACCCTTGAAGAATGGTCTATTTTATTGAATCTCGATAGTAGTAATACACATATTCATAGTGTTGAAACCAAAAGATGCAGAGTTGATAATGATAATGCAACTTATTTGTGGCACTGCCGTTTAGGTCATATCGGTGTAAAACGCATGAAGAAACTCCATCTTGATGGGCTTCGAATCACTTGATTATGAATCACTTGGTACTTGCGAACCATGCCTCATGGGCAAGATGACCAAAACGCCGTTCTCGGAACTATGGGCGAGCAACTGATTTGTTGGAAATCATACATCTTGATGTTTGTGGTCCAATGAATGTTGAGGCACTTGGTGGTATCGTTATTTTCTCACCTTCACAGATGATTTGAGCAGATATGGGTATATCTACTTAATGAAACACAAATCTGAAACATTTGAAAAGTTCAAAGAGTTTCAGAGTGAAGTAGAAAATCATCGTAACAAGAAAATAAAGTTTCTACGATCGGATCGTGGAGGAGAATATTTGAGTTACGAGTTTGGTTTACATTTGAAACAATGTGGAATAGTTTAGCAACTCACGCCACCGGAACACCACAGAGAAATGGTGTGTCGAGCGTCGTGTCGTACTTTACTTGATATGGTGCGATCTATGATGTCTCTTACCGATTTACCGCTATCGTTTTGGGGATATGCTTTAGAGACGGCCGCATTCACGTTAAATAGGGCACCATCTAAATCCGTTGAGGCGACACCGTATGAACTGTGGTTTGGCAAGAAACCAAAGTTGTCGTTTCTTAAAGTTTGGGGCTGCGATGCTTATGTGAAGAAACTTCAACCGGATAAGCTCGAACCCAAATCGGAGAAATGTGTCTTCATAGGATACCCAAAGGAGACTGTTGGGTACACTTTCTATCACAGATCTGAAGGCAAGGTTTTCGTTGCTATATTCGGATCCTTTCTAGAAGGAGTTTCTCTCGAAAGAAGTGAGTGGGAGGAAAGTAGAACTTGATGAGATAATGTATCTCGCTCCCTTATTGGAAAGTAGTTCATCACAAGAAACGGTTCTGTGACAACTACACCAATTAGTGAGGAAACTAATGATGATGATCATGAAGCTTCAGATCAAGTTACTCTGAACTTCAGAGGTCAACTAGAGTAAAATACGCACTGAGTGGTGCGGTAATCCTATTTCGAAGTCATGTTACTTGACCATGGCGAACCTACAAACTATGAAGAAGCGATGGTGAGCCCAGATTCATGAAATGGCTGGAAGCCATGAAATCTGAGATGGGATCCATGTATGAGAACAAAGTATGGACTTTGGTTGACTTGCCCGATGATCGGCAAGCCATTGAGAATAAATGGATCTTTAAGAAGAAGACTGGCGCCGATGGTAATGTAGCTGTCTACAAAGCTCGACTTGTTGCGAAAGGTTTTCGACAAGTTCAAGGGGTTGACTACGATGAGACTTTCTCACCCATAGCGATGCTTAAGTCTGTCCGAATCATGTTAGCAATTGCGCATTTTATGATTATGAAATTTGGCAAATGGATGTAAAAACTGCATTCTTGAATGGATTTCTAGAAGAAGAGTTGTATATGATGCAACCAGAAGGTTTTGTTGATCCAAAGGGTGCTAACAAAGTGTGCAAGCTCCAGCGATCAATTTATGGTGCAGTGCAAGCCTCTCGGAGTTGGAATAAGCGCTTTGATAGTGTGATCAAAGCATATGGTTTTATCTGAGACTTTTGGAGAAGCCTGTATTTACAAGAAAGTGAGTGGGAGCTCAGTAGCATTTCGATATTATATGTGGACGACATATTATTGATTGGAAATGATATAGAATTTCTGGATAGCATAAAAGGATACTTGAATAAAAGTTTTTCAATGAAAGACCTTGGTGAAGCTGCTTACATATTGGGCATCAAGATCTATAGAGATAGATCAAGGCGCTTAATTGGACTTTCACAAAGCACATACCTTGATAAAGTTTTGAAGAAGTTCAAAATGGATCGAGCAAAGAAAGGTTTTTACCTGTATTACAAGGTGTAAGATTGAGTCGGACTCAATGCCCGACCACAGCAGAAGATAGAGAGAAAATGAAAGATGTTCCTATGCTTCAACCATAGGCTCTATCATGTATGCAATGCTGTGTACCAGACACGACGTATGCTTAGCTGTAAGCTTGGCAGGAAGGTACCAAAGTAATCCAGAGTGGATCATGGACAGTGGTCAAGAACATCTGAAATACGAAAAGGACTAAGGATATGTTTCTCGTATATGGAGGTGACAAAGAGCTAGTCGTAAATGGTTACGTCGATGCAAGCTTTGACACCGATCGAGACGATTCTAAATCGCAAACCGGATCGTGTTTTTATTAAGCGGTGGAGCTGTCGGTTGGTGCAGTTCTAAACAAAGCGTCGTGGCGGGATCTACATGTGAAGCGGAGTACATAGCTGCTTGGAAGCAGCAAATGAAGGAGTTTGGATGAAAGAGTTCATTTCCGATCTAGGTGTCATACCTAGTGCATCGGGACCGATGAAGATCTTCGTGACAATCTTGGTGCAATTGCCTTGGCAAAGGAATCCAGATTTCACAAGAGGACCAAGCATATCAAGAGGCGCTTCAATTCCATTCGTGACCAAGTCCAAGTGGGAGACATAGAGATTTGCAAAATACATACGGATCTGAATGTTGCAGACCGTTGACTAAGCCTCTTCCACGAGCAAAACATGATCAGCACCAAGACTCCATGGGTGTTAGAATCATTCTTGTGTAATCTAGATTATTGACTCTAGTGCAAGTGGGAGGCTGAAGGAAATATGCCCTAGAGGCAATAATAAAGTTATTATTTATTTCCTTATACCATGATAAATGTTTATTATTCATGCTAGAATTGTATTAACGGAAACATAATACATGTGTGAATACATAGACAAGCAGATAGTCACTAGTATGCCTCTACTAGACTAGCTCATTAATCAAAGATGGTTGTGTTTCCTAACCATAGACATGTGTTGTCATTTGATTAATGGGATCACCTCATTAGGAGAATGATGTGATTGACATGACCCATTCCGTTAGCTTAGCACTTGATCGTTTAGTATATTGCTAATGCTTTCTTCATGACCTATACATGTTCCTGTAACTATGAGATTATGCAACTCCGTTTACGGAGGAACACTTTGGTACTACCAAGCGTCACTGGCGAATCGGGTGATTATAAAGGAGTACTACAGGTGTCTCCAAAGGTACTTGTTGGGTTGGCGTATTTGAGATTAGGTTTTGTCACTCCGATTGTCGGAGAGGTATCTCTGGCCTTCTCGGTAATACACATCACATAAGCCTTGCAAGCATTACAACTAATGAGTTAGTTGTGAGATGATGTATTACGGAGCGAGTAAAGAGACTTACGTAGCGAGATTGAACTAGGTATTGGATACCGACGATCGAATCTCGGGTAAGTAACATACCGATGACAAAGGAACAACGTATATCGTTATGCGGTTTGACCGATAAAGATCTTCGTAGAATATGTAGGAACCAATATGGGCATCCAGGTTCCGCTATTGGTTATTGACCGAGAATGGTTCTAGGTCATGTCTACATAGTTCTCGAACCCGTAGGGTCCCACGCTTAACGTTTCGATGACAGTTCATTATGAGTTTATAAGTTTTGATGTACGAAGGTTGTTGAGTCCGGATGTGATCACGGACATGATGAGGAGTCTCGAAATGGTCGAGACATAAAGATTGATATATTGGAAGCCTATGTTTGGACTTGGAAGGTTCGGATGAAAGCAGGAAGTTATAGGAACACCGGGGTTACGGAACCCCGGGGTCTATGGGCCTTGATGGGCCATAGGGAGAAGAGGAAGGGCGGCCAGGGCAGGCGCGCGCCCCCCCCTCTAGTCCGAATAGGACAAGGAGAGGGGGCGCCCTTCCCTCTTCCCCTCCTCCAATCCTAATCCAACTAGGAAGGGGGAGTCCTACTCGGTGGGAGTAGGACTCCTCGGCAGCGCTTCTTGGGCTGGCCGCACCCCCTTGCTCCTTTATATATCGGGGCAGGGGGCACCCCATGACACACAAGTTGATCTAGGATCGTTCCTTAGCCGTGTGCGGTGCCCCCTCCACCATATTCCACTTGGTCATATCGTCGCGAGCTTAGCGAAGCCCTGCGCGGAGAAGTCATATCGTCGCGGAGCTTAGGCGAAGCCCTGCGTCGGTGGAGCATCATCATCGTCCCACGCCGTCGTCTTGTGGAACTCATCCCGACACTTTCTGGATCGAGTCCGGGATCGTCATCGAGCTGAGCGTGTGCGTAACTCGGAGGTGCCGTCGTTCGGTGCTTGGATCGGTCGGATCGTGAAGGCGTCGACTACATCAACAGCGTTGTTATAACGCTTCGCTTTCGGTCACGACAGTGCGTGGACAGACACTCTCCCTCTCGTTGCTATGCCATCACCATGGTCTTGCGTGTGCGTAGGAAATTTTTTGAAATTGCTACGTTCCCCAACAGGTTGAACAGCCTGAAGCCCCGCAACATTAACAGCTGGGTTGACTTCACTGAGGCCTTCGTCCGCAACTTCACAAGCACGTACAAGCGACCTCCCAAGCCTCGCCAGCTTTCCTTGTGCGTGCAAGGCCCCAACGAGTCAACTCGCGACTACCTCACGCGCTGGGCCTAGCTCCGGAACTCCTGCGAGGGAGTGCACGAGGTGCAGGCTATCGAGTACTTCACCGCCGGGTGCAGAGAAGGCACCCTCCTCAAGCACAAGCTCCTTTGCGACGAGCCGGAGACCCTCGACGAGCTGCTGATCATAGCAGACAAGTATGCCACAGCCGACTCCTCCATGAAGACGGAGATTGAAGTCAGTGCGACTGGCAAGGTGGCTCCTCAGGCTCCCAGAACTCCGGCTGGAGACACCAGTTGGCGACAGCAACAGAACGATCACAAGCGCAAGGCCCCACAGCTGGCTTCCGGCAGCCGGCAGGTGGCGACAGTCGAAGACCAGCAGTCGGAGGGGCAGCCTCCGGCCAAGCGACAGAAAGGCGGCAAGTCCAACTGGTTGCCGGCCTTCTCTTCTGGAAAGAGACTCTAGATGGTCCTGCAAGTTCCATAGCGGGCGCTTGAAGCCGTCAAACCACACCACCGGAAGTGTCACGGCTCACCAGATTGCCAAGGGAGACGGCCTCCTGCCTCCCCCGCCTGCTGGGCCGCCGCCTCCACCGCCGCCCCAGGAGCCGGCTGTCAGGCCAGTAGGCGCAGTACAAGACGAGTACCCAGAAGAGCATGAAGCTTATGTGGTGTTCACCAGTGTGGTCGATGACCAACGCAGCAGGCGGCTGCAGCAGCAAGAAGTGAATGCAGTAGCATCAGATACTCCAGAGTTCATGCACTGGTCCAATAAGCCTATCAGTTGGAGCAGGGTTGATCACCCAGAGGTGATGCCGAATCCGGGCTCCTACGCCCTGGTCTTGGGAGCCACCCTTGCCACGGATAGGAGGGCCGCTCGCTTCTCGCGAGTGCTGATAGATGGAGGTAGCAGCATCAACATCCTGTACAAGGACACAATGGAGAAGTTAGGAATCAAGCAAAGACAGCTTCAGAGCAGCCGGACTGTGTTCCACGGCATTGTACCTGGCCTTTCCTGCTCACCAATCGGCAAGATCCTGATAGACATCCTCTTTGGGGACAAAGATCATTTCCGCCGAGAGCCAGTTTGGTTCGAAGTGGTGGACCTCGAAAGCCCGTACCACGCTCTGCTTGGCCGACCTGCTTTGGCCAAATTCATGGCGGTCCCCCACTACGCCTACCTCAAGATGAAGATGCCAAGTTCCAAGGGGATTCTGACCGTAGCCGGCGACTACAGAAAGTCGTCCGCTTGTGCAGCTGAAAGCAGTCGGCTGGCCGAGTCCCTGGTGATCGCAGCTGAGAAGCGGCTTCTTGATCGGGTTGTGGCGATGGCCGGCAAGCAGCCCGAAATATCGCCCAACCCCAAGGAGTCGGAAGCTGAGGGCTCGTTCAAGCCGGCCAAAGAAACGAAGAAGATACCCTTGGACCCGGAGCACCCGGAGAGGTACGCTGTCATAGGTGCAAACCTTGACAGTAAATAGGAAGGCGAGCTCGTCGATTTCCTCCGTGAGAATCGGGACATTTTCGCATGGTCCCCTAAAGACATGCCAGGTGCACCGATGGAATTCGCCGAGCACAAGTTACATGTCCGATCTGATGTGAAGCCCGTCAGGCAGCCCTTGCGCCGCCTGTCAGAAGAGAAGAGATAGCCCGGCTCCTAGCAGCCGGTTTCATCATGGAAGTATTCTTTCCAGAATGGTTAGCAAACCCGGTCCTGGCACTAAAGAAGAACAAGCAGTGGTGGATGTGTATTGACTACACAAGCCTCAACAAAGCTTGCCCCAAGGATCCGTTCGCTCTGCCGAGAATTGACCAGGTGATAGACTCCACAGTCGGATGCGAGCTGTTGAGCTTCTTAGATGAATATTCAGGATATCACCAGATCAAGCTGAACCCGGCTGACAGACTGAGGACCGCCTTCATCATGCTGTTTGGAGCCTTCTGCTACCTGACCATGACGTTCGGCTTAAGGAATGCCGGCTCCACCTTTCAGCGTTGCATGCAGAAGTGCCTCCTCAAGCAGCTCGGCAGAAACGCCCACGTCTACGTGGACGATGTAGTGGTGAAGACGGAAAAGCGAGGAACACTGCTGGAAGACCTCAAGGAGACCTTTGAGAACCTGCGCCGATTCCAGATCAAGCTCAACCCTGAGAAGTGCGTCTTCGGAGTACCAGCCGGCCAACTCCTTGGTTTCCTGGTCTCTGAACGCGGCATAGAGTGCAACCCTGTGAAGATCAAGGCCATCGAGAGGATGGAAGTACCCCGCCGACTGCTAGATGTGCAAAAGTTCACCGGCTGTTTGGCGTCCGTCAGCCGATTTGTCAGTCGGTTGGGCGAGAAGGCTCTCCCTTTATACCAGCTCATGAAGAAGACCACCTTCTTCGAATGGAACCACAAGGTGGACGAAGCTTTTCTCCAGTTGAAGAAAATGCTGACTACTCCCCCTGTGCTGGCGGCCCCGACTCCCAAGGAGCCCATGCTCCTGTACATTGCCGCCACCAGCAGGGTAGTCAACACAGTCATTGTAGTCGAGCGCAAGGAGGAAGGCAAGGCTCTACCTGTCCAATTGACGATATATTACCCGAGCGGTAATCGTCGACCTCCAAGCGAACTACCCCACTACCGAAGATGTTTTGGCGTGCACTTTGCCGCAAAGAAGTTGAAGCCTTACTTTCAATAGCATCCAATCATCGTGGTTTGCACAGCCCCACTAGCCGAGATCATCGGAAGCCGAGATGCTTCTGGCCGAGTGGCCAAATGGGCCATAGAGCTGGCCCCCTACACCATCTATTACCAGCCCCGCACCGCTATCAAGTCGCAAGCACTGGCCGACTTCCTCGTCGACTGGGCCGAGACCCAGTACCTGCCGCCAGCGCCCGACTCCACCCATTGGCGGATGCATTTCGATGGCTCCAAGATGCGCACCGGCTTGGGAGCCAGCGTTGTCCTCACTTCCCCCAAAGGCGACAAGCTCAAGTATGCGCTACAAATCCATTTCGCCGCCTCCAACAACGTCGCCGAATACGAGGCGCTCATTCACGGGCTCCGGCTTGCCAAAGGACTTGGCATTCGCCGGATCCTGTGTTATGGCGACTCCGACTTGGTGGTTCAACAGTCATCCGGCGACTGGGACGCCAAAGATGCAAACATGGCGAGCTACCGTTTCCTGGTACAGCAATTGAGTGGATATTTTGAGGGGTGCGAGTTCCTCCACGTACCAAGAAACGACAACGACCAAGCAGATACCCTGGCACGAATCGGATCCACCCGCCAGCAATACCATCGTGTCGCCCTTGGCGCCTCCTCAAGCCATCATCAAGCCGTCACCGTAATCGACTCCATTTTCGTGCGGCTCCCCTCAAGAAGTCGGATCCGACTCAAAGCCTCAACAGACGACACGAGAATTCTTGCAGACGGCCCCAAGAATGCCAAGATCGAAGCCGCCCGGACTTGTAACCCGGCCGGGGACTGCCGCGACCATTGTGAAGACTCAGAACTTCGCCCGGGACTGCACGGTCGGCCGGGGACTTCATCAACCCGAAGAAGCGGCTGCGGACTCCAGCCCGCCGCCTCCCAGCCCAGCCGCCCTCGTCCAAGTGGCAGGACTGGCAATTGAAGAAATAGCAGCACCCTCATGGGCCCAGCCCATCCTGAAGTTCCTAGTAAGTGGAGAGCTACCAACCGATGAAATCTTGGCTCGGCAAGTACAACGCCGAAAGCGGCAGCCTACACTATAGTCAGCAGAGAGCTGGTCGGTATGGCGTCCTGGTGTCTACCGGCGTTGCGTCGAGCGAGCAAGGCCAAAGCGATTCTCGAAGACATTCATCAAAGCGAGTCACGGCCACCATGCGGCCTCAAGAGCACTCGTCGCCAAAGCCTTCCGACACGGTTTCTTCTGGCCAACTGCCCTAGAAGAGGCCAAGGAACTAGTTCAAAAATGCAAGGGGTGCCAGATGTTCCGCTCCAAGCCGTTTCAGCCGGCTTCCGCACTCAAGACTATCCCCATCGCCTGGCCCTTTGCTGTTTGGGGCCTGGACATGGTGGGACCATTCAAAGCAGCACGAGGTGGCCTAACTCACTTACTTGTCGTGGTGGACAAGTTCACCAAGTGGATAGAAGCAAAACCCATCAAGAAGTTGAATGGTCCTACTGCAGTGACTTTCATCGCCGACATCATGACTCGGTACGGCATACCATTCAGCATCATCACCGACAATGGCACAAATTTTGCCAAAGGCGCCCTGGCCCGTTTCTGCGCGACACAAGGCATCCGACTGGACTTACCGTCCGTTGCCCATCCGCAGTCAAACGGCCAGGTGGAGCGAGCGAACGGCCTCATCCTTTCTGGCATCAAGCCTCGACTGGTCGAACCACTGGAGCGTTCGGCGCCATCGCTTGAGGAGTTGCCACCGCCCTCTGGAGTTTGCGACGACTCCAAACAAGTCAACCGGCTTCACACCCTTCTTCCTCGTCTACGGTGCCGAAGCCGTCATCCCAACGGATATAGTGTTCGACTCCCCGCGAGTCACCATGTACACCAAGGAGGAAGCAGAAGAAGCACGTCAAGGCGGCGTCGATCTGCTTGGAAGAGGGCGGCTGTTAGCACTCACCGGTCCAAAGATATACCAGCAGAGCCTGCGCCGCTACTACAACAGGAAGGTCAAGCCGAGATCTTTCCAAGAGGGCGACCTTGTGCTCCGGCTGATCCAGCGAACAGCCGGCCAACACAAGTTGTTGGCGCCTTCGGAAGGCCCCTTTATTATCAGCAAAGTGCTGGGCAACGACTCCTACTACCTGATCGACGCTCAGAAGCCCCGAGCACGCAAGAGGGACGACTCTAGCAAAGAGACGGAACGGACATGGAATGCGAACCTTCTCCTAAGATTTTATAGTTGATGCAGTATGTACCACGCTACCTTTTCTGTTAAAAAGACTTCAGGCCCCCCGAGACGAGCTCGGGGACTGCCCCTTTTTGTTATTTGTATGATAAGAATTATGCCTTCGAGTATGTTACTCTTTGTTATGCCGCTTGGCACCGGGTTCGACTAGTCGGCCCGGGGACTCGCCGCCTTGCGCTATGAATGCTTCCTGCAGTCGGACAAGTAGTGTGCGGTGCCTAAGCCGTCTCCTGTCAGAAGCCGCAGCTCGCAGAGCGACTGTTTGGTGGGCAGGAGTAAGGAAGAATGGGCGCCCACATGAAAAATGGCTAAGGACCCAAAGCATAAACATAGCTTAAGCCGGCTTCCAGCCCCTTTTTGCAAAGACCGACTCTTGAGTAGTTGGCTTGCCGCTTTCTATCCAACTTGTTTAAAAGACTCTAAAAAATGGCCAAGTACTTGCCTTCCCAAGAGTAGCCAATCAGTTGATCCAAACGGCAGTCCGCAGAGCGGTTGTCTGATGGGCAAGGCGGCGACTAAGGGAAGGCGGCAAAGGAAAGAGCCATAAGAGCAATAAGAAAGGAAAGATAGAATTAGGATAATATTTACACAGCATAGGCCCTTGGCCGAATCTTCGAGCAGGAGTTCAAAATACGCCCCGCGGGTGGAATTTTGAGAATTAACAAGTTTTTTCAAAGACTATCAAAGCAGATAAAATAAAAGGCAAGATAGCAGCCTAGGAAGCGGCAGACGGGTTTGGAGGGCCGGAGGAGATGGCGGTGTCAGGCGCTGGGGCGGCCGGCTAGGCAGTCTCGGCTTGATCATCTCCGGCGACAGCCGGCCCAGACGGGCGCGCTTCGTTCTTTGGAGGCGTGGTCGGCCGAGGCTGGTCGCCCGCTCCGTCTTTCGGGCGCTCTATCTCATCTCCGTCCTCCGCCTCGCCTTCTTCCTCGGCGCTAGAGCCGATCACCTCCGCCGAGTCCTCGTCGTAATCCGGGTTCATCCCGAACCACTCCGGCGGCGCCTCCCTTCCATCCTCAGCCCGCTCAGGGACGAAGACACTGGTGTCCGTGTAGTCGGCGATCGCCGCTGCACGCTCGACGAGGGCATCTTCCGCAGCCAGCAGCTCCGCCTGGGCCTCTGACCGGAATGCGGCCAGCCGGTCCAGATCCAGCCGTGGATACCACGCCTTGACGAATTCCAAGGCCCGGCGCGCTCCAGCTCGGGCCGCGGAACCCTTCCAGGCCTCAAGACGGCCAGCCACGACCTGCAGCCAGTCGGCAGTCCGTTTGGGAGTGCGCAGAACCGGCATGTCTGGCCATAGGGCAGCAATCGCCTGAGCGCCGACGCGTTGAAGCCGGCGCAGCATTCGATGGGCCGGCCGCAGACGAGCCTCAAAGCTCAGAAGCTGCTCGTCAAGGGTCCGGGGGGCGTTGGCAGTGATCTCAGCACCACTCGCCCTCCACGCCTCGCGATCAGCCTCGATGGCTTGATTGGCCGCCTGCGTATGGCCGGGGAAGAAGTCTGCCAAGACGAGAGAGAAGCAAGTCAAAAAACCAGGAGTTAGCCTGACCAATAGTCAGTGGCTCAAAGAAGAAAAATAAAGAAACTCACCATCAACGATGTCCTCGATTTCATGGAAGCCGGAGGTCAGCTGTGCTTCCTTGTCGGTCCAGGAGGAGCGCTCGCTCTCGAACTCGGCCAGGAGAGCAGCCTCTCTCTCCTCCGCCTCGTCCCGCGCCGCCTTAAGCAGCTCCCTTTGCTCCGCCAGCTGCGTAGCCAGCAGGTCGCGCTCTGCGGCGAGCTTGCTGCACTCCTCCCCCTTGGCGCACAAGGCGGTGTCGGCCGCGCCCAGCTGCCGTCAGAGAGTGGCGTTGGCCTCTGAAGAATAAAAAGAAAAAGGACGTTAAGTCGTCAACTAAGAAGGTCGCCAGGAAGATCCGGCCCAACTGCTCAGCAGTCGGCCCAAATCTCAGGGACTACAGCCCGCGGGTGCGCCAGCGCGCCCCCACGAAGAAGAAAGAAGACTCACCCCAGCTCTTCGACAAGTCGGCGGTCCGCTTGCCCAGCTCCTCAACGTTGCGGTTGAAGGCAGTGGTGCGGAGGTTGTGATACTCCTGCGATAAGCATTTCAGACAAAGGTAAAAATTTGGAAATCGACAGATAGAGTTCCGAGCCGCCTGCACAGTAGCCGGCCCGGAAATCGGGGACTACACCCAGTGGATGCGCTGGCGCGCCCCCACAAAGAAGAACAAGAAAAAACTCAAAGAAGAAACATACCCGCACGGCGGTTCGCGACGCCAGGTGCGCCTTGGTGCAGTTCTAGATGGCGTCGCCCTCAGCTCGCAGCTTCGCCTGGACGTCCAGAAGCGCTGTGTTCAACGGACCTGTGCCGCCTCCTCGCACCCACCCAACGGGCGCGGCGCTTGTCGTCTCGGCGTCTGGAATGGCCGAGCTGGCGGCGCCGGTCTCCAAAGGGCGTGGCGCTGAAGTCGCCTTCTCAAGATGGTGGCGCGCTGGCGAGGCGACTTGAAGGAGCAGCCTCGCCACAACTTCGTCGTCAGTCGGCGGCACAGGCGGGTCCGCCGGCTGTTTACCTCGCGCGCTCTCAGACAGCGGTGGAGGCGGCGGGGGCGGCACGGCCGTGCCCGACAGGGAGGCCTCGCCGCCTTCCCTCTCCATGACGGGGAATTCGCTGCCAGCCCCCTCCGTCTGCCCCGTGAACTCCGGCGGCGGCGGCGCAGAGCTCAGCGGGGTGACGAGCAGCACCGATTGGAGACGCGCGGCCTCCTCAGCTCGCTGCTTAGCTGCGACAGCGGCTTCGGCCTCCTCGAGCTTCCTCTGGGCGGAAGCCGCCGCCTTCTCGGCCTCCGCCTTCTCCAGGCGGGCGGCCTCCTCCTCGTCACGCTTCTCCTACGCGTTCAGCTCCGTCGCCTCCCGGAGGTCGGCGGCGGGGTCAATCCGCCGAGTATTGGCGGACATCTCTGCCGACCCAATGACGGAGGCGGCGGCGACCCTCTCTAAAGTAAGGGGAGCCCTGATGCGAAGAAGACATGTAAAGATTTGGACAAGATGAATCAGAAGAAAACAAGACATAGTAGAAGCACTTACGCGGAGACCAGCGGCGGCTTCTTCACTTCCTTCTTGAGCGGTTAACCTTATGACCGCCTCTTTCTGCTGGGTCGCGGCCGTCCCCCTGAACTTCTTCGCCCAGCCGCCTGGCAAGCTCGGCCCGGCCCGACGCTTCTTCGCGCCGCCTCGACCACCCAAACATGCGGAGGAACTCACGCCCGGATGGCCGACCTTCGGTTGACGGCGGGGGACGACTTCCCTCTCGCCGTCATCTTCAGGCCAGTCGGCGAAGGCAGCTGAGGGCCTGAAGTCGTCAGCCCCTCCTCCTCCCCCTCCTTCGGCGTTGGCCTCCATCGCTGCCGCCCCCAAGTCAAGGTCGTCGACGTCGCTCTCCACCCGGTCGGGGATGAATTCACGGGTCGGCCCCGTGGTGCCGGCAGAGGGCTGCATGAGGGGGTTCTGCCTCGGAAAAAACCAAAAAAGATAAGAAGTTGGATTAATTTGAAAAAAGCGAAGAGGAAAAAACTGACTTACCACAGGCGGGGGTTGGCGCGCGAGTATGGCTCCTTGCCGAACTGCGAGTCCGCCGTAAGGTTGCAGTTCGCCAGGAAGTTCACCGTGTCCGCCACCTCCGCGTGGGGCGTGTCCTTGGAGCACAGCCGATTGGGTCGGTGGCGCTCATCGGCGGATCGGATGAGGTCGACCTTAGGCGAAGGACTCGGCGCGCGCCGGCGGCGACCAACAAGTCGGCCCCAGTCAGGCCCTCCGACTGCGTCAGCACTTGGAGTCGCGCAACGGCGGCGGCGCCTGCAGGAGTCAGCGTCCTGGCCCGATGGGACCAGCCGGGGAGCCGCCCCGACAACACGCCGGGTTCGTAAAGCGGCAGATTGACCCAGTCGCCTTCCGGAGTGACGTTCTTCATGTAGAAGTAGGAGCACTGCCACATCTTCACCGACTTGATCAGCGGGATGGCGGGGAAAGGGTTGTCGCCCACCGGCCTCCGCATCGCGATGAAGGTGCCGCCGCAAGCACGCTGGCGACGCGGCGTGCGAGCCGATGGAAAAATTCCCCCACAGCTCGATGGTGGGGAGAACGCCGAGGAAGCCCTCGCACAAAGCGGCGAAGGCAGCCAGCAGCACCACCGTATTCGGGTGAGGTGGTGCGGTGAGCCCGTGAAAACTCAGGAAAGCGCGGAAGAAGCCGCTCACCGGCAGCCCTAGACCCGCGCATGAGGTGCGGCGGAATATGACCGCTTCGCCCTCCTCCGGCGCCAGCGTTATTTACGCCGCCCTTGGCCTTGTAGTCGCACTAGGTTCTTGCGGGGATGCGGCGCGTCTGGCGGAGGAACTCGATTTGGTAAATCGTCCACCTCGGAGCTGTCCCACATGCCGGGCCTTGGGGCGCAGCGGCGGAGGATGAGCTCATCTCCGCGGTGTGGCTTGCGTTGCGTGGCGGCAGCAAGGAGCAAGAAGAAGGAGCGAGAAGGAAGAGGAGCAAGGCGAAGCGGGAAGCGGGGAGATGGGTGCGGCGTGCCGCGCCTCCTCCCGCCTACTTATAGGCTCATGGGCTGAGAAGCGATGGGGCGGGCGTGGGATTGCTGCGCCCGGTACCCACGCCCCCACGATTTAACCCACGGTTCTGCGCGCAATAACGGCGTCGGCGAACAACCGCCCACGCGGCATAGCGGATCCGCCCGTGCGCCGAGGCGCGGTAGTGCGGGCCCCGCCAGACAGGCCTGTCTCGTCACGCGCGTGGGTGGGCAGACTGACCCTGCCGCGTGGCGTCGCGCGACGGGCTCGCAACGGGCAGCTGCCTGGAAGCTTATCGGGCACGCTGCCTGGATCGCGCCACGACCCTCAAACCCTTTGAGGAGCAAGACGGCCTCCTGCGAGTCCGACTCCAGCTAGTCGGTCTAAGAGGAAGACAGCGAGCCAAGCTCAGATTCTTCCACCAGAGGGATGAAACTGTTGAGGCTCCTCGACATGTTGCCCTCGGCGCCTCACCAGCTTCGGGGACTATTGTCGGAGAGATGGGCCCGCGGTAGGCAAACCCGAGCCTGGACCTTTCAAAACATCGGGCAGACTCGCCCTCAAGACCCCAAGGCGAAGAGCCGCCGCCGAGTCGGCGGCAGAGCCGCCGATCGCTGCCCCCAGCCGAGTCCCGAGGCGGCCTCGAGATGAGCCGACTCCCAGCTGGAGAGCTTCGGAGAAGTCGGCTGTGGGGAGTCGGCCCGCGACTCCAACCACCTCCTGCCTGTCGACTCTGGACGGGATGGGATGTGGCCGCGCTGCCCATCCCTGCCCGTTCACAAAGAAGCGAGCATGGCCACTGATCGCCGTCTTGCGGAGATCCCGTCCGGTGCGGCACTGTTGCCACGTCGGCCCTGACATCAGCCCCGTGGGTAGATCCCTGTACCCATGACGGCCTGTCTGTACGACCCAGAGACGGCGGGACCTGCCTGTCGGCGGGGGTGCAGAAGACGGCGAGAGCGCTGGAAGACGGACCCGTTGGGAGTCGGCCCCCAGGAGTCGGCCGGCCCCTCCCACCGGCCCGCACGCCATTAACCAGACGAGACAGGGAAATGGCGACAGTGATCGCCCGTCAGGCGGCGACACTGTTGCCATGACCCCATGACCAAGCTAGCGTCATTAGAGGTGCGGCTATAGTAATCCACAGCCGGCAAGACCCGCCCGCCGCGGGCAAGGCCTGTCGGCCCCATGCTGGGCCGTCGGCGGGGCCCACTAGTCTGCGGTCCCCAGGAGTCGGCGGAGAAGACGGCGACCTAAGAGACAGACGGCTGGGACCCGCGCCCAGCCGGATTACCGTTGTACCCTCGGGGGTAGGCCTATATAAACCCCCCGGGGCATCCATGCAAGAGGTTGGACCCAAATAGTTTAGACACACATAGAGGGACGAGAAGAGCTAGCTGTGCCCTTCTCCTTCCTCACCCCTAACAGCTCCAGGAGCAACCTTGTACCCACTTTGCCATAGTGATCATGGGGAGACCCGCAGAGCAGCAGTAGGGGTGTTATCTCCACGGAGAGCCCTGAAGCTGGGTAAGATCCGACGGCGTGCATGCCTTCGCCTCATCCGTTTCGAGCACCGGCGGCGTTCTACTCGCCCCCACCATGATAAGCCATCCTTTGGCATATGTCGCACCCAACCCCCGACACAATTATTTTGATTTAGTTTGCATAAAGCATGGGACTGGGCATCCCGGTGACCAGCCATTTTCTCGTGAATGAGGAGCGGAGTCCACTCCTCTTGAGAATAACCCGCCTAACATGGAAGATAAGGGCAGCCCTAGTTGATACATGAGCTATTCGAGCATACAAAACATAATGTTTATTTGAAGGTTTAGAGTGTGGCACATACAAATTTACTTGGAACGGCAGGTAGATACCGCATATAGGAAGGTATAGTGGACTCATCTGGAATAACTTTGGGGTTTAAGGGATTGGATGCACAAGCAGTATTCCTGCTTAGTACAAGTGAAGGCTAGCAAAAGACTGGGAAGCGACCAACTAGAGAGCGAAAACAGTCATGAACATGCATTAAAATTAATAAACATTGGATGCAAGCATGAGTAGGATATAATCCACCATGAACATAAATATCGTGAAGGCTATGTTGATTTGTTTCAACTACATGTGTGAACATGTGCCAAGTCAAGTCACTTAAATCATTCAAAGGAGGATACCACCCCATTATACCACATCACAACCATTTTAATAGCATGTTGCACGCAAGGTAAACCATTATAACTCATAGCTAATCAAGCATGGCACGAGCAACTATGATCTCTAATTGTCATTGCAAACATGTTTATTCATAATAAGCTGAATCAGAACGATGAACTCATCATATTTACAAAAACAAGAGAGGTCGAGTTCATACCAGCTTTTCTCATCTCGATCAGTCCATCATATATCATCATAATTGCCTTTCACTTGCACGACGAGCGATGTGAATAATAATAAGAGTGCACGTGTATTGGACTAAGCTGGAATCTGCGAGCATTCAATAAACAGGAGAAGACAAGGCAATATGGGCTCTTGGTTAAATCAACAATAATGCATATAAGAGCCACTTCAACAATTTAATCATGGTCTTCTCCTATCGACCCCCAAAGAAAAGAACAGAAATACAAACTATTTACACGGGAAAGCTCCCAACAAGCAAAAGAAGAAGGGGAAATATTTTTGGGTTTTCTTTTTAATTATTACTTACTACAGCAAGAACAGTAAACTAACTAAAAGTTACACTAATTTTTTTTGTTTTTCTTAGAGTTTAACAAACACACAAGAAGAAAGCAAGAAAAATAAAATAAACTAGCATGGATATTACAGTGAAAGAGTATGAGCACCGACATCTAGCAATGAGTGTGTGAACATAAATGTAATGTCAGTGGGAAATACGTACTCCCCCAAGCTTAGGCTTTTGGCTTAAGTTGGTTCATTGCCAAGGATGGCCTGGCGGATACCCGTAGGTGTAGCTGGGGTCATACTGAGATGAAGAGGACTCTGACTGCCACTGGCTGGCAGTCATCTCCGGATCCCAAAAATAATCAGACTGTCGTGGAGGCTCAAATTGTGGTTCCGGCTCCGGGGATGGTGTAGGGTTCCGGTAGCCTTGAATGGCCGCCCATGGAACAAGATACGGACCTTCAGATAAAGTAAACAAGGAAGGAGCAGGCAAGGTAATAGTCTCAAGGTGATGTTTATCAAAGTACAATTTATATTTGAGCGCCCCTTCCCTATTCTTAACAATAAAGTCATGCGCTAACATACTCTTATAATCTAAATAAGCATTGGGCAACAATTTTTCTTCTTTCTCATAGAGCCTAATAGGTATGTTATAACGCACAGCTAGGCGTGAAGCATAAATACCTCCAAAGATGGGACCCTTAGTACGGTTCAAACTTAACCGTTTAGCAATAATACCGCCCATACTAACAGTGTTATCGGAATATAAACCATGGAGCAAAATGATAATATCAGGAACACTAAGGTTTCCACAGTTTCCGCGACCGATTAAGCAATGACTAGCAAATATGGCAAAGTAGCGTAAAACAGGAAAATGTATGCTAGTGATTCTTGCATCGGAAACCTTCCTAGTTTCCCCCACAGTAATGGTGTCAATAAACCCGTCCATATCTTTGCGATGTTGTTCATCTAAGGTACCCTCGAAGGGTATTTTGCAAACCTCGCAAAATTTGTCTAGTGGTATTTTCTTAACAACATCATATAAATGAAACACTACTGAAGGAGGTGTTTCCTTAGGAAAATAGTATAAGTTTTGCACAAAAGTATTGGTGAGTAAGAGATGCTGATGACGTTGGTCACGGAGGAAGTCGGTGAGGCCTGCATTCTCAGCCAATGAATAGAAATCTTCATCCCGGCTTTTCTCAAGAAACCATCAGAAGGCCATTCACACGGCCTGACCTCCGCGGTGCGAGGCAAATTATATTTGGGCCTCTATGCTTCTTCATTTTGCTTTTCCTTCGAGCTTTGGCTCGATGAGCCCCTCAAAAATATCTTCATTATTTTATGAAATATTCTGAAATTTTTAGTAACTTCAAACAAAAGTGAACCAAGCTCAAAAATATTGATAGCAACTACTCCTACAAGTGCCTAGAGCCTATATCAAGCATTAGAACTACTTGGAACCATATAAATTTGACATGCAAGCTCCAGAACATGGTCACCTAGGCAGCACAAATTTTCAATGAATAAAGCACCAGAACAAAAACTAATTGGACCAATGGAGGAGTCACATACCAAGGAACAATCTCCCCATGCAGTTTTGTGAGAGGTGCTTTGAGCAAGGAGATCGAAAATCGCAGCAAAATGAGCTAGAACTCGTGCTTGAGCTGGATATTGGTGTTTGTGTGAGGAAGAAGGAGTGTATGGGTGCAGGAATAAGTGGAGGAGGGCCACCGTGGGCCCACGAGGTAGGGGCGCGCCCGGGGGTAGGCGCGCCCCGACCTCGTGGCAGTGCCGACTCCTCTGCTGTGTTCTTAGTACCGGAAATTCTCAAAAATTCTAGAAAAAAAATCATATTCCTTTTTTAGGGCATTTGTAGAACTTTTATTTTCGGGGTATTTTTATATTGCACAGATAAATCAGAAAACAGACAGAAAAATACTATTTTTACTTCATTTCAACTAAATAACAGAAAGTAGAAAGAGGGTACAGAAGGTTGTGCCTTCTAGTTTCATCCATCTCATTATCGTCAAAAGGAATCCACTAACTAGGTTGATCAGGTCTTGTTAAAAAACTCATTCCGACTAACATGGAACCGGAGAAATTTCGAATAACACTATGTTACCTCAACGGGGATATGCACATCCCCAATAATAAGAATATCATATTTCATCTTGACAGTAGGAAGAGGAAATTCAAAACCTCCAAAAATAATCGATGGAATTTTTCCAATAGAGTTGATACTATGAACTTGAGGTTGTTTCCTCGGAAAGTGTACTGTGTGCTCATTGCCATTAACATGAAAAGTGACATTGCCTTTGTTGCAATCAATAACAGCCCCTGCAGTATCCAAAAATGGTCTTCCAAGAATAATAGACATAATATCGTCCTCGGGAATATCAAGGATAACAAAGTCCGTTAAAATAGTAACGTTTGCAACCACAACAGGCACGTCCTCACAAATACCGACAGGTATAGCAGTTGATTTATTGGCCATTTGCAAAGATATTTCAGTAGGTGTCAACTTATTCAAATCAAGTCTACGATATAAAGAGAGAGGCATAACACTAACACTGGCTCCAAGATCACATAAAGCAGTTTTAACATAATTTCTTTTAATGGAGCATGGTATAGTAGGTACTCCTGGATCTCCAAGTTTCTTTGGTATTCCACCCTTATAAGTATAATTAGCAAGGATGGTGGAAATTTTAGCTTCCAGTATCTTTCTCTTATTAATGACAATATCTTTCATATACTTAGCATAAGGATACATTTTGAGCATATCAGTCAAACGCATACGCAAAAAGATAGGTCTAATCATTTCAGCAAAGCGCTCAAAATTCTCATCATCCTTTTTCTTGGATGGTTTGGGAGGAAAAGGCATGGGTTTCTGAACCCATGGCTCCCTTTCGTTACCATGTTTCCTAGCAAAAAAATCTCCCTTATCATAACGTTGATTCTTTGATTGTGGGTTATCAAGATCAACAGCAGGTTCAATTTCTACATCATTATCATTACTAGGTTGAGCATCATCATGAACATCATCATTAATATTATCACTAGGTTCATGTTCATTACCAGATTGTGTTTCAGCATCAGAAATAGAGATATCATTTAGGTTCTCATGTGGTTCAGCAATAGGTTCACTAGAAGCATGCAAAGTCCTATCATTTTTATTTTTCTTCTTTTTAGAAGAACTAGGTGCATCAATATTATTTCTCTGAGGATCTTGCTCAATTCTCTTAGGGTGGCCTTCAGGATACAAAGGTTCCTGAGTCATTCTACCAGTTCTAGTAGCCACTCTATAAGCATAATCATTTTTCTTACTATTCATTTCATTGAGAAAATCATTTTGAGCTTTAAATACTTGTTCTACTTGAGTTGTAACCATAGAAGCATGTTTTGTAATGAGTTTAAGTTCACCTTTAACTATAGACATATAATCACCCAAGTGTTCAAGTGTATCGGAATTGTATTTCAATTGTCTACCAAAATAAGCATTGAAGTTTTCTTGTTTGACAATAAAATTATCAAACTCTTCTAAGCATTGTCTAGCAGACTTATAGTGAGCAATATCACCTTCATCAAATCTATAGAGAGAATTTACCTTTACTACCTATGTCGGGTTATCAAGACCATGAGTTTCTTCAATAGGTGGAGGATTAAGATCATAGGTTTCTTCAACAGGCGGTAAATTAAGACCATGTATTTCTTCAATAGGAGGTAAATTCTTAACATCTTCAGCTTTAATACCCTTTTCTTTCATAGATTTATTTGCCTCTTGCATATCTTCAGGACTGAGAAATAGAACACCTCTCTTCTTCGGAGTTGGTTTAGGAATAGGCTCAGGAATTGGCTCAGGAAGTGTCCAATTATTTTCATTTGTCAACATATTATTCAATAGAATTTCAGCTTCATCCGGTGTTCTTTCCCTGAAAACAGAACCAGCACAACTATCCAGGTAATCTCTGGAAGCATCGGTTAGTCCATTATAAAAGATATCAAGTATTTCATTTTTCTTAAGAGGATGATCAGGCAAAGCATTAAGTAATTGGAGAATCCTCCCCCAAGCTTGTGGGAGACACTCTTCTTCAATTTGCACAAAATTGTATATTTCCCTCAAAGCAGCTTGTTTCTTATGAGCAGGGAAATATTTAGCAGAGAAGTAATAAATCATATCCTGGGGACTACGAACACAACCAGGATCAAGAGAATTAAACCATATCTTAGCATCACCCTTTAATGAGAACGGAAATATTTTAAGGATATAAGAGTAGCGACTTCTCTCATCATTAGTGAACAGGGTGGCTATATCATTTAATTTAGTAAGATGTGCCACAACAGTTTCAGATTCATAGCCATGAAAAGGATCAGATTCAACCAAAGTAATTATATCAGGATCAACAGAGAATTCATAATCCTTATCGGTAACACAGATAGGTGAAGTAGCAAAAGCAGGGCCAGGTCTCATTCTATCATTAAGAGATTGTTGATTCCATTTAGCTAATAATCTCTTAAGCTCATTTCTATCTTTGCAAGCTAAAATAGCTGCAGAAGCTTCTTTATCAAAAATATAACCCTCAGGAATAACAAGCAAGTCTTCATCATCAATTTCATCAATATAATCAGTTTCAATAATTTCTTTCTCTCTAGCTCTAGCAATTTGTTCATCAAGAAATTCATCAAGTGGCACAGTAGTATAATGCATAGAAGTAGTTTCATCATAAGTATCATGCATGGCAGAAGTGGCATCATCAATAACATGCGACATATCAAAAAGAATAGCACAAGCAGGTTTAGGTGTCACAAGCTTACACAAAACAGAAGGTGAATCAAGTGCAAAGCTAGATGGCAGTTACTTACCTCCCCTCGTAGTTGAGGGATAAATTGTTGTCTTAGCGTCTTTCAAGTTCTTCATAGTGACCAGCAGATATAAATCCCAAGTGACTCAAAGAATAGAGCTATGCTCCCCGGCAACGGCGCCAGAAAATAGTCTTGATAACCCACAAGTATAGGGGATTGCAACAGTTTTCGAGGGTAGAGTATTCAACCCAAATTAATTGATTCGACACAAGGGGAGCCAAAGAATATTCCGAAGCATTAGCAGTTGAGTTTTCAATTCAACCACACCTGGATAACTTAATATCTGCAGCAAAGTATTTAGTAGCAAAGTAATATGATAGTAGTGGTAACAGTAACAAAAGTAACGGTAGCAAAAGTAGTATTTTTTGGTATTTTGTAGTGATTGTAACAATAGCAACGGAAAAGTAAATAGCGAAGAACAATATGTGGAAAGCTCATAGGCATTGGATCGGTGATGGAGAATTATGCCGGATGCGGTTCATCATGTAACAGTCATAACATAGGGTGACACAGAACTAGCTCCAATTCATCAATGTAATGTAGGCATGTATTCCGAATCTGGTCATACGTGCTTATGAGAAAGAACTTGCATGACATCTTTTTTCCTACCCTCCCGTGGTAGCAGGGTCCTAATGGAAACTAAGGGATATTAAGGCCTCCTTTTAATAGAGTACTGGAACAAAGCATTAGCACATAGTGAATACATGAACTCCTCAAACTATGGTCATCACCGGGAGTGGTCCCGATTATTGTCACTTGGGTTGCGGATCATAACACATAGTAGGTGACTATAGACTTGCAAGATAGGATCAAGAACTCACATATATTCATGAAAACATAATAGGTTCAGATCTGAAATCATGGCTTTTCGGGCCCTAGTGACAAGCATTAAGCATAGCAAAGTCATAGCAACATCAATCTCAGAACATAGTGGATACTAGGGATCAAACCCTAACAAAACTAACTCGATTACATGATAGATCTCATCCAACCCATCACCGTCCAGCAAGCCTACGATGGAATTACTCACGCACGGCGGTGAGCATCATGAAATTGGTGACGGAGGATGGTTGATGATGACAATGGCGACAAATCCCCCTCTCCGGAGCCCCGAACGGACTCCAGATCAGCCCTCCCGAGATGATGTAGGGCTTGGCGGCGGCTCCGTATCGTACGCGATGAATTCTTCTCTCTGATTTTTTTCTCCCGAAAGCAAATATATAGAGTTGGAGTTGAGGTCGGAGGGGCTCCAGGGGGCCCACGAGGCAGGGGGCGCGCCCTAGGGGGGCAGGCGCGCCCCCACCCTCATGGACAGGGTGTGGGCCCCCTGGTCTTCATCTTTTGCAACGATTTTTTATTATTTCCAAATAGACGTTCCGTGGAGTTTCAGGTCATTCCGAGAACTTTTGTTTCTGCACATAAATAACACCATGGCAATTCTGCTGAAAACAGCGTCAGTCCGGGTTAGTTCCATTCAAATCATGCAAGTTAGAGTCCAAAACAAGGGCAAAAGTGTTTGGAAAAGTAGATACGACGGAGACGTATCACCGGACGCCCGAGGACCCCTTAGTCCAGGACTCCCTTAGTAGCCCCTGAACCTGGCTTCAATGACGAGGAGTCCGGTGCGCAGATTGTCTTCGGCATTGCAAGGCGGGATCCCCTTTCACCGAACTCCAAGATAATCATCGGATGCGATGATAGTATCTGGACCTGGTATAACCGCAGAGAGAATATAATATTTGCACGAATCTAATCTGTTGATAGCTTCTTTACAGCATGACATCGCGTTTGTCCGGTCATAATTTCGAACCGTTTTTCATCTGCCATCCCACGTTTCGAGACGCGGTTGCTATTGGCACGTCTTGTCGAAGCAGAGATCGTGTCCCTTTATTGCAGGATTCTCATCAATGCGGGCATGGGTGACTCAACCGTGCCGTTTATACAGCCCTTGGGAATAGGCGAATTTTTAGGACGAGCGGGGAGGCGCTTGACATTCGCGGCCTTTATAAGGGGATGAGGACACCCTCCCTTTTCCCACACCCTTCTTCATCTCCAGTCCTTCCGTCCTCGAGCTCCAGCACCCAAGCTTTAGTTTTTCCTCGTTCGAGAAGGCACTCCAATCATGTCCGGATCCGGAGCTGGAGGCAAGGGGATGGCCTCTTTCGTCAAGAAGAAGGACATCACGGGGCTCCGGGAGGCCGGCTACTTAGCCAAGGAGATTGCTCACCGACTCCCTGCGAAAGGGCAAATCGTCCCTACCCCCGAGCCCCATGAGAGGGTTGTGTTTATCACACATTTTGTCCGCGGGCTGGGATTCCCCCTTCATCCATTTGTCCGTGGATTGATGTTTTACTATGGGTTGGACTTCCACGATCTGGCCCCCAACTTTATACACAATATCTCAGCATTTATCATTGTGTGCGAGGCCTTTCTCTGCATCCCGCCTCACTTCGGCCTATGGCTGAAGACCTTCAACGTGAAACCGAAGGTGGTGAGAGGTCAACAAGCAGAGCGCGGAGGCGCCATGGTGGAAAAAATGCCCAACGTTACCTGGCCCGAAGGCTCCTTCACGGAGACGGTGAAGGGATGGCAGTTGGGGTGGTTTTACATCACCGATCCGCGTGACGCCAATTGGGTAGCAGGCCCCGAATTCCGATCCGGAGTTCCGATGCGGCTCACTTCCTGGCAAGAGAAGGGCCTGACTTGGGGGTCTCTGGACGAGATAACTGGGCTCCAGACATGCGTCCAGAACATCATAACCAAGAAGATCAAGCTTGTGAATGTGATCCAGGTCATGCTCATTCGCCGGATCCTTTCGTGTCAACGCCGGACTTGCTATTTGTGGGAGTACGACCCCGCCGAGCACCAGACGCTATGAGGGCTCTTCGGCACAACGCACGAAGGCATCTGGAAAAGCGCTCTTCAAGGCGGGCGAGACGCCCCCGCCCATGACTGAAAATCGCGGGCTTAGCTCAAAGCGCCAGGCCAATTCGGTAATTCTTTTAATGCTTTCGAGGTATACCCTTCACCAACATATTTTGAGGATGGATACTGAGCTCCTCCATCTACTTTACCAGGCCTGGATCGAGGTGGCAGAGCAGATTAGCTGTCCGGCTCCGCTTCCTGAGGAGGAGGAATTCCCACTTCTGTCGAAGATGTTGTTTTCGGTGCCGTATGACGTGCCGGAGAAGACGACCAAGAAAGTGGCTGAAGGGGCCAAGAAAGGCCCTTGCCAAAAAGGTGCTCCGGACATATCGTCTGAGGACGAGACTTCCTCTTCATCCGATGACGATGAGGAAGAGGAAGAAGAAGAAAACGATTCCCCACCTGAGGTGGGGAGGAAGAAGAGGGCGGCTCCCCCGGATCCGGAGGCAAAAGCGCCCAAGAAGGTTAAAGGTTCCCAAACGGATAACTCCGTGTGGGATATTGATAGCAGTCCGGAACGACCTTGCCGAACCAAGCCTCGGGCACTTCGTAAGTACCAGAATCCGCAAACGTATGGCCTTCCCGTTTTATAGTATTGACATATTGTAAGCCTTGTTACTGCAGTCCGGCACGTGATGGCTCCCCGTAGTCCTAGACTGAGGATTTGCTAGGCTCGAAGGAAAGGGCTAGCACATCTCCTCCACCTACTCATTCCGTCTCACCCAAGGGTGATGACGAGGTGGTGTCCAAAAAGACTTTCCCAGGCCTGGGGCAGATTCCGGAGATCATCGAGGTGACGCCCCAGGATGATTTTTCGGCCATCGGACATGTGGGGAAAAAAGTCCCCATGGGAACTAGTGACGGGGCCCGAGTTCCCTTTGGACCTCAGCCGGATACTATCCTGCAGATCTACACGGCTCCAGGGTCCAGCGAACGGCGTTCCCTTCAAGGAGGGAATGTGCCTGTTCCACCGGTGACCTCTGTCCAACCAGAGGCGCCGGATAATCTGCTGGAGGCGCTACGAGGCACCTCTATTGTGGATGAACATCGTGTCCTTATAGACATGGTGATAGAGAAGGCTCAGTTCGTCAAAAGCGGACTGACCGAGCGCCCTCCAGGAGATTCAGGCGGCCAAGATGATTACAGCGGGTAAGTCTTTCACCATGCATAGCAAGTATATAGAAGAAACGTTCCTTGTACTTATCCTGAATTTGGATTTTCCAGGGGCGTTTGCGGATCTGCCGCACAGTGTATCGGATGCTGCCGAGTATTACAGAGCCGAGGAAGGGATGTCTAAGGAGAAGCTATTCTAGTCCCAACATCTGGGATCCGAACATCCGGTACCCTTCAGCGACCAGCTAAAGCAGTTGGTCGAGCTGCATAGGTTAGCCGAGCTAGCCATGAAGGACCTGATAGTCCTGCTGTGGCCTGCCGATCCTATAGCTAGCAGCTACTTCGGACTTGTGCAGCGGCTTGTGAGTGCTTGTCCGCGGCTCGAAGCCGTGAAGCGGTCGGTCTGCATTGAAGGTGCGCGTATGGCCTTTGCCCGCGTCAAGACGCATTGGGCGAAGCTGGATGCCAAGAAGTTGATGACCGAGGGACCGCCGGAGGGCAAGGAGCATCGTCGATCCGAGCACTATTTTGACGGTGTTCTGGAGGGGTCACGCCTTGTGGCGGAGCAATGTTCGAAGGATGTTATATTCCCATGAGAACATGTGTATTACCTTGTTCTGTAATATGGAACACTGATATTATGTAGTATAATGTTTATGATTTAAATTTTACCTCCTGTGCGGCCGTTTATTAAATCTGAGGTTGACCATTCGTCGCTTCCTTTACGTAGATAATGCGGGTGTTGGGATAAATCTAAACACTCTTTACTCCACATTTTGGTCCTTAAAGGAGGTGTTTAGCACAACGAACAAGGCAATCGGACTATGCGGCCTTTACTGCCCTCACTTAGCCATAGGAGTTTGACAATTAATAAAGTTGGCGAAGCCCCTAGTGTTCGGAAGGCTGAATTAGGGGCGTTATACACGCCTAATCGGAAGAACCGGTTCTTCGCAAGAAGCGGAAAAATATCCAATGATTTGGAACCTCTCGAACAGCTGACCGGCTCTCGCCGCATCATGACATTCAGTTTTCGGCTTTCTCTACTGAGGTGCTCATCCGGAAGAACCGGGACACAATCACAGTAGTTCTCCCTTTACTACACTAGCCAATGTAGCGGAGCGTAAGGTTGTAAGCACAGGAGCCAGGCAACCCAACTATTGGCAGAAGACATGATTCGGAGCCGATGCATATAATGCTATAAGTTCGGGGTGCCGAACTATACTGAAAAAGTGTTCGGACTTTTATTGCCGTGATGCGGAGTGTAATGAATCCCCTGGCGTAGTAATACGTACCATGGTGTACATGTGCAATGAGTAATTAATACCGAGGTGCGGAAATTGGAAAATTAAGTAATAAGTTGACGCTACCGTGTATTCACCATTGTGGTGTAACTAGTACGTCGAGGCGTACTTTGTACAAGTAATGTGATAAGCAAGTAAATCTATTTAACATGCCGCCACCAAGGGCGAGCTACATGCGAGTATGAAAAGTAATTATGGCCATAGTTTAGTAGAGACCACCTGGGGATTCCCTTGTAAGCCAGAGCTCCCTGCCTCCTTGGTGTGTTCTGCTGGCGGGTTGTCCATGTGGTCCTCGTAAAGGGAATAAAAACCCGTAAAAAAGGTAAAAGCATGCGAATCCTAGGGTCGGTCGAGCCGTACTGTGGATTGCGAACGGGGTGTGCCTCCGTCAATACCCATGGGGTTTCGAGTGCGTAATTGTGTACGCGTGGTACAAATGCCACTACCTCGTTGAGACTGGGATGGAGGCCGAATTTCTAGTCGAGCTCTTGACGAGCCTCGCCGTCCTGTTGCAGCATAGTCCGGAACCTCTTAATGATGTCCGAGGGCTCGACAGCCATACTATGGTGCTGCTTGAGAAGGCCGCTCTATGCTTCTGCTGCTAGGGCGGCGGTGTGCTCCTCTATTCGGAGGGAACATTCTGTATTGCCATTGACTGTTATGACGCCGCGTGGACCGGGCATCTTGAGTTTGAGATAAGCATAGTGTGGCACTGCGTTGAATCTAGCAAACGCGGTTCGTCCGAGCAGCGCGTGATAGCCGCTGCGGAAGGGGACGATATCAAAGATTAACTCTTCGCTTTGGAAGTTGTCCGGAGAACCGAAGACCACCTCCAGCGTGATTGAGCCTGTACAGCGGGCCTCTACGCCTGGTATGACTCCTTTAAAGGTAGTCTTTGTTGGCTTGATTAGTGAGGGGTCAATGCCCATCTTCCGCACTATGTCTTGATAGAGCAGGTTGAGGCTGCTACCACTGTCCATCAGCACTCGTGTTAGGTGAAACCCATCAATAATTGGGTCGAGGACTAGTGCGGCTGAACCGCCATGGCGGATACTGGTTGGGTGATCTCGACAATCGAAGGTGATCGGGAATGATGACCACAGATTGAATTTTGGGGCGACTGGCTCTACCGCGTAGACGTCCCTAAGTGCTCGCGTATGCTCCCTTTTGGGGATGTGTGTAGCGTATATCATGTTCACCATTTTGACTTGAGGGGGAAATTTCTTCTGCCCTCCGGTGTTCGGTTGTCGGGGCTCTTCGTCATCGTCCTTGCTCTATGATTCCCCTTCCTCGTTTCTGCTGTTTATCTTGCTAGCTTGTTTGAATACCCGACAATCTCTGTTAGTATGGCTAGTCGGTTTGTCTATGGTGCCGTGTACCTGGCAAGGACGATCGAGTATGCGGTCCAAGCTGGATGGTCCTCTGCTGCTCCTTTTATAGGGTTTCTTTCGCTGGCCGGACTTGGAGCCACTTAATCCAGCGTTATCGGTGTTATCGCCATTGCTTCGGCGTTTGTGTCTGTTGCGCCGGAGCTTGCCGGTGCTGCTTTTGGCCTCGGAGGGGCCTGTTTCGTTGGCTGTGTTTGTACTGCGAGCCAGGCAACTATCCTCTCCCGCGCAGAAGCGGGTCATAAGCGCCGTGAGGGCTTCCATGGACCTCGGCTTTTCTTGGCCGAGGTGGCGGGCGAGCCATTCGTCCCGGATGCTATGCTTAAAGGCTGCTAGGGCTTCGGCATCCGGACAGTCAACAATCTGGTTCTTTTTAGTTAGGAACCTAGTCCGGAATTTTCTGGCTGATTCTCCGGGTTGTTGAACTATGTGGCTTAAGTCATCGGCGTCTGGTGGCCGGACATATGTTCCCTGGAAGTTGTCCAGGAAGGCTTCCTCCAGGTCCTCCCAGCTGCCGATAGAATTTTCAGGCTGGCTGTTAAGCCAGTGCTGAGCTGGCCCTTTGAGCTTTAGTGGGAGGTATTTAATGGCGTGAAGATCAACTCCTCGAGCCATATGGATATGGAGAATAAAATCCTTGATCCATACTGCAGGATCGGTTGTGCCGTCGTATGATTCAATGTTGACAGGCTTGAACCCCTCGGGGAATTCGTGATCCAGTACTTCATCTATGAAGAAGAGGGGGTGTGCGGCGCCTCTATATCGGGCCGCATCGTGGCATAGCTCTGATGGAGTTCGTCTGCGGTATTCAGCCCGGGCGTGGTTAGATTTATCACGTCCGAATAGGTAGCCATCGTCGTGCCTCGAGGCACGCCATCGTGATCCGTAAATCGATCTTGTGTGTGCTGTTCTATCATCCAGGATCTGCCGGAGGTCGCATGTGTGACCCCGAACTCTTCCGTCTCTATTTTTATGAGGCGGTAGGGTAGGCTGTTGTTCAGCCTGTGTTGCCGCTTTATCCCGTCCACCGGGTGGCCGGTCAGCCACCCTGTCTCGACCACGTGGTGGTCATTCCGCATTACGCGAGGGAGACATGCGCTCCGGTTCTTCCTCATCGAATTGAGGTAGCAGTCTGCGTTTCGGGTATCTCTTGGCTGGGCGCCGGAGGCCGTATTCTCCGGCTGTCAGGATATCAGTCTATCTGTCGACGAGCAGATCTTGTTCGGCTTGAAGCTGCTGTTGTTTATTTTTCAGGCTCTTTGCAGTTTCTATGAGCTGAAGCTTAAAGCGCTCCTACTCCAGAGGATCTTCTAGCACGATGACGTCTTCATTGCCGAGTCTTGTCTCCTCCTTGGAGGGTGGGCGGTAACTATCGTCCTCCGAGTCATCTTCTATGGCCTATTTATCAGGGTTATTTTGCCTGTTGTCATGTTCCTCCTGTTCGGATGTAGCTCCGACAGGGTCTTCGTTGTTTTCGGCGTCGCCCGGATTGCTATTTTCTCCGGTGCCAGTATTGCTATCTTTTGAGCGGCGAGGCTTAGAACGGCGCTTGGGGCGTCGGTGCTTGGACTGTGTCTCAGAGGTTTTATTCGCATCTGGCTCTTCGTTGTCGTCGCCAGATCCTTTGGGTGTATCAACCATGTACACGTCGTATGAAGAGGTAGCCACCCAACGTCCGGTGAATGGCAGGTCTTGGTCTTGCTCCATATCGGCATCGTCGTCCATACCGTCGATGTTTTCGGAGCCATAGTCAAGCACGTCGGTTAAGTCATCGATAGTGGCTATGAAGTGGGTGGCGGGTGGGAGGCAAAATTCCTCGTCATCCGTCTCTAGCTCGATCCGAACATAGTTCGGCTGTGAGTCCTCCTCCAAGGATAAGTTCTTTAAAGAATTTAGCATGTCACCAAAAGGTGAGTGCTGGAAGAAGTCTGCGGCGCCAAATTCAAAAATCGATAACCGATCCAGCTCAGTGTCCGCAGGCGCACCTGATCCGGAACGTCTAGCCGGAAACGAGTCCGGAGTTCCATTGACGCAAGTTTTGCAGGATGTCGAGTCCATGTGCGGGTCCAACGCCGTGGACTTTGTGGCCTCAGAGGGCATGATCTGCTTCGGTTCTGAGGCTGTTGCAGTAACATGATCCATCTCCTGGATGTGATCCGATGAAAGATTTGAGTCATGTTCATCGGATAGCGGGGGAGCGACTGCCGCAGTCTCGAATCCGTCGAAGATCAAGTCTCCACGGGCATCAGCGACGTAGTTCAACCTTTCAAATCTGACCTGATGGCCAGGGGCGTAGCTGTCGATCTGCTCTAGATGGCCAAGTGAGTTGGCCCGCAGTACGAAGCCGCCGAACACGATGATCTGTCCGGGGAGAAAGGTTTCTCCCTGGACAGCATTATCATTGACGATTGAAGGGGCCATCAAACCCTTTGTCGACGGCACAGTGGAACTCTCAATGGAAGCACCAATGTTGGTGTCAAAACCGGCGGATCTCGGGTAGGGGGTCCCAAACTGTGCGTCTAGGATCGATGGTAACAGTAGACGGGGGACACGATGTTTACCCAGGTTCGGGCCCTCTCTATGGAGGTAATACCCTACTTCCTGCTTGATTGATCTTGATGATTATGAGTATTACAAGAGTTGATCTACCACAAGATCGTAATGGCTAAACCCTAAAAGCCTGGCCTATGAATATGGCAATGACTCTATGCTATCCGGACTATGCTCTCCGGTTTATATAGACACGGGAGAGATCTAGGGTTACATGGAGTCGGTTACATAAGAAGGAATCTTCACAGCTGATCGCCTAGCTTGCTTTCCACGCCAAGGAGAGTCCAATCCGGACACGAGTATGGTCTTCGGTCTTCATGTCTTCACAGCCCATCAGTCCGGCCCATGGATAACAGGCCAGACGCCCGAGGACCCCTTAGTCCAGGACTCCCTCACCCCCCTCCCGACCACCCCAACGCCGATGACCTCGCCGGCTCGCCGCCGCTCGCCATCCTTGTTCCTGAAAAGCCGCAGTTCCAGGAGCCCACCCATGGTTGCAGCAAAAATCCCAGGCCGGTGGAAGCTTCCATGGTTGCCTGTTGCAGCAAAAAAAGGTGCGCCATCATCGCTGCGACCCTCGCCGGCGCCTAGTTGTAGCAAAAACAAATCGTGCGTCATCCTCGCCGGCCACACTTCATTGTAGTGGTTTGTAGCAAATCTGAGTGCCGGTTGTAGCTTTCTTGTTGTCGGTTGAACCAAAAAATGCAGCTCCACCGGACCGCCGTTGCAGCTCCGCTGGACTGCGGTTCCAGCTCTTGTGGCCATGGTTGCAGCTCCCCTTGCCTGGTTGTAGCACGCCATTGTTGACGCTTAAAAGAGGCACGATTATAAAGAGTAGCTTGAAGTTATGTCAAGATTAATTCAAACTTATTATAGAAAGACACCATGGGATGGCTCTCTTCGACAAGATCAAGATGAATATGAAGATGGTCTAAAACGGAGCTCGGATGCAAAAGTTATGACAAGTTCAGAGATGCTCATGTTGACACCATATTAAAGAATGGCTTGAAACCCAATTAAGATGGCCTCAAATGGAAAAAGCTTCAACATGAAAGTTGTGCGTCTCGTCGAGGCGGTTGAATTTGATATAAAAGACTTCTCAATCGGAGTTTGTATGCAAAAGTTAGAGCCGAGAATGCGCAATTGTATCAGGATGGCCGGACACTCCTGGAATGATTATCCGGGTTTTGAATTTCTCCGAGGATGGCCGGACGATCCGGGGATGTTTGTCCGGGTCTCGGGATTTTTCTGTCGCAGACTTTGGAAAACAGCCGAAAACCCCCTCAAGATGGCCTCCGATCAAAAAAAGTTCAACACGAAAGTTGTTCGTCTCCTCGAAACGGTCAAGATTGCTTTTGGGCCTGTTTCCATCCGAGGTCGTTTACTGCCTCAAACATGGCCCAGAAAGTACAGCCAGGTTGTAAACCGAACAGTTTTGGAAAGTTTGGATTCCGAGTTGGACCCAAACTAGGGTTTTGAACATGAATTCTAATCTTTCCTTGCACGGGAAGTCCATCCGCCTCTTATATACCTAAGGGATTATGGCCGATTGAACAACACACAATCGACAAATCAATCTATCAACTTTTACCTTTACTTTTTATCTTCTCCCTTGTTCTTCTTCTTCCTAGTTCTTCGTTCGTTCTTCTTCATTGTAGGGCAGCGAACCTCGAGGCCCTAGGGGCGATAGATTCGACCTAGGACAGCCCATTGCCGCCGCGTACCCTGACGGGGTCCCTCCAGGGTGTGTGGGGTTTCGGGTGTACAAAAGCGCCCGCCGGATTGTCTTGCATATCGCGCTTCCGGACGGGCCTCCTTCGAAGTGAGCTGCGGTGCTTCACCCCCGGCGCCGAGGGTACACGGTACGTGTTCGTGTGCAAACACACTTTTTGGCGACTCCGCTGGGGAGAAGCTTTGAACGGTCTCCAGCCTGTTCTTGCTACGAAGAGATCGTCATTTAGGGTTTGCAATCTACGAAGGTAATATGTATACCCAATTAACTTCTGTAGATGCAAATAATGCATATGTTGTTGCTAGATCATTTAATGAGCATAATGCATCGGCTAGCCCTAGTTTTATCAATCGTGCATCTAATTATGTGCAACAGCCGATTCAGAATAATGTCCATGCTTCTAGTTACAATTTCAGCAACATGACACATATATATCCCAACCCTCATGCATCGGAAACCCCACAAATACATATGCCGATGAACAACATGATGGGTTTGGTTAATCAAATTGAAACACCTCATGTTATAATTTCCAATAGCATACAAGAAAGTGTTTTGCCTTTTTATTCATCGGCAACTAATTTGCAATATACTAGTTCAACCATGCCGATGGATGGGAGAATCGGCCATGCTACTACTAGCTATTCGGCCAGTTACTCTCAACCGTCGTATACTACACCTCATGACAATAATTTTTCAGCACCATACACAACAGTAGATGTTTATAATTCGACTTCATACCTTCCTGGTCATAGCCGAATAAATGTAAATTTTACAGAAGCAGTTGTGCCCAATTTTGTAGAAGACGAGGTAGTGGTGGCTGCATTGAGGAGTTTAGCCCAAAATAAGAGAATTAGTGCTCTTTGCCTTGAACAACATGAAAAGGGGGTATTTCCTAATTATGCCGCAATAAAAACTAGAGTTTTGCAAGAAGATGAATCTTTGCCAATTGATAAAATTGGCGAGCAAAAATATGGTTTTACAACAATACATATGCCTTCAATTAGTACTACATCATATTATACACCCCCTACACAATTGCAAAATTTCGGCAACACCTACGTGTCATTGCCAAAATAATCTAAAAGCACTATGGGCAATCATATCCGGAGTGGAATGAAATTGAGAAAAAGCTTAAAGACAATTTTGCCGCTCGCCGCCAGAAACAAATAGAAAAAGAATTGGCCCAGATAAAAGAAGCATTGCCAATTGGTAGTATCAATGAAAAGAAGGATGATTTGGAACATGAAAGTGCTTTGGTTGAAAAAGCCGAATCAAGTAGTATATATTCCGAAACCATCAAATCCAAAGAGGCAAGTATTACTGAGAAAGGGCATGGCAAGCATAGCAAAACAACCATGCTTGATTTTTCTGAAGTTAATGGAACCTACTTCCTGCCCTATGAGTTCCGTGTCGTAGAAATTGACAAGACTCAAGGACAAGAGCAAGTAGCTGAACAAAGTTCGGCTGATAAGGATCTTCAAAGTGGTGATGCACGGAATAAAGAAAAAGATGATAAAAAGGCGCTGGAGAGTCATCCAAAGACGAAGCAAGATATTGTTCAAGTCACACCACCATCATGCTCTCCCAACGTATTTGAAGAGGTATGTATAGCGAGTAATTTACCTATTTTCAGATTTGGTCGCAACTTCATTATTGATGCATCTATAAGAAATATTCTCATAAGTAACTTCGAAAAACCAATGAAGAAGGGTAATTTACTTGTAAGCAATAAAATTGTTATAGAACATATCGGTCAACCTATTGTGCCATTTATAGAGACATATAGCGACCTATTATTGCAACTAAGGCTTTCCATATTGCTTTATCTGAAGTTCATATCCAATTGGGTAGCTTTGCTTATTTCTCACTTGGCTTACACTTGGTACCAATTGAGACATGTATATTGATAACCCACAAGTATAAGGGATCACAACAGTTTTTGATAAGTAAGGGTGTCGAACCCAACGAGGAGCTAAAGGTAGAACAAATATTCCCTAAAGTTCTATCGACCACCGGTACAACTCTACGCACGCTTGACGTTCGCTTTACCTAGAACAAGTATAAAACTAGAAGTACTTTGTAGGTGTTTTTGGATAGGTTTGCAAGAAAATAAAGAGCACGTAAATAAAAGCTAGGGGCTGTTGTAAGTCAAGAAGCAATAAAGTAAATATAGTGAGTGTGGAAAAGTGGTGGTAGGAGTTGCGAAATTGTCCCTTAAGCAATTGACTACTTTACTAGACCGATAGCAAGTATTATGTGGGAGAGGCCACTGCTACCATGCCATCCCTTACTTGGAATTCTATGCACTTATGATTGGAACTATTAGCAAGCATCCGCAACTACTAACGTTCATTAAGGTAAAACCCAACCATAGCATTAAGATATATTGGTCCCCCTTCAATCCCGTATGCATCAATTTCTATGCTAGGCTGAAGCTTCTGTCACTCTTGCCCTCCAATACATAGTCTTATCAACATACAACTAACCCTATGGTGTGATCCACGCGCCCGCTCATATGATGGGCACCAAAGGACAGCAACATAACCACAAGCAAATTAAATCAATCATAGCAATTCATCAACCACCGATATGACAAAGAAAATCTACTCAGACATCATAGGATGGCAACACATCAATGGATAATAATATGAAGCATAAAGCACCATGTTCAAGTAGAGGGTACAGCGGGTTGCAAGAGAGTGGACCGCTGTAGATAGAGGAGGGAAGGTGATGGAGGTGTTGGTGAAGATGGTGGACGTGTTGGTGTAGATCGCGGTGATGATGATGATGGCCACGGCAGCGTTCCGGCGCCACCGAAAGAGAAGGGGAGAGGGGGCCCCTTCGTCTTCTTCTTCCTTGACCTCCTCCCTAGATGGGAGAAGGGTTTCCCCTCTTGTCCTTGGCCTCCATGGCGTGGGAGGGGCGAGAGCCCCTCCGAGATTGGATCTATCTCTCTGTTTCTCTCTGTTTCTGCGTTCTGTTCTGCTGCCCTTTCACCGTTTCATATATATATGGAGATCCGTAACTCCGATTGGACTGAAACCTTCACCGTGATTTTTTTACCAAAAATTAGCTTTCTTGCGGCCGAAGAAGGGCATCAACCGCCTTACGAGTGGCCCACGAGGGTCAGGGGCGCGCCCTCCTGGGGAGGGCGTGGGCCCTGCCTCATGGCCACCTCGGACACCGTTTCGCGTTGATCATTCTCCCAGATTTTCAAAATATTCCAAAAATAAGCTCCGTCCGTTTTTATCCCGTTTGGACTCCGTTTGATATGGATATTCTGCGAAACCAAAAACATGCAATAGACAGGAACTGCTTTGGGCCTTTGGATCAATATGTTAGTCCCAAAATAGTATAAAAAGTTGCCAAAAGTATATGAAAGTTGAATAGTATTGGCATGGAACAATAAAAAATTATAGATACGACGGAGACGTATCAGCATCCCCAAGCTTAATTCCTGCTCGTCCTCGAGTAGGTAAATAATAAAAAAGATAATTTTTTGATGTGGAATGCTACCTAGCATAATCTTGACCATATGTCTAATCATGGCATGAATATTAAGACACGAGTGATTCAAAGCAATAGTCTATCCTTTGACATATAAACAATAATACTTCAAGCACACCAACCAAGCAATTATGTCCTACTGAAATAACATAGCCAAAGAAAGCTCATCCCTACAAAATCATATAGTCTGGCTATGCTCCATCTTCACCACACAAAATATTCACATCATGCACAACCCCGATGACAAGCCAAGCAATTGTTTCATACTTTTGACGTTTCTCAAACCTTTTCAACTTTCACGCAATACATGAGCGTGAGCCATGGACATAGCACTATAGGTGGAATAGAATATGATGATAGGGGTTATGTGGAGAATACAAAAAAAGGAGAAAGTCTAATATCGACGCGGCTAATCAACGGCTGTGGAGATGCCCATCAATTGATGTCAATGTGAGGAGTAGGGATTGCCATGCAACGGATGCACTAGAGCTATAAGTATATGAAAGCTCAAACTGGAAACTAAGTGGGTGTGCATCCAACTTGCCTGCTCATGAAGACCTAGGGCATTTGAGGAAGCCCATCATTGGAATATACAAGCCAAGTTCTATAATGAAAATTCCCACTAGTATATGAAAGTGATAACTCAAGAGACTCTATATGAAGAACATGGTGCTACTTTGAAGAACAAGTGTGGTAAAAGGATAGTAACATTGCCCCTTCTCTCTTTTTCTCTCATTTTTTTTGTTTTTTTTGGGCCTTCTCTTTTTTTGGCCTTTCTCTTTTTTTTCGTCCGGAGTCTCATCCCGACTTGTGAGGGAATCATAGTCTCCATCATCCTTTCCTCACTGGGGCAATGCTCTAATAATGATGATCATCACACTTTTATTTACTTACAACTCAATATTACAACTCAATATCTAGAACAAAGATATGACTCTATATGAATGCCTCCGGCGGTGTACTGGGATGTGCAATGATCTAGCGTAGCAATGACATCAAAAAATAGAGAAGCCATGAAAACATCATGCTAGCTATCTTACGATCATGCAAAGCAATATGACAATAAATGCTCAAGTCATGTATATGATGATGATGGAAGTTGCATGGCAATATATCTCGGAATGGCTGTGCAAATGCCATGATAGGTAGGTATGGTGGCTGTTTTGAGGAAGATATAAGGAGGTTTATGTGTGATAGAGCGTATCATATCACGGGGCTTGGATGCACCGGCAAAGTTTTCACCAACTCTCGAGGTGAGAAAGGGCAATGCACGGTACCGAAGAGGCTAGCAATGATGAAAGGGTGAGAGTGCGTATAATCCATGGACTCAACATTAGTCATAAAGAACTCACATACTTATTGCAAAAATCTATTAGTCATCAAAACAAAGTACTACACGCATGCTCCTAGGGGGATAGATTGGTAGGAAAAGACCATCGCTCATCCCCGACCGCCACTCATAAGGAAGACAATCAATAAACACCTCATGCTCCGACTTCGTTACATAACGGTTCACCATACGTGCATGCTACGGGACTTGCAAACCTCAACACAAGTATTTCTCAATTTCACAATTACTCAACTAGCACGACTCTGATATCACCACCTTTATATCGCAAAACTATTGCAAGGAATCAAACACATCATATTCAGTGATCTACAAGTTTTATGTAGGATTTTATGACTAACCATGTGAATGACCAGTTGCTGTCATCTCTCTAAATAGGTATAAGTGAAGCAAGAGAGTTTAATTCTTTCTACAAAAGATATGCCCACGCTCTAAAAAATATAAGTGAAGCAAAAGAGCATTCTACAAATGGCGGTTGTCTATGTAAAGAGAAACATGCAATCCAATCTTCAAATGATATAAGTGAAGCACATGAAGCATTCTATAAAGCCATACTCAAAAGATATAAGTGAAGTGCACAGAGCATTCTATAAATCAACCAAGGACCATCTCATACCAGCATGGTGCATAAAATAAAAGTGAAAACTAAATGCAAAAGACGCTCCAAGATTTGCACATATCACATGAATGAAACGAATCCGAAAACATACCGATATTTGTTGAAGAAAGAGGGGATGCCTTCCGGGGCATGCCCAAGCTTAGACGCTTGAGTCTCCTTGAATATTTACTCGTGGTGCCTCGGGCATCCCCAAGCTTGAGCTCTTGCCTCTCTTCCTTCTTCTCACAACGAAACCTTCTCGATCATCGAACACTTCATCCACACAAAACTTCAACAGAAAACTCGGTAAGATCCGTTAGTATAATAAAGTAAATCACTACTCTAAGTACTGTTGCAAAACAATTCATATTTTGTTTTTGCATTGTGTCTACTGTAATATAACTTTTTCATGGCTTAATCCACTGATATAAATTGATAGTTTCATCAAAACAAGCAAACTATGCATCAAAAACAGAATCTGTCTAAAACAGAACAGTCTGTAATAATCTGAACATTCACCATACTTATGATACTTGAAAAATTCTGAAAAAATTAGGAAAAAATGTGTATATTAAGACAGTGAGAGAAGAATCAGAAACATTTGACGTTCCAGTAAAAAATTAAAAATCGCTCACTGCGGCCAAAGTTTATGTCCTGCACCGCACAAACCAACAAGCATTGTAAACATCCTAAAGGCAAACCTTGGCACATTATTTTTATAATACAATGGAATTGTACAAGGGGATAATTATTTTTGTTGAAAATTTTCTGTAATCAAGATTCAAAAAGTTTCCGTGACCATGAACAAAGTTCAAGGACGTCCCCCACTTTCACAATGCTCGTCTCTCTCACTTTCACTTTTCTTTTTGAAAAGTTTTGGGTTCCCCTCTTTATTTTTTTTGTTTTTAAACTATATAAAAGCACTCAACAGAAATAAATGACTCTCTAAAACTTCCGGGTTGTCTCCCTGGCAGCGCTTTCTTTAAAGCCATTAAGCTAGGCATATAGTGCTCAAGTAGTGAATCCACCCGGATCCCAAGGTATATCAAAACCAATTTTAATTAGCAGTGATTTGTAATTTAGTAGTGAGCACAAAGCAACATGTATCATGTAATGACAAAGTCTAACTCTCTTCATATGCATCGGCATTTCATAAAAGAACAATTCATGCACACCTAGTAAAGGCCAATGCATAGTATAAATAGTTTCTTGCAATTTTATCGTGTGGGAAACATAGAGAGGTGGAGATATAGTTCCTCTCTCATAATAATTGCAAGTAGGATCAGCAAGAACATGCATATTATATCTATCAAAATCATCATGTGCAACGGTAAAAGGCAACCCATCAATGTAATCCTTAATAAAAGCAAACTTCTCCGATATAGTGTAATTGGGAGAATTCAAAAAGATAATAGGACTATCATGTGTGGGTGCAATAGCAAAAATTTCATGTTTAACATAAGGAACTATAGCAAGTTCATCTCCATAAGCATAATTCATATTGGCATCTAGGCCACAAGCATAGCAAGCATCATCAAAAAGGGATATTTCAAAAGAATCAAAGGGATCATAACAGTCATCATAGCAATCATCCTTCGGTAAGCACAAAGGGGAATTAAACAATGTATGAGTTGAAGAGTTACTCTCATTAGAAGGTGGGCACGGGTGATCAATCCACTCTTCCTCCTTTTGTTCTTCGCTCTCCTCCTCGTCTTTTTCATCCAATGAGCTCATAGTTTCATCAATTTCTTCTTCCATAGATTCCTGCAAAATATTCATCTCTTCTTGGACAGCGGAGAATTTCTCAATAAGCGCATTAATATAGGATATATATTCATAATTATCATAGCAATATTTCAATATAGCCAAATTTTCAGGCCTATAAACATCATCATCAAAAGCTTCATTCTTTTCAAACAAAGATTCAATTTCATAAGCACCATTAAAAGCAACAAATTATTCTATTTGTTCCACATCATAGTAATCATATATACCTCTAGCATAAGAAGCCAAGGTTTCATTATCATTAAATTTGCATGAAAAGGGAAGGTGTGGAGCCTTCATCCTAGAGCAACAAGTATAATCATAATTCAAGCATACTTGCCGAGCATACCACTTCAATATATAAATTTGATCCCATAATAGTTTCCCTTTTTGTGTCAAGCGATAATCCCTAAAGTATTCACGTTGATCCAACATCACTCCCATTACCAAATTGAATGAGGTTTTCTCAGGATTATCAAAGTGGTACATAATGTTTTTCACATATTGAGCATCGAGGGTTTTAGGAGGTTCCCCATCTCCATGAGCAGAAAGTACACCTAATTTTTTTGGTATTTCGTGTTCCATATCAATAACTAAAGATAAAGAACAACTAAGAACAGAAAATAAAAATTACTTAGTGATAAAGCAAACAAGCACACACGAGAATATTCACCCCACGCTATAACTCCCCGGCAATGGCGCCAGAAAAAGGTCTTGATAACCCACAAGTATAGGGGATCGCAACAGTTTTCGATAAGTAAGAGTGTCGAACCCAACGAGGAGCTAAAGGTAGAACAAATATTCCCTAAAGTTCTATCGACCACCGGTACAACTCTACGCACGCTTGACGTTCGCTTTTAATAGAACAAGTATAAAACTAGAAGTACTTTGTAGGTGTTTTTGGATAGGTTTGCAAGAAAATAAATAGCACGTAAATAAAAGCTAGGGGCTGTTGTAAGTAAATAAGCAATAAGTTAAATATAGCGAGTGTGGAAAAGTGGTGGTAGGAGTTGCGAAATTGTCCCTTAAGCAATTGACTACTTTACTAGACCGATAGCAAGTATTATGTGGGAGAGGCCACTGCTAGCATGTCATCCCTTACTTGGAATTCTATGCACTTATGATTGGAACTATTAGCAAGCATCCGCAACTACTAACGTTCATTAAGGTAAAACCCAACCATAGCATTAAGATATATTGGTCCCCCTTCAATCCCGTATGCATCAATTTCTATGCTAGGTTGAAGCTTCTGTCACTCTTGCCCTCCAATACATAGTCTTATCAACATACAACTAACCCTATGGTGTGATCCACGCGCGCGCTCATATGATGGGCACCAAAGGACAGAAACATAACCACAAGCAAATTAAATCAATCATAGCAATTCATCAACCACCGATAGGACAAAGAAAATCTACTCAGACATCATAGGATGGCAACACTGAAGGAAATATGCCCTAGAGGCAATAATAAAGTTATTATTTATTTCCTTATATCATGATAAATGTTTATTATTCATGCTAGAATTGTATTAACCGGAAACATAATACATGTGTGAATACATAGACAAACAGAGTGTCACTAGTATGCCTCTACTTGACTAGCTCGTTAATCAAAGATGGTTATGTTTCCTAACCATGGACAAAGAGTTGTTATTTGATTAACGGGATCACATCATTAGGTGAATGATCTGATTGACATGACCCATTCCATTAGCTTAGCACCCGATCGTTTAGTATGTTGCTACTGCTTTCTTCATGACTTATACATGTTCACGAGACTATGAGATTATGCAACTCCGTTTACGGAGGAACACTTTGTGTGCTACCAAACGTCTGGCGTGAATCTGGGTGATTATAAAGGTGCTCTCTGGTGTCTCGAAGGTACATGTTGGGTTGGCATATTTCGAGATTAGGTTTTGTCACTCCGATTGTCGGAGAGGTATATCTGGGCCCTCTCGGTAATACACATCACTTAAAGCCTTGCAAGCATTGCAACTAATGAGTTAGTTGTGGGATGATGTATTACGGAATGAGTAAAGAGACTTGCCGGTAACGAGATTGAACTAGGTATTGGATCTCCTCCTAGGGCCGGCCGCACCTCCCCCTTGCTCCTTTATATACGGGGGCAGGGGGGCACCCTAGAACACACAAGTTGATCTACGGATCGTTCCTTAGCCGTGTGCGGTGCCCCCCTCCACCATATTCCACCTCGGTCGTATCGTCGCGGAGTTTGGGCGAAGCCCTGCGCCGGTAGAGCATCATCATCGTCACCACGCCGTCGTCTTGTGGAACTCATCCCGACACCCTGCTGGATCGGAGTCCGGGGATCGTCATCGAGCTGAACTTGTGCAGAACACGGAGGTGCCGTACGTTCGGTACTTGGATCGGTCGGATCGTGAAGACGTACGACTACATCAACTGCGTTCTCATAGCGCTTCCGCTTTCGGTCTCACGAGTGCGTGGACACACTCTCCCCTCTCGTTGCTATGCATCACCATGATCTTGCGTGTGCGTAGGAATTTTTTTGAAATTACTACGTTCCCCAACAGTGGCATCCGAGCCAGGTTTTATGCGTTGATGGTATATGCACAAGTAGAACACAAGTGAGTTGTGGGCGATACAAGTCATACTGCTTACCAGCATGTCATACTTTGGTTCGGCGGTATTGTGAGATGAAGCGGCCCGGACCGACATTACACGTACACTTACGCGAGACTGGTTTCACCGCTGCGAGCACTCGTTGCTTAAAGGTGACTGGCGGGTGTCTGTCTCTCTCACTTTAGTTGAACCGAGTGTGGCTACGCCCGGTCCTTGCGAAGGTTAAAACAGCACCAACTTGACAAACTATCATTGTGGTTTTGATGCGTAGGTAAGAACGGTTCTTGCTCAGCCCGTAGCAGCCACGTAAAACTTGCAACAACAAAGTAGAGGACATCTAACTTGTTTTTGAAGGGCATGTTGTGATATGATATGGTTAAGACGTGATGCTATGTATTATTGTATGAGATGATCATGTTTTGTAACCGAGTTATCGGCAACTGGCAGGAGCCATATGGTTGTCGCTTTATTGTATGAAATGCAAACGCCATGTAATTGCTTTACTTTATCACTAAGCGGTAGCGATAGTCGTAGAAGCAATAGTTAGCGAGACGACAACGATGCTACGATGGAGATCAAGGTGTCGCGCCGGTGACGATGGTGATCATGATGGTGCTTCAGAGATGGAGATCACAAGAACAAGGTGATGATGGCCATATCATATCACTTATATTGATTGCATGTGATGTTTATCCTTTATGCATCTTATCTTGCTTTGATTGACGGTAGCATTTTAAGATGATCTCTCACTAAAATTATCAAGAAGTGTTCTCCCGAGTATGCACCGTTGCCAAAGTTCAGTAGTGCCAAGACACCACGTGATGATCGGGTGTGATAAGCTCTCGTCCATCTACAACGGTGCAAGCCAGTTTTGCACACGCAGAATACTCAGGTTAAACTTGACGAGCCTAGCATATGCAGATATGGCCTCGGAACACGGAGACCGAAAGGTCGAGCATGAATCATATAGTAGATATGATCAACATAGTGATGTTCACCATTGAAAACTACTCCATCTCACGTGATGATCGGTTATGGTTTAGTTGATTTGGATCACGTGATCACTTAGATGACTAGAGAGATGTCTGTCTAAGTGGGAGTTCTTTGGTAATATGATTAATTGAACTTAAATTTATCAAGAACTTAGTCCTGGTAATATTTTGCAAATTATGTTGTAGATCAATAGCTCGCGTTGTTGCTTCCCTATGTTTGTTGCTTTCATATGTTTATTTTGATATGTTCCTAGAGAAAATTGTGTTGAAAGATGTTAGTAGCAATGATGCGGATTGGATCCGTGATCTGAGGTTTATCCTCATTGTTGCACAGAAGAATCTTAATGCACCGCTAGGTGACAGACCTATTACAGGAGCAGATGCAGACGTTATGAACGTTTGGCTAGCTCAATATGATGACTACTTGATAGTTTAGTGCACCATGCTTAACGGCTTAGAATCGGGACTTCAAAGACGTTTTGAACGTCATGGACCATATGAGATGTTCCAGGAATTAAAGTTAATATTTCAAGAAAATACTCGAGTTGAGAGATATGAAGTCTGCAACAAGTTCTATAGCTAAAAGATGGAGGAGAATCGCTCAACTAGTGAGCATGTGCTCAGATTGTATGGGTACTTCAATCGCTTGAATCAAGTGGGAGTTAATCTTCCAGATAAGATAGTGATTGACAGAATTCTCTAGTCACCATCACTAAGTTACTAGAACTTCGTGATGAACTATAGTATGCAAGGGATGACGAAAACAATTCCCAAGCTCTTCGCGATGCTAAAATCGGCGAAGGTAGAAATCAAGAAAAACATCAAGTGTTGATGGTTGACAAGACCACTAGTCTCAAGGAAAAGGGCAAAGGAAGAAGGGAACTTCAAGAAGAGCGGCAAGCAAGTTGCTGCTCGAGTGAAGAAGCCCAAGTCTGGACCTAAGCACGAGACTAAGTGCTTTTGCTGCAATGGAACTGGTCCTTTGAAGCGGAACTACCCCAAGTATTTGGCGGATAAGAAGGATGGCAAAGTGAACAAAGGTATATTTGATATACAGATTATTGATGTGTATTTTACTAGTGTTCGTAGCAACCCCTCGGTATTTGATACTGGTTCAGTTGCTAAGAGTAGTAACTCAAAGCGGAGTTGCAGAATGAGCAGAAACTAGTTGAAGGGAAGTGACGATGAGTGTTGGAAGTAGTTCCGAGATTGATATGATCATCATCGCACACTCCCTATACTTTCGGGATTAGTGTTAAACCTAAATAAACGTTATTTGGTGTTTGCGTTGAGCATAAATATGATTTGATCATGTTTATTGTGTCTGATTATTCATTTAAAGTCAAAGAATAATTGTTGTTCTGTTTACATGAATAAAACCTTCAATGGTCATACACCCAATAAAAATAGTTTGTTGGATCTCGATCATAGTGATACACATATTCATAATATTGATGCCAAAAGATGCAAAGTTAATAATGATAGTGCAACTCATTTGTGGCACTGCCGTTTAGGTCATATTGGTGTAAAGAGCATGAAGAAACTCCATGCTGATGGGATTTTGGAATCACTTGATTATGAATCACTTGATGCTTGCGAACCATGCCTTATGGGCAAGATGACTAAAGACTCTGTTCTCCGGAACAATGGAGCGAGCAAATGACTTACTGAAAATAATACATACTGATGTATGCGGTCCGATGAGTGTTAAAGCTCACGGCAAGTATTGTTATTTTCTGACCTTCACAGATGATTTGAGTAGATATGGGTATATCTACTTGATGAAACACAAGTCTGAAACATTTGAAAAGTTCAAAGAATTTCAGAGTGAAGTGAAGAATCATCGTAACAAGAAAATAAAAGTTTCTACGATATGATCGCAGAGGTAAAATATTTGAGTTACTGAGTTTGGCCTTGATTAAAACAATGTGAAATAGTTTCACTACTCACGCCACCTGGAACACCACAGTGTAATGGTGTGTCCAAACGTCATAACCGTACTTTATTAGATATGGTGCGATCAATGATGTCTCTTACCGATTTACCACTATCGTTTTGGGGTTATACATTAGAGACAGTTGCATTCACGTTAAAAAAGGGCACCATATAAATCCGTTGAGACGACACCGTATGAAATATGGTTTAGCAAGAAACCAAAGTTGTCGTTTCTTAAAGTTTGGGTTGCAATGCTTATGTGAAAAAGTTTCAACATGATAAGCTTGAACCCAAATCGGAAAAGTGCGTCTTCATAGGATACCCAAAATGTTGGGTACACATTCTATCACAGATCCGAAAGGCAAGACATTCGTTGCCAAGAATGGATCCTTTCTAGAGAAGGAGTTTCTCTCGAAAGAAGTGAGTGGGAGGAAAGTAGAACTTGATGAGGTAATTGTACCTTCTCCCTTATTGGAAAGTAGTTTATCACATAAATCAGTTCGATGATTCCTACACCAATTAGTGAGGAAGTTAATGATGATGATCATAAAACTTCAGATCAAGTTGCTACCAAACCTCGTAGGTCTTCGAGTAAGATCCGCACTGAGTGGTACGGTAATCATGTTCGGAAGTCATGTTACTAGACCATGATGAACCTACGAACTATGAGGAAGCGATGATGAGCCCAGATTCTGCGAAATGGCTTGAGGCCATAAAATCTGAGATAGGATCCATATATAAGAACAAAGTGTGGACTTTGGTTGACCTGCTCGATGATCAGCAAGTCAAGTTAAATAAATGGATCTTCAAGAGGAAGACGGACACTGATAGTAGTGTTACTATCTACAAAGCTCGACTTGTTGCAAAAGGTTTTCGACAAGTTCAAGATGTTGAATACGATGAGATTTTCTCACTCGTAACGATGCTTAAGTCTGTCCGAATCATGTTAGCAATTGCCACATTTTATGAAATCTGGCAAATGGATGTCAAAAACTGCATTCCTTAATGGATTTATTAAAGAAGAGTTGCATATGATGCAACCAGAAGGTTTTGTCAATCCTAAAGATGCTAACAAAATGTGCAAGCTCCAGCGATCCATCTATGGACTGGTGCAAGCATCTTAGAGTTGGAATACACGCTTTGATAAGTTGATCATAGCATATAGTTTTATACAGACTTGCGGTGAAGCCTGTATTTACAAGAAAGTGAGTGGGAGCACTACATCATTTCTGATAAGTATATGTGAATGACATATTGTTGATCAGAAATAATGTAGAATTATTCTGCAAAGCATAAAGGAGTATTTGAAAGGAGTTTTTCAAAGAAGGACCTCGGTGAAGCTGCTTACATATTGAGCATCAAGATCTATAGAGATAGATCAAGAAGCTTGATAAGTTTTTTTCAATAAGTACATACCTTGATAAGATTTTGAAGTAAGTTCACAATGGAGCAGTCAAAGAAAGAGTTCTTACCTGTGTTACAAGGTGTGAGATTGAGTAAAACTCAAAACCCGACCACGTCAGAAGATAGAAAGAGAATGAAAGTCAATCCCTATGCATCAGCCATAGGTTCTATAAAGTATGCCATGTTGTGTACCAGATCTATTGCATACCCTACCACTAAGCTTGGCAAGGGAGTGCAATAGTGATCTAGGAGTAGATCAATGGACATCGGTTAAAATTATCCTTAGTGGAATAAGGATATGTTTCTCGATTATGGAAGTGACAAAAGGTTCGTCGTAAAAAGTTACTTCGATGCAAGTTTTGACACAGATATGGATGACTCTAAGTCTCGATCTAGATACATATTGAAAGTGGGAGCAATTAGCTAGAGTAGCTCTGTGCAGAGCATTGTAGACATAGAATTCGCAAAATACTTAAGGATCTGTATGTGACAGACCCGTTGATTAAAATTATCTCACAAGCAAAACATGATCACACCTTAGTACCCTTTGGGTGTTAATCACATAAGCAATGTGAACTAGATTACTGACTCTAGTAAACCCTTTGGGTGTTAATCACATAAAGATGTGAACTATTGATGTTAAATCACATGGCGATGTGAACTAGATTATTGACTCTAGTGCAAGTGGGAGACTGAAGGAAATATGCCCTAGAGGCAATAATAAAGTTATTATTTATTTCCTTATATCATGATAAATGTTTATTATTCATGCTAGAATTGTATTAACCGGAAACATAATACATGTGTGAATACATAGACAAACAGTGTCACTAGTATGCCTCTACTTGACTAGCTCGTTAATCAAAGATGGTTATGTTTCCTAACCATGGACAAAGAGTTGTTATTTGATTAACGGGATCACATCATTAGGTGAATGATCTGATTGACATGACCCATTCCATTAGCATAGCACCCGATCGTTTAGTATGTTGCTACTGCTTTCTTCATGACTTATACATGTTCCTGAGACTATGAGATTATGCAACTCCCGTTTACCAGAGGAACACTTTGTGTGCTACCAAACGTCACAAGCGAATCTGGGTGATTATAAAGGTGCTCTCTGGTGTCTCGAAGGTACATGTTGGGTTGGCATATTTCGAGAATAGGTTTTGTCACTCCGATTGTCGGAGAGGTATCTCTGGGCCCTCTCGGTAATACACATCACTTAAAGCCTTGCAAGCATTGCAACTAATGAGTTAGTTGTGGGATGATGTATTACGGAACGAGTAAAGAGACTTGCCGGTAACGAGATTGAACTAGGTATTGGATACCGATGATCGAATCTTGGGCAAGTAACATACCGATGACAAAGGAAACAACGTATGTTGTTATGCGGTTTGACCGATAAAGATCTTCGTAGAATATGTAGGAGCCAATATGAACATCCAGGTTCCGCTATTGGTTATTGACCAAGAATAGTTCTAGGTCATGTCTACACAGTTCTCGAACCCGTAGGGTCCGCACGCTTAAGGTTTCGATGACAGCTATATTATGAGTTTATGAGTTTTGATATACGGAAGTTTGTTCGGAGTCCCGGATGTGATCACGGACATGACGAGGAGTCTCGAAATGGTTGAGACATAAAGATTGATATATTGGAAGCCTATGTTTGGACTTCGGAATAGTTCCGGGTGAAATCGGGATTTTACGGAACACCGGGGTTACGGAACCCTCCCGGGGTTATTGGGCCTTAGTGGGCCATGAGGGAGAAGAGGAGGGCCGGCCGGGGGCAGGCGCGCCCCCTCCCCCCCTAGTCCGAATAGGACAAGGAAGGGGGGGCGGCGCCCCTCTTTCCCTCCCCCCAAGTCCTAATCCAACTAGGAAAAGGGGGGGAGTCCTACTCCCGGTGGGAGTAGGACTCTTCCGGCACGCCTCCTCCTAGGGCCGGCCGCACCTCCCCCTTGCTCCTTTATATACGGGGGCAGGGGGGCACCCTAGAACACACAAGTTGATCTACGGATCGTTCCTTAGCCGTGTGCGGTGCCCCCCTCCACCATATTCCACCTCGGTCGTATCGTCGCGGAGTTTGGGCGAAGCCCTGCGCCGCTAGAGCATCATCATCGTCACTGCGCCGTCGTCTTGTGGAACTCATCCCGACACCTGCTGGATCGAGTCCGGGGATCGTCATCGAGCTGAGCGTGTGCAGAACACGGAGGTGCCGTCGTTCGGTACTTGGATCGGTCGGATCGTGAAGGCGTGCGACTACATCAACAGCGTTGTCATAACGCTTCCTCTTTCGGTCTATGAGGGTACGTTGACACACTCTCCCCTCTCGTTGCTATGCAACACCATGATCTTGCGTGTGCGTAGGAAATTTCTGTAAATTACTACGTTCGCCAACAAACACATCATTGGATAATAATATGAAGCATAAAGCACCATGTTCAAGTAGAGGGTACAACGGGTTGCGGGAGAGTGGACCACTGTAGATAGAGGGGGGAAGGTGATGGAGGTGTTGGTGAAGATGGCGGAGGTGTTGTGTAGATCGCGGTGATGATGGTGATGGCCACGACAGCGTTCCGGCGCCACCGGAAGAGTAGGGGAGAGGGGGCCCCTTCGTCTTCTTCTTCCTTGACCTCCTCCCTAGATGGGAGAAGGGTTTCCCCTCTGGTCCTTGGCCTCCATGGCGTGGGAGGGGCGAGAGCCCCTCCGAGATTGGATCTATCTCTCTGTTTCTCTCTGTTTTTGCGTTCTGTTCTGCTGCCCTTTCACCGTTTCGTATATACATGGAGATCCGTAACTCCGATTGGATTGAAACCTTCGTCGTGATTTTTTTTACCAAAAATTAGCTTTCTTGCGGTCGAAGAAGGGCATCAACCGCCTTACGGGTGGCCCACGAGGGTCAGGGGCGCGCCCTCCTGGGGAGGGCGTGGGCCCCTGCCTCGTGGCCACCTCGGACACTGTTTCACGTTGATCTTTCTCCCAGATTTTCCAAATATTTCAAAAATAAGCTCCGTCCGTTTTTATCCCGTTTGGACTCCGTTTGATATGGATATTCTGCGAAACCAAAAATATGCAACAGACAAGAACTGGCACTGGGCACTGGATCAATATGTTAGTCCCAAAAATAGTATAAAAAGTTGCCAAAAAGTATATGAAAGTTGAATAATATTGGCATGGAACAATAAAAAATTATAGATACGACGGAGACGTATCATATATTCTAACTATCTTCGTTTCAGAAATTTAATGTCAAGGTTAAATTCTTGAGAAAACCGATGTTGATGTAATACCTTATCCAAAGACATCTGAGATAGAGTGCAAAACACAATGCATAGCCGAATGGGAAGACTCCAAATCTGAACCATTCATGTGCTTAGTTACAAAGCCGTTCTCACAACAAGATCGGCTCAAGAATAAGAAGTATACCTTCAATTCAAACATGTGTGATCAAATCTTTGATCTGTTGTTGACAAATAATTATATTAAAATTCTTGATCGCCATGTTGAGCCATCTATCCAAGGACGAATGTATTGTAAGTTGTATGATTCGTTCAAGAATAATTTTGAGGATTGGAACATGTTTCGTCAAATAGTTAAATCGTCCATTGAAAAAGGACGATTGAAGTTTGTTGAAACACCAAGAGATGACCAGTCTATTCTGATTGGTCCCGATGGCAAAAAGTTGTTGCATCGGTTGCTTCAAGCCGATCCATTAAAGAGAAGATAAAAACTTCAGCTGATGGGATCAAGCTTTCAAGTAAAGAAGTTGTTGAATAGCATAATGAACATGATCTTGAGGGCGAGAATTCCATCAAAGCTACAATGGAGACGCCAAGGACTGGGGGGGGGGGCAGCAAGCAAATCCAACGATCGATGAAAGCAAACCAAAAGAAAACAAATGCCGAAATAAGCGCAAGCGCAAGAGATCAAAAATCACCTTCGCTGAACTTCTGGAAAAATATTAGAAGATAAGTGAGGAGAAAAGTGCTTATCGGCCAAGTAATTCAAAAGCATCAATATCATCCCCTAGGCGCAAATCTGAGAGTCGGTATTGGCGAAGTGAGAATTTCAATGCAACATATTCATATCCATATTTTGGGCTGCCAATGCCAATGCCATTGCCGTGGATACCTCCCTATGCTCATATAAATCTATATCCATCATGGGACATGTATGATATAAGGGCACATTCTCCATGTTATTTTAGACCATCTCACCAACATTATGCAACTTCGAGAGGATCAACATTTGAACAATCACATGTTAAAGACCGTTTCAATCATAAGGAATCGGTCCAGAACTCAAGGAAGAAGAAAGAGATGGTCAAGCAAGTTTACCGTGTTAAAAGAGATGGTCGTAAGAGTGCAACTTCAGATTTGATCTCAAATGAAAAAGAGCCAATTAAAGTGTTGACATTGGCCACTAAAGGCAATGAGATGAAGCAACCAATTGTTGAGAGTCAAAGTGCCAAATCTGAAGAAAAGAAGTTGAGAGTGCACAAGGTAAAACAAGAATTGCCATTGCTTCAAACAAAATCGCAGCCGGGGTGCCCACTCGTCTTATCATGTTGGCAAAATAAGATATTACAAAAACTTATTACACAAGAACTTGAAGAAAGGAACATGGTATGTGTTCCCAAAGGAAGTGCTCAAAATAATTATGTGCAATCTTCCATTACAAGAAGTGCGGCAAAGATGAAGAAGGAAAAGAGTGAAAACTATGAAGGACCAAGCCGAAGGTTTCAGCACTTTTGATCTACACATTATCCATATTCATCAACTATGCCATTAACGCCTATGCCATGGAATTCGTCATCAGGTATGATTGGTAACCCTCAATGGGCTTATTTTAATCCATGGATGCAATATAATTTCTTACATCATGAAAGGGTATTACCAAGTCACTATACATTTGATTAGCTACAAGTTTGTTGCTGATCTAAAGGGCCGAAATACTTGATTTGTCATTTCATTTGTTTGTTTCGGCTATATGTACTTTGAATGAAGTTTACATGGTAATGGCCGATATTTATCTATCGTCCTAAGAGTATGTCAATGCATGGCTGGTGTAGTATTCTAACATCCTCCTTAGTTCGATTGGAGAGCGAGACAAGGTACGTGCTCATGGAAATTTATATTTATATATGAATGGAGTTTAGACATCATGACCGATGTCATTGAATACATACTGCATAGCACAATTAATAGTTGCAGAATCGGCTAGGGGGCTTATACTTTATTTTGATATGATTTGGCTTTATGCATCTTTGAGATCTATAAGAGGCCAAATCATAGTTGATTTTATTACCGAACATCAGATTAATGACATGCATAAAATTGATATTAGCCTTGTCTCTTTAGTACTATGGAGATTATGTTTTGGTGGTTCAATTCGTAGCAATGGCCAAAGTTTTGGTGTTGTTTATATATCTCCTTATGGTACTATTTTTGAAGCCTCATGCCGCTTAGAATATTTTCATGCACGATTAATCAAAGCCGAATATGCATTGTTATTCGAATTGAATCTTTTACTTGTTGTAGGTGCTATACATATTGAGACTTTCGGTGATTCGTTATGAGTAGTGCAACAAATATCCAAGGGTTATCAATGTTTTGATGAATCACTTATAGTTTACCTTGAGGTATGTCTAGATATAGAATTTACCTTCGGTTGCTTTAGTATTGCTCATATATTTAGACAATTGAAGATCAAATGAGTTGGCATGATAAGCATCCGGCTACCATGTTGATCATGGTGCATCGCATATCTATCAATAGCCAATGCTTAGTCGCGTCAATATAGGTAAGGCCGAACCGAAGTCCACAGCTTCGGCCACTAATGAAATTTTTATGCAGGCGAAAGTAAGGATTGGAGAAAGTTTATTGTTGATTATCTACAAAATCTTAGCAAAAGGGTGAACAATATGGTTCCGAGGATGACCTTGAGATACATATCTATGGAACTTTATCATCGGATTGTTAATGAAGTTGAGAAGGTTTCGCCCAAGTTTGCATCAAGGATTCAAAAAAATAATGACCAATATATAATTATCGCCCTAAGCATATAAATGGCTGATGGAGTGTTGACATCGTCCTTGGAACCAACACGGTACAAATTATTTTTCGGCACGCTAGCTTTGCCGAAAAACAGGGAGGCATGTTTGATGCTCACAAGTGGCACGATTATAAAGAGTAGCTTGAAGCTATGTCAAGATTAATTCAAACTTATTATGAAAGAAACCATGGGATGGCTCTCTTCAACAAGATCAAGATGGATATGAAGATGGTCCAAAACGGAGCTCGGATGCAAAAGTTATGACAAGTTTAGAGATGCTCATGTTGACACCAGATTAAAGAATGGCTTGGAACCCAATTAAGATGGCCTCGGATGGAAAAAACTTCAACATGAAAGTTGTGCGTCTCGTCGAAGCGGTTGATTTTGCTATAAAAACGTCTCACTCGAAGTTCGTATGCAAAAATTAGAGCCGAAAGTTTGCGGTTGTATCAGGATGGCCGGACACTCCGGGAATGATTATCCAAATTTTGGATTTCTCCGATGATGGCCGGACACTCCAGGGATGTTTGTCCGGGTGTTGGATTTTTCTGCCGCAGACTTCGGAAGACAGCCGAAAACCCCTTCAAGATGGCCTCCGATCAAAAAACGTTCAACATGAAAGTTGTTCGTATCGTCGAAACGGTCAAGATCGCTTTTGGGCTCCTTTCAATCCGAGGTCGTTTACTGCCTCAAACATGGCCCGCAAAGTGCAGCCAGGTTGTAAACCGAAAAGTTTTGAAAAGTTTGGATTCTGAGTTGGACCCAAACTAGGGTTTTGAACGTGAATTCTAATCTTTTCTTGCACGGGAAGTCCATCCGCCTCTTATATACCTAAGGGGTGACGTCTGATTGAACAACACACAATCGACAAATCAATCTATCAACTTTTACCTTTACTTTTATCTTCTCCCTTGTTCTTCTTCTTCCTCTTCTTCGTTTGTTCTTCTTCATTGCAGGGCGGCAAACCTCGAGGACCTAGGGGCGACCAGGTTGACCTAGGACAGCCCAAAGCCGCCGCACGCCCAGAAGGGTCCCTTCCGGGCGTGTGGGGTTTCGGGTGTACAAAAGCGCGCGCCGAATTTTCTTGCGTATCGCGCTTCCGGATGGGTCTTCTTCGACGTGAGCTGCTTTGCTTCACCCCGGCGTCGAGGATACACGGTGACGTGTTCGTGTGCGAACAGCCATGCTGGCGGCTGTGTCATCCGCCGTCACCGATGTAGCAAAAAATGATTGCCGGTAGTAACAAAAGTACAAAACCAACAACGGTTGTAACAAAAAATTGTCGTCCGTCGTCTCGCCATGACTGTTTCTAGCAAAAAGAGATGCAGGTTGTAGCAAAAGATCCCCATGGTCATAACCTCGACGTCCGCTGGTTCCAACAATTTTGCGCCGAGAGGTTGTAGCACTGAGGCTCGTCGGTTGTAGCAAAAAATCACCATGGTTGTAACCTCGACGTCCGCCGGTTCCAGCAAAATTGGCCGAGGGGTGTAGTCCCATCATGGACGGTTGCAGCTCCGACGTGGCCGGGTCCGGCAAGGCAGGCAGGGCTCCGGTGGCACGAATTCGAAGCGGGGAGGCCTCCGGGCGGTGACGGCTGACCATGGCAGCAGGGCCTGAGAAGGAGGCGGAGAAAGGAGAGGCAAAGACGAGCGACTAGAGAAAAGAAAAAGGAGGAAGAAGACGCACGTGGATGGGCCCCCATCCTACATGTCGCTAGCCGAGTCGCTAGATGTGTTCACGTGTGGACGCGACCGGCGCTCCGTCATGAAACGTTTTCCTTTTCATTAAGTTGTACAACAAGATGAGCAGAAGAACAAGTATGAGTATGGTTTGGTACATTTTGTGGTAATCCGTCGTCCTTTGTAGTGGCAGGAATTGCTGCTTTTCGCTCCTGTAGTGCGGTCGTGGATGCATTTCTTTTCGACGTGTTATGCTGCCGAAATGGCCATGATTTTTCTTGCTTTCTTCTTGTGTGTTTGAAAAACTTTTATAAAAACCAAAAATATTTCTCGCTTCTTTTTATTTTTCTTTATAGTTCAATTGGTTGTAGTATTAAAAGAAAACGCAAAAGTACAGTCAACAACATTTTTTGTTCTTCGATGGTTCTATATCTGACCCCAACTTGCAACTAGAAACATTTTCCGTGGATGCATTTTAAGTTACAAGTCTGATACGTCTCCAACGTATCTATAATTTTTTATTGTTCCATGCTATTATATTAACCCTTTTGGATGTTTATGGGCTTTATTTTATACATTTATATCATTTTTGGGACTAACCTATTAACCGGAGGCCCAGCCCATATTGCTGTTGTTTTTCCTATTTCAGTATTTCGAAGAAAAGGAATATCAAACGGAGTCCAAACGGAATGAAACCTTCGGGAGCGTGATTTTTGGAACGAACGTGATCAAAAGGACTTGGAGTGCAAGTCAAGAAGCAGCCGAGGCTCCCACGAGATAGGGGCGCCCCGCTATAGGGCGCGCCCCTGTCTCGTGGGCCCCTCGGGCGGCCACCGACGTACTTTTTCCTCCTATATATACCTACATACCCCGAAAACATCCAGGGGGCAGATGAAACACAATTTCCACCACTGTAACCTTCTGTATCCGCGAGATCCCATCTTGGAGCCTTCGCTGGCACTCTGCCGGAGGGGGAATCGACCACGGAGGGCTTCTACATCAACAACATAGCCCCTCCGATGAGTTGTGAGTAGTTTACCATAGACCTACGGGTCCATAGTTATTAGCTAGATGGCTTCTTCTCTCTTTTTGAATCTCAATACAATGTTCTCTCCCTCTCTTGTGGAGATCTATTCGATGTAAACTCTTTATGCGGTGTGTTTGTCGAGATCCGATGAATTGTGGGTTTATGATCAAGTTTATCTATGAATAATATTTGAATCTTCTCTGAATTCTTTTATGTATGATTGAGTTATCTTTGCAAGTCTCTTCGAATTATCAGTTTGGTTTGGCCTACTAGATTGATCTTTCTTGCCATGGGAGAAGTTCTTAGCTTTGGGTTCAATCTTGCGGCGTCCTTACCCAGTGACAGAAAGGGTTGCAAGGCACGTATTGTATTGTTGCCATCGAGGATAACAAGATGGGGTTTATATCATATTGCTTGAGTTTATCCCTCTACATCATGTCATCTTGCTTAATGTGTTACTCTGTTCTTATGAACTTAATACTCTAGATGCATGCTGGATAGCGGTCGATGTGTGGAGTAATAGTAGTAGATGCAGGCAGGAGTCGGTCTACTTGTTATGGACGTTATGCCTATATACATGATCATGCCTAGATAATCTCATAATTATTCGCTTTTCTATCGATTGCTCGACAGTAATTTGTTCACCCACCGTAATATCTATGCTATCTTGAGAGAAGCTACTAGTGAAACCTATGGCCCCCGGGTCTATCTCTTATCATATTTGCTTTCAATCTACTTTTATCTGCATCTTTACTTTTTGCATCTATATAATAAAATACCAAAAATATATTTATCTTATCTTACTATCTTTATTAGATCTCACTTTCGCAAGTGGCCGTGAAGGGATTGACAACCCCTTTATTGCGTTGGTTGCGAGTTCTCAGTTTGTTTGTGTAGGTGCGCTGGACTTTTGAGGAGCCTCCTACTGGATTGATACCTTGGTTCTCAAAAACTGACAGAAATACTTAACCTACTATTGCTGCATCACCCTCTCCTCTTCGAGGAAAACCAACGCAAGCTCAAGACGTAGCAAGAAGGATTTCTGGCGCCGTTGCCGGGGTGGTCTTCGCTCAAGTCAAGACATACCAAGTACCTATCACAAACCCATCTCCCTCGCATTTACATTATTTGCCATTTGCCTCTCGTTTTCCTCTCCCCCACTTCACCCTTGGCGTTATATTCGCCCTCTCTTTCCCAATCTCCTCCTCTCTTTTCGCTTGCCTTTTTCTGCTTGCTTGTGTGCCTGTTTGTCCTTATGGCTTCGCCTAAGGGTCCTGACCACCATCTCAGAAGGATGGAAGAGATTGAATCAAATATTAGAAGCTTTATGAATTTGCAATTTGAGCATAATAATTTCTTTAGAAAAGAGCTTAAGGAACAAAAAGGTTTTTTAGGATTTATGAACAAAGAGCTTGATGATATGAATAAAGAATTTTATGGTGTTAACGCTCAAATTACCCGGCTTGAAAATACTATAGCCAAAATTTCTGACAAGCAAGCCACTGTAGCGACCCAACCTCAGATGGTCAAGTCTCTGTGTTCCAATATCATCCCTGGATCAGTCATGCTGACACACACAGTACTCGAAGGATTTATAACAGAGTAGCAATCACACACTTATTACATCGAATGTCTCAAAAGATAACTTATTACAATAATATGGCTTAAGGCCATCTAATGCGATAACAGCGGAAGGCTTGGAAGATAAAGTGAGTCATGTTGGGGAACGTAGTAATTTCAAAAAAATTCCTACGTACACGCAAGACCATGGTGATGGCATACCAACGAGAGGGGAGAGTGTTTGTCCATGTACCCTCGTAGACCGTAAGCGGAAGCGTTATAACAACGCGGTTGATGTAGTCGTATGTCTTCACGATCCGACCGATCCAAGTACCGAACGTACGGCACCTCCGTGTTCAGCACACGTTCAGCTCGATGCGATCCCCGGGCTCCGATCCAGCAAAGCGTCGGGGATGAGTTCCGTCGAGACGACGGCGTGGTAGCGATGATGATGCTCCACCGACGCAGGGCTTCGCCTAAGCTCCATGACGATATGACTTCACGGCGCGGGGCTTCGCCTAAGCTCATGACGATATGACCGAAGTGGAATATGGTGCGAGGGGCACCGCACACGGCTAAGGGCGATCCGTAGATCAACTTGTGTGTTATGGGGTGCCCCTGCCCCGTATATAAAGGAGCAAGGAAGTGCGGCCAGCCCAAGGGGCGGCGCTGGAGGAGTCCTACTCCCAGGAGTAGGACTCCCCCTTCCTAGTTGGATTAGGATTGGGGAGGGAAGAGGGAAGGGCGCGCCCCCCCCTCTCCGTGTCCTATTCGGACTAGAGGGGAGGGCGTGCGGCCTGCCTGGCGGCCCTTTCCTCTTCTCCCTATGGCCCATCAAGGCCCATATACCCCCGGGGTTCCGTAACCCCGGTGTTCCGATAACTTCCTGTTTTCATCCAAACCTTTCGAAGTCAAACATAGGCTTACAATATATCAATCTTTATGTCTCGACCATTTGAGACTCCTCGTCATGTCCGTGATCACATCCGGGACTCGAACAACCTTCGGTAAGTCAATACTTATAAACTCATAATGAACTGTCATCGAAGCGTTAAGCGTGCGGACCCTACGGGTTCGAGAACTATGTATACATGACCTAGAACCATTCTCGGTCAATAACCAATAGCGGAACCTGGATGCCCATATTGGTTCCTACATATTCTCTGAAGATCTTTATCGGTCAAACCGCATAACGACATCGTTGTTCCCTTTTGTCATCGGTATGTTACTTGCCCGAGATTCGATCGTCGGTATCAATACCTAGTTCAATCTCGTTACGCAAGTCTCTTTACTCGTTCGTAATACATCATTTCATAACTAACTCATTAGTTACAATGCTTGCAAGGCTTAGGTGATGAGTATTACCGAGAAGGCCCAGAGATACCTCTCCGACAATCGGAGTGACAAAACCTAATCTCGAATTATGCCAACTCAACATATACTTTTGGAGACACCAGAGTACCTTTATAATCACCCGATTCGTTGTGACGTTTGGTAGCACACAAAGTGTTCCTCCGTAAGCAGGAGTTGCATAATCTCATAGTTGCAGGAACTTTGTATAAGTCATGAAGAAAGCAATAGCAACATACTAAACGATCAAGTGCTAAGCTAACGGAATGGGTCAAGTCAATCACATCATTCTCCTAATGATGTGATCCCGTTAATCAAATGACAACTCTTTTGTCCATGGCTAGGAAACATAACCATCTCTGATAAACGAGCTAGTTAAGTAGAGGCATACTAGTGACACTATGTTTGTCTATATATTCACACATGTATTATGTTTCCGGTTAATACAATTCTAGCATGAATAATAAACATTTATCATGATATAAGGAAATAAATAATAACTTTATTATTGCCTCTAGGGCATATTTCCTTCAGTCTCCCACTTGCACTAGAGTCAATAATCTAGATCACATCACCATGTGATTTAACATCGATAGTTCACATCATCATGTGATTAACACCCATAGTTCACATCGCCATGTGACCAACACCCAAAGGGTTTACTAGATTCAGTAATCTAGTTCACATCACTATGTGATTAACACCCAAAGAGTACTAAGGTGTGATCATGTTTTGCTTGTGAGAGAATCTTAGTCAACGGGTCTTTCATATTCAGATCCGTTATGTATTTTGCAATTTTCTATGTCTACAATGCTCTGCGGAGCTACTCTAGCTAATTGCTCCCACTTTCAATATGTATCTAGATCGAGATTTAGAGTCATCGGATCGGTGTCAAAACTTGCATCGGCGTAACCCTTACTGACGAACCTTTTGTCACTTCCATAATCGAGAAACATATCCTTATTCCACTAAGGATAATTTTGACCGCTGTCTAGTGATCTACTCCTAGATCACTATTGTACTCCCTTGCCAAATTCAGAGCAAGGTATACAATAGGTCTGGTACATAGCATAGCATACTTTATAGAACCTATGGTGAGGCATAGGGAATGACTTTCATTCTCTTTTCTATTCTCTGCTTTGTGGTCGGATTTGAGTCTTACTCAATTTCACACCTTTGCAACACAGGCAAGAACTTTTCTTTGACTGTTCCATTTTGAACTACTTCAAAATCTTGACAAGGTATGTACTCATTGAAAAAAACTTATCAAGCGTCTTGATCTATCTCTATAGATCTTGATGCTCAATATGTAAGCAGCTTCACCGAGGTCTTTCTTTGAAAAACTCCTTTCAAACACTCCTTTATGCTTTGCAGAATAATTCTACATTATTTCCGATCTACAATATGTCATTCACATATACTTATCAGAAATGCTGTAGTGCTCCCACTCACTTTCTAGTAATTACAGGCTTTTCCAAAAGTCTGCATAAAATCATATGCTTTGATCAACACATCACAGCGTATATTCCAACTCCGAGATGCTTGCACCAGTCCATTGATGGATCGCTGGAGCTTGCACATTTTGTTAGCACCTTTAGGATTGACAAAATCTTCTGGTTGCATCATATACAACTCTTCTTCAAATCCTTTAAGGAATGTAGTTTTGTTTATCGATTTGCCAGATTTCATAAAAATGCGGCAATTGCTAACATGATTTGGACAGACTTAAGCATCACTACGAGTGAGAAAATTTCATCGTAGTCAACACCTTGAACTTTGTCTAAAACCTTTTTCGACAAGTCTAGCTTTGTAGATAGTAACACTACTATCAGCATCCGTCTTCCTCTTGAAGATCCATTCATTTAACATGACTTGCTGATCATCGAGCAGGTCAACCAAAGTCCACACTTTGTTCTTATATATGGATCCTATCTCAGATTTTATGGCCTCAAGCCATTTCGCGGAATCTGGGCTCATCATCGCTTCCTCATAGTCCGTAGGTTCATCATGGTCTAGTAACATGACTTCTAGAACACGATTACCGTACCACTCTGGTGCGGATTTTACTCTGGAAGACCTACGAGGTTTGGTAGCAACTTGATCTGAAGTTTTATGATCATCATCATTAACTTCCTCACTAATTGGTGTAGGAATCACTGGAACTGATTTCGTGATGAACTACTTTCCAATAAGGAGAAGGTACAATTACCTCATCAAGTTCTACTTTCCTCCCACTCACTTCTTTCGAGAGAAACTTCTTCTCTAGAAAGGATCCATCTTATCAACGAAAAACTTGCCTTCGGATCTGTGATAGAAGGTGTACCCAATAGTTACCTTTGGGTATTCTATGAAGACGCACTTCTCCGATTTGGGTTCGAGCTTATCGGTGAAAACTTTTCACATAAGCATCACAACTCAAACTTTAAGAAACGATAGCTTAGGTTTCTTTGTTAAACCATAGTTCATACGGTGTCGTCTCAGCAGTTTAGATGGTGCCCTATTAAGCGTGAATGCAGCTGTCTCTAATGCACAACCCCAAAATGATAATGGTAAATCAGTAAGAGACATCATAGATCGCACCATATCAAAATAAAGCACAGTTACGACGTTCGGACACACCATAACGTTGTGGTGTTCCAGGTGGCGTGAGCTGTGAAACTATTCCACTTTGTTTTAATTGAAGACCAAACTCGTAACTCAAAATTCATCTCCACGATCAGATCGCATAAACTTTATTTTCTTGTTACGATGATTTTCTACTTCACTCTGAAATTCTTTGAACTTTTCAACTATTTCAGACTTATGTTTCATCAAGAAGATATACCCATATCTGCTCAAATCATCTTGTGAAGGTCAGAAAATAACGATACTTGCCACGAGCATCAACAATCATTGGATCGCATACATCGGTATGTATTATTTCCAATAAGTCAGTATCTCGTTCCATTGTTCCGAACAACGGAGTTTCAGTCATCTTGCCCAAAAGGCACGGCTCATAAGTATCAAATGATTCATAATCAAGTGATTCCAAAACCCATCAGCATGGAGTTTCTTCATGCGCTTTACACCGATATGACCCAAGCGGCGAGTGCCACAAATAAGTTGCACTATCATTATTAACTTTGCATCTTTTGGCATCAATATTATGAATATGTGTATCACTACTATCGAGATCCAACAAACTATTTTCATTGGGTGTATGACCATTGAAGGTTTTATTCATTTAAACAGAACAACAATTATTCTCTGATTTTAAATGAATAACCGTTTTGAAAACTATTTTCATTGGGTGTATGACCATTGAAGGTTTTATTCATGTAAACAGAACAACAATTATTCTTTGACTTTAAATGAATAACTGATTTGCAATAAACATGATCAAATCATATTCATGCTCAACGCAAACACCAAATAACATTTATTCAGGTTTAACACTAATCCCGAAAGTATAGGGAGTGTGCGATGATGATCATATTAATCTTGGAACTACTTCCAACACTCATCATCACTTCCCCTTCAACTAGTCTCTGTTTATTCTGTAACTCCTGTTTTCGTGTTACTAATCTTAGCAACCGAACAAGTATCAAATACTCAGGGGCTACTATAAACACTAGTAAGGCACACATCAAACACATGTATATCAAATATACCCTTGTTCACTTTGCCATCCTTCTTACTCACCAAATATTCAGGGCTTTTCCGCTTCCAGTGACCATTTCCTTTGTAGTGTAAGCACTCAGTTTCAGGCTTTGGTCCAGCTTTGGTCTTCTTCACGGGAGTGACAACTTGCTTGTCATTCTGCTTGAAGTTTCCCTTTCTTTCCCTTTACCCGTTTTGAAACTAGTGGTCTTGTCAATCATCAACACTTGATGCTCTTTCTTGATTTCTACCTTCGTTGATTTCAACATCACGAAGAGCTCGAGAATCTTTTTCGTCATTCCTTGCATACTATAGTTCATCACGAAGTTCTACTAACTTAGTGATGGTGACTAGAGAATTCTGTCAATCACTGTCTTATCAGGAAGATTAACTCCCACTTGATTCAAGCGATTGAAGTACTCAGACAATTTGAGCACATGCTCACTAGTTGAGCGATTCTCCTCCATCTTTTAGCTATAGAACTTGTTGGAGACTTCATATCTCTCAACTCGGGTATTTGCTTGAAATATTAACTTCAATTTCTGGAACATCTTATATGGTCCATGACGTTCAAAACATCTTTGAAGTCCCGATTCTAAGCCGTTAAGCATGGTGCACTAAACTATCAAGTAGTCATCATATTGAGCTAGCCAAACGTTCATAACGTCTGCATCTGCTCCTGCAATAGGTTTGTCACCTAGCGGTGCATTAAGGACATAATTCTTCTGTGCAGCAATGAGGATAAACCTCAGATCACGGATCCAATCCGCATCATTGCTACTAACATCTTTCAACACAATTTTCTCTAGGAACATATTAAAATTCAACGGAACAACAGCACGAGCCATCTATCTACAGTAAACATTAGACAAGCAAAATACTATCAGGTACTAAGTTCATGATAAATTTAAGTTCAATTAATCATATTAAAAACTCCCACTTAGACAGACATCTCTCTAGTCATCTAAGTGATTACGTGATCCAAATCAACTAAACCATAACCGATCATCACGTGAGATGGAGTAGTTTTCAATGGTGAACATCACTATGTTGATCATATCTACTATATGATTCACGCTCGACCTTCGGTCTCCGTGTTCGAGGCCATATCTGCATATGCTAGGCTCGTCAAGTTTAACTGAGTATTCGCGTGTGCAAAACTGGCTTGCACCGTTGTAGATGGACGAGAGCTTATCACACCCGATCATCACGTGGTGTGCGGGCACTCTGAACTTTTAGCAGCAGTGCATACTCAGGAGAACACTTCTTGATAATTTTAGTGAGAGATCATCTTATAATTCTACCGTAAATCAAAGCAAAATAAGATGCATAAAGGATAAACATCACATGCAATCAATATAAGTGATATGATATGGCCATCATCATCTTGTGCTTGTGATCTCCCTCTCGAAGCACCGTCATGATCACCATCGTCCTTTGGCGCGACACCTTGATCTCCATTGTAGCATCGTTGTCGTCTCGCCAACTATTGCTTCTCGACTATCGCTACTGCTTAGTGATAAAGTAAAGCAATTACATGGCGTTGCATTTCATACAATAAGCGACAACCATATGGCTCCTGCCGATTGCCGATAACTTCGGTTACAAAACATGATCATCTCATACAATAAAATATAGCATCACGTCTTGACCACATCACATCACAACATGCCTGCAAAAACAAGTTAGGCGTCCTCTACTTTGTTGTTGCAAGTTTTACGTGGCTGCTACGGGCTGAGCAAGAACCGTTCTTACCTACGCATCAAAACCACAGCGATAGTTTGTCAAGTTGGTGTTGTTTTAACCTTCGCAAGGACCGGGCGTAGCCACACTCGGTTCAACTAAAGTGAGAGAGACAGACACCGCGGTCACCTTTAAGCAACTAGTGTTGAGCGGTGAAACCAGTCTCGCGTAAGCGTCTGGCGTAATGTCGGTCCGGGCGCTTCATCTCACAATACCGTTGAACCAAAGTATGACATGCTGGTAAGCAGTATGACTTATATCGCCCACAACTCACTCGTGTTCTACTCGTGCATATGACATCAACGCATAAAACCAGGCTCGATACCTTTGTTGGGGAGCGTAGTAATTTCAAAAAATTCCTACGTATACGCAAGACCATGGTGATGGCATAGCAACGAGAGGGAGAGTGTTTGTCCACGTACCCTCGTAGACCGTAGGCGGAAGCGTTATAACAACGCGGTTGATGTAGTCGTACGTCTTCACGATCCGACCGATCCAAGTACCGAACATACGGCACCTCCGTGTTCAGCACACGTTCAGCTCGATGACGATCCCCGGGCTCCGATCCAGCAAAGCGTCGAGGATGAGTTCCGTCAGCACGACGGCGTGGTGGCGATGATGATGCTCCACCGGCGCGGGGCTTCGCCTAAGCTCATGACGATATGACTTCACCGGCGCGGGGCTTCGCCTAAGCTCCGCGATGATATGACCGAAGTGGAATATGGTGGAGGGGCACCGACACGGCTAAGGAACGATCCGTAGATCAACTCGTGTGTTATGGGGTGCCCCTGCCCCGTATATAAAGGAGCAAGGGGGTGCGGCCAGCCCAAGGGCGCTGGAGAGTCCTACTCCCACGGGAGTAGGACTCCCCCTTCCTAGTTGGATTAGGATTGGGGGAGGGAAGAGGGAAGGCGCCCCCCCTCTCCTTGTCCTATTCGGACTAGAGGGGGAGGGGGGCGCGCGGCCTGCCTGGCCGGCCCTTTCCTCTTCTCCCTATGGCCCATCAAGGCCCATAGACCCCCCGGGGGGTTCCAGTAACCCCCCGGTGTTCCGTAACTTCCTGTTTTCATCCGGAACCTTTCCGAAGTCCAAACATAGGCTTCCAATATATCAATCTTTATGTCTCGACCATTTGAGACTCCTCGTCATGTCCGTGATCACATCCGGGACTCGAACAACCTTGGTACATCAATACTTATAAACTCATAATGAACTGTCATCGAAGCGTTAAGCGTGCGGACCCTACGGGTTCGAGAACTATGTATACATGACCTAGAACCATTCTCGGTCAATAACCAATAGCGGAACCTGGATGCCCATATTGGTTCCTACATATTCTCTGAAGATCTTTATCGGTCAAACCGCATAACGACATACGTTGTTCCCTTTGTCATCGGTATGTTACTTGCCGAGATTCGATCGTCGGTATCCAATACCTAGTTCAATCTCGTTACCGCAAGTCTCTTTACTCGATTCGTAATACATCATTTCATAACTAACTCATTAGTTACAATGCTTGCAAGGCTTAGGTGATGAGTATTACCGAGAAGGCCAGAGATACCTCTCCGACAATCGGAGTGACAAAACCTAATCTCAATTATGCCAACTCAACATATAATTTTGGAGACACCTGTAGAGTACCTTTATAATCACCCGATTCACGTTGTGACGTTTGGTAGCACACAAAGTGTTCCTCCGTAAGCGGAGTTGCATAATCTCATAGTTGCAGGAACTTTGTATAAGTCATGAAGAAAGCAATAGCAACATACTAAGCGATCAAGTGCTAAGCTAACGGAATGGGTCAAGTCAATCACATCATTCTCCTAATGATGTGATCCGTTAATCAAATGACAACTCTTTTGTCCATGGCTAGGAAACATAACCATCTCTGATAAACGAGCTAGTTAAGTAGAGGCATACTAGTGACACTATGTTTGTCTATATATTCACACATGTATTATGTTTCCGGTTAATACAATTCTAGCATGAATAATAAACATTTATCATGATATAAGGAAATAAATAATAACTTTATTATTGCCTCTAGGGCATATTTCCTTCAAGTCCATCAACTCCAACGGCATAGCTGAGCTGCACGACAACGACCTAACAAACCTTACTCCTCGTCTGAAAAGTCTGCAACATAATACGTTGCAGCCCGAGAACGGGTCAACACATGGAATATGCTGGCAATATAACACAATAGAGCAAGAACAGAATAATGCTATCACTACATGCATATTTGGCTGGTGGAAAGCTCTATGGTTATAGTTTTGCGAAAAGCCATTTTTTCCCTACAACAAAGGAATAGATTTTAATTTAACTATCATGGTGGTTGAAACATTGAGAAGGTATAACCCCAACTTAATCCCAATTAAAGTAGTTAACATCCCAACAATATTAATTAAGAGTGATGAGATACATGTGATAATTCAAGTACTAGATACTCAAAATTTTACATAACCGGGGACACGGCTAACCATGATTAGATTGTACACTCTGCAGAGGTTTGCGCACTTTTCCCCACAAGACTCGATCGCCTCCGTTGATTTCTCGCACTACATGGTGTTTGAGAAGCGGATGACCGAGACCCGATCTTTCGAAACATTAACTCTCTACTCGGGTAGACCATACCAAACCTACAAAACCCACTACCTGCTGATCTACCTCTTCAAGAGCTTCACGTAACTTACTCAACTATGCTAGAGCCCATAGTAGCTTGTGGTTGCACGGAAGTTTCTAGCATGAATAATCTCAGTTCCTTTGAGCACAGGTGGCGGTCCATAGGAAGATCACACGGTACCCGGGATTTCAAAAATAAAGCAGACAACACTGGGTTCCCCAGGTGCCTCAATCCACCCAGATGTGTATTAAAGTTGCGACCATAAATTAAATCATTAATTAACAATCTCACATCTGTCATGGATACACTCAAACTCAACCACGTCTACGAGCATAGCATAACAATATAAGCAACACGTAGAAGTAACTCCCAAGGGTTTAATAGTAACAGGGCAATAGGTTCTACCTCAACTACTACTTCCCAACCCACAAGTTAATGACATCCTAACCATGCAATGTTTGAGGATTGAGCTAATGCATAAAAACTGGGTATGAAAAGAGTATGATCAAAGTGTTACTTGCCTTGCTGACGATCCACGAATCCTAGAGACTCGTAGTAACACGCTTCGCACTCCGAGAATTCTATCGCAAGCAAACAATAATATACATAAGCAACAAGCAAAGATGCACAAGCAAAACTCAAATAAACGAGGCTGACCAGAAAGTTCAACTTAAGAACTCCGGTTCGCAAAAAGAATCAAACCAAACGGAGCAACGAAACTCAAACGGCGAAAGAAACAAGATCCATTTACTAATCTGAACTAGGTTCAAATTTTATAGTATCAAAATCTTGTTTAAGTTGTTTAAACGGAAAGAGGGTCTCGAGACGAAGATCTAGGCGCTTGAATCGCTTGATTCCGACTAACGAGCGAAAAGATAAACAGAAACTAAGATCTGATCAGAAATCGCGATCAGAAAAATCACGGAATAAATCCGAGAAAAGAAAAACTGACGAACAGACTAACAAACGAACGTTCATTATCTGGATCTAAATGAAGAACGCGTTCGTTAAAACGAACGAACGATCGAACGCTCGCTAATTAAATAAACGGAGAAAAACCGATCTATTTAAAAAAACGAAAACCAAGGGTTTCTAAAAAAACCGAACGGTTTTATTTACAAAACCAGGCGGCTACCTCGCTCGGCTCGGCTCAAGAACTCGTGTGGCGGTGGGCGGCGTGGGGTGGCGGCGGCGGCGAGAGGCGGCGGCGGCGGCTCGGAGGTAATGGCGGCGGCGGGCTCGGGGCAGCAGCGACTTGGGCTGTGGGGTGGTGGCGGTATTTAAGGGAGGGGCTGGCGGCTGCTTGGGAGGGCAAGGCAAGGCGCGGCGCGGGTCCGGCTCGGACTTGAGTCCGGTCGGCGGGCGGGCGCTGTGAGGCGGCGGCGGCGGCGGGCCGGCCGGCTGGCTGGCAGGCCTCGGCCCATTCGGTGGGAAACCTTTTTCTAAAAAATAGTTCCACTTGAGTAAAGAAAATCCTATAAAATAAAATAAAATCTAAAAATGCCAAAACAAATTTTCACCGTCTAAATGAAATATTTAGAACGAGATGAACATTTTCTTGGCCCTAAAAATGCAATTTTTTAAAACATGCATTTTTTCTAATGCAAATAAAATCCAAATAAAAATCAAATAAAACCCAACATATGATTTTAACATTTTTCCTCCAATATTTCAATTGTTTTGGAGAAGTCATATTATCTCCTCTCATTTTTTTATTATGAAATATTTTTCCGGAGAGAAAAATAATTAAAATCAAAAATCCTCGTTTTTGCTATTTGATAAAAATCAAATATGAAAACCGGAAAATCCCCAACTCTCTTCGAGGGTCCTTGAGTTGCTTAGGGTTTCGAGGATTGCGGAACGAAGATGCAATAAAATATGATATGCATGGATGACCTATGTATAACATTCCAAATTGAAAATTTGGGATGTTACAGCCTCCTTAGTCAATAAGATGGCCGCTAAACCAGAAAAATTAGATGAAAATAATGATGAGGATCTTAAAGTTATTGATGCGTCTCCTATTAGATCTATGTTTTGCAATATGAATTTTGATGATTATGGGACTGATGATGAATCAACTTTGCCAAGAAGGCGTCCCAAGAATTCGGAGTCTTTAGATCTTGATGCTAAATTTGGTAAAAGTAGGATTGGAGAAGCCACAACTTCAAATAACATTGAACCCACTATCTCGGATTTCAAGGAATTTGATTATGATAATTGTTCTTTAGAAGGTTGTATTTCCTTGTTGCATTCTGTTGTTAATTATCCTCATGCTTATAGCCAAAATAAAGCTTTTACCAAACATATTGTTGATGCCTTGATGCAATCTTATGATGAAAAACTTAATTTGGAAGTTTCTATACCTAGAAAACTTAATGATGAGTGGGAACCTACTATAAAGATTAGAATTAAAGATCATGAGTGTTTTGCTTTGTGTGATTTGGGTGCTAGTGTTTCCACGATTCCGAAAACTTTATGTGATATTCTAGGTTTCCATGATCTTGATGATTGCTCTTTAAATTTGCACCTTGCGGATTCCACCATTAAAAAGCCAATGGGAAGGATCAATGATGTTCTTATTGTTGCAAATAGAAATTTGGTGCCCGTGGATTTTATCGTTCTTGATATAGATTGCAATCTTTCTTGCCCTTTTATTCTTGGTAGACCTTTCCTTAGAACGATTGGCGCGATTATTGATATGAAGGAAGGGAATATTAGATTCCAATTTATATTAAAAAAAAGGCATGGAGAACTTTCCAAGAAAGAAAGTCAAATTACCTTATGAATCTATCATGCGGGCTACTTATAAATTTAGTGCCAAAGATGACACTCGTTAGATCTATCCTTGCTTTTATGCCTAGCTAGGGGCGTTAAACGATAGCGCTAGTTGGGAGGCAACCCAATTTTCTTTAAGTTTTTTGTTTTTGTTTCTGTTTAGGAATAAATAATTCATCTACCTTCTGTTTAGATGTGGTTTTTTGTTTTAGTTAGTGTTTGTGCCAAGTTAAACCTATAGGATCTTCTTGGATGATAGTTATTTGATCTTGCTGTAATTTCCAGAAACTTTCGGTTCACGAAAACAATTTTTGAAAATCACCAGAACGTGATAAAATAGTTATTCCAATTTCTGATGATCAATAGACAAATTGCCTAGGTCGTTGTAACACCCCGGAAGTAACTTTCCATATTTGTAACTCCAACTCTTGCCATTTTCGGCATTGTGATATGATATTCCCTCCGTGGTTGGGTTTTCTTCTTTTTGCATTTTGTCTATGTCATGCATTTTTATCATGTCATCATGTGCATCGCATTTGCATATGTGTTCGTCTCATGATTCCGAGCATTTTTCCCGTTGTCCGTTTTGCAATCCGGCACTCCTATCTCCCCCGGCGGTCCCTTTTATGTTTTTCCGTGTGCGGGTACTAAACCTTCTCGAAATGGACCGAGGTTTGTCTAGTGGCCTTGGTATACCACCCGTAGACCACCGGTCAAGTTTCGGGTCATTTGGAGCTCGTTTGGTACTCCAACGGGTTAACCGCACTCTCGCAAAGGCCTCTTTTAAGTTGCAGCCAACACCCCTTCAAAACAGCCCAGTAACCCATCTAAGTCACTTCCATGCTCTCCGTCGTTTGATCGCGATCGTGTGGGCGAAAACTACACCTCATTTGGACTCTCCTAGCTCCCTCTATGCCTATTTAAACACCTCCCCCGAAAATCCCGGATCAATTCCACCCCGAAACCCTAATTTTCCTCCTCCGCGCCGCCGGACACGTCCGGCGAGCAGACGCGATCCGCCCGCCGCCGCCCGCCAACCGGAAGCCGCCACGTGGTCGCCGCCTCCCGCGCCCGCCGCACCTCGCCGCCCGGCGGCGCCCCCTCGCCGGCCGCCTTCTCCGGCGACCCAGCGCAGCTGCCGCCCGTCGCCCGATCCGGCCCGATCCGGCCTCGGTTTCATGGTGAGCCCGTTGACCTCTCTCTCCCCTCCAGTTTTCTCTAAGTCTTTTGCATGTTATTGTTATTTTGTTGCATTTTCAACGTCTTTGTAACTTTGTCATCGTAGCTCCATTTTGCGCGTATAATATGTCAAAATGTTCGTCTCGAAGAGTAGATCATTTAATTCCATTGCATCATTTTCATTTGAGCTCATCTTGATGCCCGAAATGCTGTTGGAAGAGTGCTATGTGATGTTAGTTTCTGTTTCGTAACAGAAGTTGCACTTTTGTTATTTTTGCCATGATTAATGTGTGCACCCTATGAATTTGAGTCCTACATGTGTTTTGAAATATGCCATGCCATCTTTCCAGGGATATATGCCATGTATTTTTGTGATCTATGTGGTGACTAGCACAAGCATGCAAAGTAGGTGTCCTGATGTTGCTGATTTCAGCCCTGTTTTAGCTGATTTTGGTGCCATGTTAACTTGATGCTACCGAGAGATCTATGCATATTTTGAGATACTTCAGTAAGGGTGTTTTGTAAAACATGTCTTGATCTATCCATCCATTCCTTTGTTTGCAATTATGGGATGCCATAGCTTGAGTCAATCGAGCTCTACTTTTGCTATCAAATGTTTCCTGGCAGATTGTTTACATGTTACTCAATTTTGCCTAAGTTGTTGTGGTTGACCCATGTATGCTATGTTATTGTTCTTGCCATGTATGTCTTCTATGTCATGTCTTCTTGATGTATGTATGCTTAGTTTATCATATAAGGCTCTGTAGTGAGTGCATTGAGCTTGTAAACATGCCTACTCGTTATCAGTTTTTGACATGTCATGTTGCTGAATCTGTTAACGAGACTTTCAATATTGACATGGGTGTTACTATATTTTCTAATCCTTTTTGGTTTATGGTCAGTAAGGGACTTTTGATCTATGCTTTGAGTAGATTCATGCCATGCCATGTTTTGCTATTTTAAGGTCCTGTAGCATGTAGTTTTGTTGCTCTGAACATTGCAACCTGATGCGGTTTTTGCCATGTCCAGCCTGATATTTTGTGCACTTTTGCCATGCTTGTTTGAACATGTTATGATGTGAACTAGCCGTAGCTTAGTGCTCATCTTTTGTCGAGCATCATGTGTAGATCACTGCCATGTGCTTTGTTGATACGTTTGGGTGCCGTAGCTTAATTATTTGTTGCTTGCTAAGTGGCATCATGCTGTTAATGGCAGATTTGTGCCATTCTTTTTTTGCTTGTCATTTCCAAACCGTGCATCCGTTTCCGGTGATCTTTATATCGATTTCAACGAAATCATCTCATATTTCAGTGGCATACTTGGTTTGCCAAGTTGATGCCTGGTTCATCATTTACCTTCGGGCGCACATAAGCATTGCATATCACATCCGCATATCATGTCATGTTTCGCATCATGTTGATTGTGCATTGCACCGTGATTTATTGTGGTTCCTTTGTTTGTGTTGTTGCTTTGGGTAGAGCCGGAGGCGAGTGCGTGAGCGAGGAACCTGTTGAGAACGCTTACGAGGATCAAGCTTTCGACAACTCGAGAACATTGCGAGGCAAGATGACCATACCCTCGAAATCACTTCTATTTTTGCTATGCTAGTTGCTCGCTCTTTTGCTATGCCTATGCTGCGATGCCTACCACTTGCTATATCATGCCACCCATATTGCCATGTTAGCCCCTAACCATCCTTTCCTAGCAAACCATTGATTGGCTATGTTACCGCTTTGCTCAGCCCTCTTATAGCGTTGCTAGATGCAGGTGAAGCTGAAGTTTGTTCCTTGTTGGAACATGGAGGTGTTGTTCCTCTTTGGAACATGTTTACTTGTTGGGGATATCACAATATATACATCTGCTATATTTTAATACATCTATATATTTGGTAAAGGGTGGAAGGCTCGGCCTTATGCCCGGTGTTTTGTTCCTCTTGCCACCTAGTTTCCGTCATACGGTGTTATGTTCCTTGATTTTGCGTTCCTTACACGGTTGGGTGATTTATGGGACCCCTTGACAGTTCGCTTTGAATAAGACTCGTCCAGCAAGGCCCAACTTTGGTTTTACCATTTGCCACCTAAGCCTTTTCCCCGGGTTTCGCGAGCCGAGGGTCATCTTTATTTAACCCCGGACCGGTGCTCCTTGAGTGCTGGCCCGAACCGGCAGATCAAGGGGCCACCACGGGCAACTCGAGGCTGGTTTTACTCGTGAGGCTGACCTATCCGGTGTGCCACGAGAGCGAGATATGTGCAGCTCCTATCGGGATTTGTCGGCACAGTCGGCGGCTTTGCTGGTCTTGTTTTATTCTGTCGAAATGTCTTGTAGTCCGGGATTCCGAGATTGATCGGGTCTTCCCGGTAGAAGGAATATCCTTCGTTGACCGTGAGAGCTTATAATGGGCTAAGTTGGGACACCCCTGCAGGGTAATATCTTTCGAAAGCCGTGCCCGCGGTTATGAGGCAGATGGGAATTTGTTAATGTCGGTTGTAGAAAACCCAAAGTTGACCTCGGATAAAATACACATCAACGCGTGTGTAACCGTGATGGTCTCTTCTCGGCGGAGTCCGGGAAGTGAACACGTGTTGGAGTTATGTCGGCGTAAGTAGTTCAGGATCACTTCTTGATCGCTACTAGTTTCACGACCGTGCTTTGCTCCTCTTCTCGCTCTCTTTTGCGATGTAGCCACCATATATGCTAGTCGCTTGCTGCAGCTCCACTTTACTACTCTGTCCTTCCTATAAGCTTAAATAGTCTTGATCTCGGGTGTGAGATTGTTGAGTCCCGTGACTCACAGATACTTCAAACACAGTTGCAGGTTCCGACGATGCGGTGCAGGTGACTCAACCGAGCTCAAGTGGGAGTTCGACGAGGGCGTGGTCGTTACTATGTGTCTTTCCCGGATGATCGATAGTGGTGCCCAGTTGGGACGATTCGGGATCTGTGTAGCATTTGGGGTATCTTCTTTTATTTTGGTTCCGTAGTCGGACCTTGAGTGTACTCTGAATGATGGATGTTTATTTTTGTATTGTGTGAAGTGGCGACTGTAAGCCAACTATGTATCTCTTTCCCTTAAATTATTACATGGGTTGTGTGAAGATTACCTCACTTGCGACATTGCTTTCAATGCGGTTATGCCTCTAAGTCGTACCTCGACACGTGGGAGATATAGCCGCATCGGGGGCGTTACAGTCGTCCTATTTTGGCTGAAGTTTTTGAGTTTCAGAAGTTTGCGTTAGTTACAGATTACTACAGACTGTTCTGTTTTTGACAGATTCTGTTTTTCGTGTGTTGTTAGCTTATTTTGATGCATCTGTGGCCAATAAAATAGTTTATAAACCATAGAGAAGTTGGAATACAGTAGGTTTAACACCAAAATAAATAAATAATGAGTTCATTACAGTACCTTATGTGGTGGTTTTGTTTTCTTTCACTAACGGAGCTTATAAGATTTCCTGTCGAGTTTTGTGTTGTGAAGTTTTCAAGTTTTGGGTAAAGCTTTTATGGACTATGGAATAAAGGGTGGCAAGAGCCTAAGCTTGGGGATGCCCAAGGCACCCCAATATATTCAAGGATAGCCAAAAGCCTAAGCTTGGGGATGCCCTGGGAAGGCATCCCCTCTTTCATCTTCGTTCATTGGTAACTTTACTTGGAGTTATATTTTTATTCGCCACATGATATGTGTTTTGCTTGGAGCGTCGTGTATTATATTAGTCTTTGCTTTTTAGTTTACCACAATCATCCTTGCTGTACACACCTTTTTGGAGAAGCCTATTTGATTAGAATTTGCTAGAATACTCTATGTGCTTCACTTATATCTTTTGAGCTTGATAGTTTTTGCTCTAGTGCTTCACTTATACTTTTTAGAGCACGGTGGTGACTTAATTTTGAAGAAATTGCTAGTCTCTCATGCTTCACTTATATCTTTTTGAGAGTCTTTTATAACAGCATGGTATTTGCTATGGTTATAAAATTGGTCCTAGAATGGTAGGCATCCAAGTTGGGTATAATAAAAACCATTGCTAGCCTCTTCGGTACCGTGCATTGCCCTTTCTCACCTTGAGAGTTGGTGCAAACTTTGCCGGTGCATCCAAACCCCGTGATACGATACGCTCTATCACACATAAACCTCCTTATATCTTCCTCAAAACAGCCACCATACCTACCTATTATGGCATTTCCATAGCCATTCCGAGATATATTGCCATGCAACTTTCCACCATTCCGTTCATCATCATCATGACATACTTTACTTTTGTCATATTGCCATTGCATGATCATGTAGTTGACATTGTATTTGTGGCAAAGCCACCATGCAATATTTTTCATACATGTCACTCTTGATTCATTGCACCATCCCGGTACACCGCCGGAGGCATTTATATAGAGTCATATCTTGTTCTAGTTTCGAGTTGTAATTCATATGTTGTAATCAATGAAAGTGTGTTGATCATAATTATTAGAGCATTGCCCAAAGAAAAAAAAGAAGAAATGCCAAAAATAAAAAAGAAAGGCCCAAAAAAAAGAAAAAAAAGGTAATAAATAAAAAGGGCAATGTTACTATCTCTTTTTCCACACTTGTGCTTCAAAGTAGCACTTTGTTCTTCATGTAGTGAGTCTCATATATTGTGCTTCAAAGTAGCACCATGTTTTTCATATAGTGAGTCTCATAAGTTGTCTTTTTCATACTAGTGGGAATTTTTCATTATAGAACTTGGCTTGTATATTCCTACGATAGGCTTCCTCAAATGCCCTAGGTCTTCGTGAGCAAGCAAGTTGGATGCACACCCACTAGTTTTCTTTTGTTGAGCATTCATTTATAGCTCTAGTGCATCCGTTGCATGGCAATTCCTACTCCTCATGTTGACATCAATTGATGGGCATCTCCATAGCCCGTTGATTATCCTCGTCAATGTGAGACTTTCTCCTTTTTTGTCTTCTCCACACAATCCCCATCATCATATTCTATTCCACCCATAGTGCTATATCCATGGCTCATGCTCATGTATTACGTGAAGGTTGAAAAAGTTTGAGATTATTTAAGTATGAAACAATTGCTTGTCTTGTCATCGGGGGTATAGAAGTTGGGAACATCTTTGTGTGACGAAAATGAAGCATAGCCTAACTATATGATTTTGTAGGGATGAACTTTCTTTTGCCATGTTATTTTGAGAAGACATGATTACTTTGATTAGTATGCTTGAAGTGTTACTATTTCTTTTATCAATATGAACTTTTATTTTGAATCATTTGGATCTGAACATTCATGCCACAATAAAGAAAATTACATTGAGAATTATGCTAGGTAGAATTCCACATCAAAAATTTCTTTTTTATCATTTACCTACTCGAGGACGAGCAGGAATTAAGCTTGGGGATGCTTGATACGTCGCCAACGTATCTATAATGTTTGATTGTTCCATGCTATTATATTACCCCTTTTGGATGTTTATGGGCTTTATTTTACACATTTATATCATTTTTGGGACTAACCTACTAACCGTAGGCCCAGCCCATATTGCTGTTTTTTTGCCTATTTCAGTATTTCGAGGAAAAGGAATATCAAACGGAGTCCAAACAGAATGAAACCTTCGGGAGCATGATTTTTGGAACGAACGTGATCCAGAGGACTTGGAGTGCAAGTCAAGAAGCAGCCGAGGCTCCCACGAGATAGGAGGGCACGCCCCCTGTCTCGTGGGCCCCTCGGGCGGCCACCGACGTACTTCTTCCTCCTATATATACCTACGTACCCCGAAAACATCCAGGGGCAGACGAAACACAATTTCCACCACCGTAACCTTCTGTATCCGCGAGATCCCATATTGGAGCCTTCGCCGGCACTCTGCCGAAGGGGGAATCAACCACGGAGGGCTTCTACATCAATACCATAGCCCCTCCGATGAGTTTTGAGTAGTTTACCACAGACCTACGGGTCCATAGTTATTAGCTAGATGGCTTCTTCTCTCTTTTTGGATCTCAAGACAATGTTCTCCCCCTCTCTTGTGGAGATCTATTCGATGTAAACTCTTTTTGCGGTGTGTTTATCGAGATCCGATGAATTGTGGGTTTATGATCAAGTTTATCTATAAATAATATTTGAATCTTCTCTGAACTTTTTATGTATGATTGAGTTATGTTTGCAAGTCTCTTCGAATTATCAGTTTGGTTTGGCCTACTCGATTGATCTTTCTTGCCATGGGAGAAGTGCTTAGCTTTGGGTTCAATGTTGCGGTGTCCTTACCCAGTGACAGGAAGGGTTGCAAGGCATGTATTGTATTGTTGCCATCGAGGATAACAAGATGGGGTTTATATCATATTGCTTGAGTTTATCCCTCTACATCATGTCATCTTTCTTAATGCGTTACTCTGTTCTTATGAACTTAATACTCTAGATGCATGCTGGATAGCGGTCGATGTGTGGAGTAATAGTAGTAGATGCAGGCAGGAGTCGGTCTACTTGTTATGGACGTGATGCCTATATACATGATCATGCCTAGATAATCTCATAATAATTCGCTTTTCTATCAAGTGCTCGACAGTAATTTGTTCACCCACCGTAATATCTATGCTATCTTGAGAGAAGCCACTAGTGAAACCTATGGCCCCCGGGTCTATCTCTTATCATATTTGCTTTAAATCTACTTTTATTTGCATCTTTACTTTTTTCATCTATATAATAAAATACCAAAAATATATTTATCTTATCTTACTATCTTTATTATATCTCACTTTCGAAGTGGCCGTGAAGGATTGACAACCCCTTTATTGCGTTGGTTGCGAGTTCTCGGTTGTTTGTGTAGGTGCGGGACTTTTGAGGAGCCTCCCTCTGGATTGATACCTTGGTTGTCAAAAACTGAGGGAAATACTTACGCTACTATTGCTGCATCACCCTCTCCTCTTCGAGGAAAACCAACGCAAGCTCAAGACGTAGCAACCCATGCTACTGGTAATTTGCAGTAGCATCGGTTACAAAGCGCGCTACTGGTACTGGTTAGCAGTTGCGTTGTTTAGCATGGGTCGCGCTTCTGTTACATGTGCCGCAGGGCCCAGAACGAAAGTCCTCTTAGCTGTAGCATGGCTGGTCGACCAACGCTACTACTAATGGGCTTAGTAGTAGCGTTGGCCCGTACCCAGTGCTACTACTATGCCAAAAGAAAACCCCGCGCGCGCGGCCCCCGCACCCCGGCCTCACTTCGATTGATCCCCTCGCCAGCCACCGCCGCGGTTAGGGTTCCGTCCTACGCCGCCACCGTGCGCCACTTCCCGCCGCAGGTAATGCTCCTCCCCCTCCGCTGCTCCTCCCCCCTCCCGCCGCCCCGATCTGTCGCCGCCCGCCTACCCACTCCCCCCGCTGCCCCCCAAGTCCGTCGTCGCCCCCACTCCCCCTTCTGCCCCCAACTCCGTCGCCGCCCCCACTCCGATGACGGGGCCATGGAGGGGGACGCACTGGCCGGGGTGACTTGCACGTAGGGGTTGCCGGCGCCGTTGCTGGCCGCCGTGACGGCGACGGCCGTGGAGTACGATGACGAGAGAGACGTTGAGAGCCCCCTGCTGCCCCGCTCCCAACCCGCCCCCCTCACCCTTACTGTCCAATGACGAGAGAGACATTGAGAGCCCCGCTCCTCAAACCCATGATGATGTTCTTGTTGTGTTAGATGCATTGATCTTGTTTAATTAGTCCTGATGCTAGCTTGTTGACCGATCCAAGTTTTTAGGGATTATAGCTAGCATACCAATGCTCTGCTTTAGTTGTGGTTTTTGGGTTCCTCACAGTAGTTGTTTTTTGATGCTATATTGAGATATCTTGTGGTTCAGTTTAGGTTAGATGGCATAACACATTTGTGTGGTTTGGTCTGGTTTAGTTTTCTTGTGGTTCAGTTTAGGTTACTCATATGGCAGTTCTTGTTATATGTAATGTCCTCACACTGCAGAATCTAATAAGTTTTGAAATTTTGTTTTGTTTTTTTATATGCACAAGATAAACAACAAAGATTGAAAACGGTAGCATGGCAGTTCTTGTTATATGTAATGTCTATTGCTAACCTCATATCATCTTATATGTTAATTTTAGTTACTAAGCCTGAATATTCTGTTTTCCGATTATGATCGATGCATATTGAGAAGTTTATGTTACTGTTTTTCTTTCCTCTGAAGTGGATCGTTAATCCTTTTCTAATACCGCTTTAGGAAAATGGTGCCACCACGACCACCACCACCATGTCGACTGTGCAAGTCAAGGTGCGCCAGCAGCCTTGCAACTGGCACGTTGTTCGGCATCTACTTCCAGCCGAGTTTTCTTCCTGTGGCGGTAACAAAATATATGAAACTTGTAACAACTATTTCGTTTTTAGTGTTATTGGCATTAATGCATTGTGTATATATCATTGTGTATACACAGATCGTCCCATGCAATGTGAGGTTGGAATTCAACAAGCTGACCGGAGACACTGTGATGTCTACTATGCAACCTTCTTCTTGTAGACGTTGTTGGGCCTCCAAGTGCAGAAGTTCGTAGGACAGTAGCAAATTTCCCTCAAGTGGATGACCTAAGGTTTATCAATTCGTGGGAGGCATAGGTTGAATATGGTCTCTCTCAAACAACCCTGCAACCAAATAACAAAGAGTCTCTTGTGTCCCCAACACACCCAATACAATGGTAGATTGTATAGGTGCACTAGTTCGGCGAAGAGATGGTGATACAAGTGCAATATGGATGGTAGATATAGGTTTTTGTAATCTGAAATTATAAAAACAGCAAGGTAACAAGCGATAAAAGTGAGCGTAAACGGTATTGCAATGCTAGGAAACAAGGCCTAGGGTTCATACTTTCACTAGTGCAAGTTCTCTCAACAATAATAACAAAACTAGATCATATAAGTATCCCTCAACATGCAACAAATAGTCACTCCAAAGTCACTAATAGTGGAGAACAAACGAAGAGATTATTGTAGGGTATGAAACCACCTCAAAGTTATTCTTTCGGATCGATCTATTCAAGAGTTCGTACTAGAATAACACCTTAAGACACATATCAACCAAAACCCTAATGTCACCTAGATACTCCAATGTCACCTCAAGTATCCGTGGGTACGATTTTACGATATGCATCACACAATCTCAGATTCATCTATTCAAACCAACACAGAGTACTTCAAAGAGTGCCCCAAAGTTTCTACCGGAGAGTCAAGACGAAAACGTGTGCCAATCCCTATGCATAAGTTCAGAGGTCATGGAACCCGCAAGTTGATCACCAAAACATACATCAAGTAGATCACGTGATATCCCATTGTCACCATAGATAAGCACATGCAAGACATACATCAAGTGTTCTCAAATCCTTAAAGACTCTATCCAATAAGATAACTTCAAAGGGAAAACTCAATCCATTACAAGAGAGTAGAGGGGGAGAAACATCATAAGATCCAACTATAATAGCAAAGCTCGCGATACATCAAGATCATGCCAAATCAAGAACACGAGAGAGAGAGAGAGAGAGAGAGAGAGAGATCAAACACATAGCTACTGGTACATACCCTCAGCCCTGAGGGTGAACTACTCCTTCCTCGTCATGGAGAGCGCCGGGATGATGAATATGACCACCGAAGAGGGATTCCCCCCTCCGGCAGGGTGCCGGAACAGGGTCCCGATTGGTTTTTGGTGGCTACAGAGGCTTGCGGCGGCGGAACTCCCGATCTAGGTTTCTTTCTGGAAGTTTGGGTATATATAAGAGGTGTTGGAGTCGAGAACAAGTCAAGGGGGTCCCCGAGGCGGCCACGAGGCAAGGGGGCGCGCCCCCCACCCTCGTGGTGGCCTCGGGACTCTTCTGGCCCACTTCCGGTACTCCGTGGGCTTCTTCTGGTCCAAAAATGATCTCCGTCAAATTTCACCTAAATTGGACTCCGTTTGGTTTTCCTTTTCTGCAAAACTCAAAAGCAAGGAAAAAACAGAAACTGGCACTTGGCTCTAGGTTAATAGGTTAGTCCCAAAAATCATATAAAATAGCATATAAATGCATATAAAACATCCTAGATGGATAATATAATAGCATGGAACACTAAAAAATTATAGATACGTTGGAGACGTATCACACTGTGACCTTTAACGCTCCTGGGGGCCCGTACGCTATGGAGGTCGAGAAAGGACGAAATATGTCACAGATGGGAGGAGATGGATGGGACCGTTTCATCTCCCACATGGGTATCACTGGTGGTGAGTTGATCAGCTTCTCCCTCAGAGCAGAAAGACACAGCTGGCCATCATTTATGTCAACATGGAGGAAGATGATAAGGACCCACTTGATGAAGCCATCTATGCTCAAAGAACGAGGCTGAGCGAGGAGGAGGTGTGCAACCTATGAGACATAATTCCGCCACGTGCTGACTTTGTCGGGGTGCCATTCATGACCCGACTGACTAGTACCATGGTTGATCGGCATGTTATGGTATGTTATACTTACTATAGTAATTTCATTATATGCTTTATTGTCATACATACAAATGCAAATTATCTGTATGTAGAATTCGATGATATGCATAGTGTAGAATCCAATGATATGCTTAGTGTAGAATCCGATTACATGCTTACTTACTGTAGAGTCCAATGATATGCTTAGTGAACCTGATGATATGCTTAGTGTATAGTCCAATGATATGATGTGTAGAAGCTAGCCGATGATATGCTTTAGTGTAGAATCCAATGACATGCTTAATTAGTCTAGAGTCCAATGGCATGCTTACTGTCTGATCGTTGATATGCTTTAGTGTGTAGCTAGAGTCCAATGATATATATACTTACTATAGAATCCGATCGATGATATGCTTTAGTGTAGCTAGAGTCCAAGGAACCGTTAATAGTGTAGAATCCATACTTATTAGTAGAATTCAAGCTTAGTAGAAATGTAGTACTATTTTTGATAGTGTATAAATCTATACTTAGTAGAAATATATTTGCAAGAGTATGTGCGAGGCTACTTATTAATTGATATGTTTTTTTATTCAGAAATTGCCAAAGAGCCTATCTGTGAGTTGTGGTATCGAGCTTGATGAAGAAGGCTCTGCTGGAATACGCCTTACCGCAAGGGGCTCCGTCACCACCTGTGTGTACGGCGTGGACACGAACGGTCGCACACACTTCAACTCGGTTGGGTGGAAGAGCTTCCTCGTTGGCAAGAATCTTCGTGTTGGACAGGCCATCCTAATTACTATCAGGAACACCCACCGCCATGGCTTGAGGATGATGATCGTCGTCGATATCATCTAGAACTACATATGTGTGTGGCTGTATGAGTACCCTTAGTATACTGCTATATGCTGTATGACTACCTAGTACTTCTTATCATATATGCTACTGTATGAACCATATATGTGTGTGAGGATGCATGTTGACTATATATGAGTACCTATAATGCTTAATGATATTGTATGACTACTGTATGACTATATGGTATTGTGGTTAATGATATTGTTATCTGATATATGTGAAATTACAGTTTATTGAAACGGGATACTGTTCTACATTAATAAGAAGCAGAAAAAAAATGTTGAAAGATACAGCAACAGCGTGGGGACAGAAAAGCGCTAATAGTAGCACGTGTCAGAAAAGCGCTACTGATATGGTCAATAGTAGTAGTGCTGGGCTAGACAGTGCTACTACTAACGGTTAGCTGTAGCGTCCTAGTAGTAGCGCGGCCACCCGCGCTACTGATAGCATTAAAACCCGCACTACTACTAGGGTTTTCCCTAGTAGTGTAAGTTAGGACCATGGCACTCACATATCTTCCCTTGGGCCGGAGGCGTCGTAGAAAGGCTTGCGTGGGTGGGAATACGGTGGGGGCACGACCACAACTGACCACATCCGTCGATTATGTGGACCGACACTCGCCATTTGTCGTCCTGCCATGGGCGGCGAGGCCCAGCAACCGTCTCGCGTGCCTACAGTTTCATTAGCATGTGAATCTTGACCTTTATTGAACTCATGATGTTTAGCGTGCAATCAATAACATACCAAATATAGAATATCCATGTAATTAACCTGTAACCGATAATCTCATATCCTACCTAATATTAACATGCAATTAATTTTCTGCCTAATATCAACATGCAATTAATTTTCTACAAAGATGTGATATCAAGAACATGACACTGACTACCTTTCAATGACATAATAGCATTAAAATGGCATCATTGCCACTAGATTTTACAAAATACATCTCCACAAAATCAAAATACCAATATCAGAAATGTTGTAAGCGTATACAAACCTCTTCGCAAATTTTTAACATAATATGTATTAGGCGGGGAAAACCCAACACCGGAACTTCCCTCACGACTTCTCTTTTTCAGCATTTTTTTAGTTGTGTGTCCTTCTTGAATGTTCCTGTAACAATCAATAAGTTGTTCATATTTAATTTAAGTGACACAGTAGGTTTCAAGCACTTATCTATGAAATTTCTAAACAGTAGTAAATTGCTACGTTACACAACAGGAAATTACCTTGATGTGCCAGCTATGCCATCATCCCTATCTGGTCTTTTGATTCTTGCACCACTAGTCTGCAATCGCAACAAAATTGCATGAGTTTGGTTTCCCTTAAACATGGTACACTCACACCATACAAGCCAGCAGCAGGTTTATCTAGATTTGCCAGAAATCACAGAAGCATGAAAGAGTAGCAATAATTGATTCACAAAAAATAATTATAGCTTTGTAGTAATAATTGATTCACAAAAATATTTTTCTGAACTAAAATGGGGGCAGTCAACGTGCTTCATTCACAAAAAAACTGCGAGATATTAGCTTTAAACTAAAATAAGTATAGCTTTAAACTGAAATATTTCACCTTTTGACTACAAAGTTGTAATAATTGATTTAGCTTTCAACTGAAATAAGTCCATTATCTCGAGAACAAATTATTGTCAAAGAATATTAATAGTTAATCGTTGCAATATCATGATTTAAAACTCTGATATCACTTGGTTGATTTAATAGCTTATATCCTGCGGAGAAATAGGTACGGCTGTACAGACTTCTGATCATCATAGAACTTATTTCTACTCAATTTGATGTCCAAAATAACAAAAGGGGCGGTAGGAAAAATATGTGTGAAGTTCAAGGAATAAGAATGGGTATAGTTCATGAAGTAACATGTAATATGGAGGTTCCTTCAGAAAAGGTAAATACTTTTCCTCTGCATCAAACAACATAATGTACTCCCTCTGTTCCTAAATATACGCCTTTTTTAGAGACTCCAATATGGACTACATATAGATGTATATAAACGTAGTTTAGAGTGTTGATTCACTCATTTTGCTCCGTATATAGTCCGTATTGGAATATCTAAAAAGCCTTATATTTAGGAACAGAGGGAGTACAAGGTAGCAGCTTAGGAGTGTTATAAGTTCTATGTAATAAGCTAATACACAGAAAAATAATATTTGAAGGAGATCCAGGCTAAAAACAGGGCATCCCGATGCACGTAGCTCTCGCTTGTGCAAGGTCGAGGGAAGGGCCCGGCCACTTAGGGTCTATTGTACACAGCCTTTCCCTGCATTTTTTGGAAAAGGCTGTTTCTAGGACTCGAACCCGTGAACTCATGTCACAAGGCAACAACTTTACCAATGCGCCAAGGCTTCCCTTTAAGGAGACTCAGGCTAAAAGAGTAAAATTTATCTTTAGAAAAGAAACACACCTTGAGAAGTACCGACATAGTTATAATATTATTAATCTCAAAGCTTACCCACAGTTTTGATAATCAATCTAGAATGGATTGACGAGGAACGGAAAGCATAGTAATGTTAGACCTTAGCACGCTCTTCACGTTCAACATTCTCTTTCTTCTTCAAAGCCTCCTTATCAACATCCTAAGGAAATACATACAAAAATAAATTAGGCATGTCCAGTTAGTTAAGAGGGATGGACTACAAGGCATAATGGGCTAACTTACCAGTTTTATATTTCGTTTTTTAGGCACATCCTTTTCAATTTCAACCTTCCTCTCTACAGACTTCTTCAAAGCAAGAAGTGCTTTCCTATTCTCCTCCATTACTTTCTAAAATTCCTCAGGAGTCATCTCCTAAGATCATCAAACATTTTAATTCAAATGATTGCAACAAATATGCATAGAGCATAACCGCAACATATATGATAAATAATACCACAAGGAAATGTTTAAATAGCGGTAGCGCTGGCCTAGAAAAGCGCTATAGCTAACTTAGCTATAGCGCTGGCTCCCAAAATGCGCTATTGCTATAGGCAGTACCTATTTATTTTGGTTTTTCTTTTATTTTTTCCTTTTCCTTTTCCTTTTCTTATTTACTTTTCTTTTTTTCCTTTCTCCTTTATTAAGGAAATTAGCTGTAGCGGGGGTACAAGGAACACTCTATTGCTATAGTAGCTATAGCGCTTGTCCTGAAAGCACGCTACTGCTATGCTTTTCTATTTAATTTCTTTTTCATTTATTTTCCTTCACATTTTTTTCCTTTCCCATTTTTCTATTTCTTTCATTTTCATTTACTTTTCTATATGTTTTTCATTTTATTTTATTTTCATTAGCAGTAGCGCTTTTTCCAGAAAACACGCTGCTATAACCAACTTAGCAGCAGCGCGCTTTACATAAGCTCGCTACTACTATTCCTATCCTGCCAAGAACAGTGTGGGAATTGTAGTAGTAGCAGCGCTTCTTCCTACAGACGCACTACTACTATAACCTTAGCTGTAGCGTGTTTATTGACCAGGCGCTAGCGGTAAATAGCAGTAGCGCTTCTTTTTGACCGGCGCTACTGATAAGATTCGGTGTATAAGGTTTTTCCTAGTAGTGAATATTAACGAAAAAATGAAGGGGGCACTACTATGTACTGCGAATAAGTTACAAACTTTGCTCTGAGGTTTGTGGTCATGTACTGCAAAAAAGAAGACCAATTTGTAGGCAAAACATGCAGGGAGCACAAGATTGTAATACTGCTAACTAGGACGGATTGCACAAATATGAAATGGCAGTACTGATCACACAACATAACCATCAGTGGGCGAAGCAACGTTAGACCTATGTAGTCAAGCCTTATTTACCAAGCAGAAAAAGCGTAAGGGCATCTCCAACGCTGTCTGGCAAATTTGCTTCGGCTTCTGTTCGCGGATACTGATGCCGGAGCCCGCATCCAATGTTACCCGCATACATTTCAACAACTTTTTCAACTAATCGGGCGAAATTCGTGCAAACACAGCGAATTTCATATAAAGCGTCGACATTCAAGCAAACACAGCGGATTTTCATTATATTTAGAAAAAAAAAACGTTCCGAACTCTAAACCTGTCCTACGCCGGCTGCCGGCGTCCAAGCCCTTGTTGTGGCCTTCCCGGGACCGCGTTCTCCATCCGTCGTCTCCATGAGCACGGGCGATAAGTCCGATGAAATGAAGCTGCGGTTTTCGGCGAGGAAGAGTAGAACACCGGAGACGGACCGACCCACATGGGACACAAGGCTTGCCGCCCCCCATGCCCTACTCATCCTTGGAGGAATCCTTGCCTTGTATGTCGCCGGTGGACGTAAGGTCCATGATGGAAATGATTGCGCCGACGCTCTAGTCGTCCCACCGCGCCGCTCGAATGTTCGTTGGCGGCACATAGGAGGCGCGACTCGCGTTGTTCTAGTCCGCGAACGTCTGCAGCTGCGCCTTCGCGCCAGCCGCTTCTTGGCGAGCAGCGGCTTGAGCGCGGGCGGCCTCGTAGATCGCTCGCTACCCTGCGACGAAGTTGAGATTCACCACGGCATGGCCGCAACGCCTCTCGCCGTCGATTTGGCTCTCTGCCAGCCAGTTCTGCTCTAGGAGGAACATGCTGTACCGTTGTTCTTCCCGCGCCTGCTGGAACACCGACATAGGCGCCGACGCAGGCCACTCCTCCGCCATGGCGACGTTGTAGTGCACTTGCGCCAGCTCCATGGTGAAGTCGGCATGCACATGTGCGGGCTCCAATGCGGTGTCGCCAGAGCCCATCTCCATCGTGGGGTCGTCCTCCTCGTTGAAGACGTCGGGCGAGCTGGCCGGCATGCCGACCTCGATCTGCCTGGCACGGTGGCTCTGCCAAGCGGCTGCAAGGGCGGCCACCTCGTGCTTCATCTCCGTGAAAAGGCTCTACAACAGAGTGTTGCCGCCTGCAGTCATGGTGGATGTGGTGCAAGGGAGGAGGATATAGAGTGGCTTGTGTTGTGGCGTGGAGTTAGCCGGGTGTGGCCGCCATTAGATAGCGAATTTCGGTGAGGCCAAACGTCCTGGTGCGTCCATGCGCGGTGCCAGAGTGGGTTTCTCGCCAACGAGCCTGCTTAACGGCAGCATACGGACGGACGGGCATTGAATGGGTGATAACCCACAAGTGTAGGGGATCGCAACAGCTTTCGAGAGTAAAGTATTCAACCCAAATTTATTGATTCGACACAAGGGGAGCCAAAGAATATTCTTGAGTATTAGCAGTTGAGTTGTCAATTCAACCGCACCTGGATAACTTAGTATCTGCAGCAAAGTATTTAGTAGCAAAAGTGGTATGATAATAAAAGTAACGGTAGCAAAAGTAATGTTTTTGGGTTTTGTAGTGATTGTAACAGTAGCAACGGAAAAGTAAATAAGCGAAGAACAATATGTGAAAAAGCTCGTAGGCAATGGATCAGTGATGGATAATTATGCCGGATGCGATTCCTCATGTAATAGCTCTAACATAGGGTGACACAGAACTAGCTCCAGTTCATCAATGTAATGTAGGCATGTATTCCGTAAATAGTCATACGTGCTTATGGAAAATAACTTGCATGACATTTTTTGTCCTACCCTCCCGTGGCAGCAGGGTCCTAGTGGAAACTAAGGGATATTAAAGCCTCCTATTAATAGAGAACCGGAACAAAGCATTAACACATAGTGAATACATGAACTCCTCAAACTACGGTCATCACCGAGAAGTATCCCGATTATTGTCACTCGGGGTTGTCGGATCATAACACATAATAGGTGACTATAGACTTGCAAGATAGGATCAAGAACACACATATATTCATGAAAACATAATAGGTTCAGATCTGAAATCATGGCACTCGGGCCCTAGTGACAAGCATTAAGCATAGCAAAGTCATAGCAACATCAATATCAGAACATATAATGGATACTAGGGATCAAACCCTAACAAAACTAACTTGATTACATGGTAAATCTCATCCAACCCATCATCGTCCAGCAACCCTACGACGGAATTACTCACGCACGGCGGTGAGCATCATGAAATTGGTGATGGAGGATGGTTGATGATGACGACGACGACGAATCCCTCTCTCTGGAGCCCCGAACGGACTCCAGATCAGCCCTCCTAAGAGAGATTAGGGCTTGGCGGCGGCTCCGTGTCGTAAAACGCGATGAAACTTTCTCTCCGATTTTTTTCTCCCCGAACGTGAATATATGAAGTTGGAGTTGAGGTCGGTGGAGGTCCAGGGGCCAACGAGATAGGAGGCGCGCCCCCCTGTCTCGTGGACAGGGTGTGGGCCCCTGGTGTATTTCTTTCGCCTAGAAATTCTTATTAATTCCAAAAAGTGCCTCCGTGGGTTTCCAGGACATTCCGAGAAGTTTTCTTTTCTACACATAAAACAACATCATCGCAGTTCTGCTGAAAACAGAGTCAGCCCGGGTTAGTTTCATTCAAATCATGCAAGTTAGAGTCCACAACAAGGGCAAAAGTGTTTGGAAAAGTAGATACGTTGGGCGCGTATCAACTCCCCAAGCTTAAATCTTTGCTTGTCCTCAAGAAATTCAGTTGATAAACTGAAAGTGATAAAGAAAAACTTTTACAAAATCTGTTTGCTCTTGTTGTTGTAAACATGAAAAGCCAGCATTCAAGTTTCAGCAAATATTATGAACTAACCATACTCACAATAATACATAGGTCTCACAATTACTCATATCAATAACATAATCAGCTAGCGAGCCATAATAATAAAACTCAGATGCCAACACTTTCTCAAAACAATCATAACATGATATAACAAAGTGGTATCTCGCTAGCCCTTTCTGAGACCGCAAAACATGAATGCAGAGCACCTTTAAAGATCAAGGACTGACTAAACATTGTAATTCATGGTAAAAGAGATCCAGTCAAGTCATACCCAATATAAACCAACAATAATGAATGCAAATGACAGTGTGCTCTCCAGCGGGTGCTTTTTAATAAGAAGGGTGAAGACTCAACATAAAAGTAAATAGATAGGCCCTTCGCAGAGGGAAGCAGGGATTTGTAGAGGTGCCAGAGCTCGATTTTAAAATAGAGATTGAATAATATTTTGAGCGGCATACTTTTGCTGTGAACGCAACAACTATGAGATGGCTATATCTTCCATACTACATGCATTATAGGCAGTTCCTAAACAGAATGGTAAAGGTTTATAGACCCCCAACCACCAACAAGCATCAATCCATGGCTTGCTCGAAACAACGAGTGCCTCCAACTAACAACAGCCCTGGGGGAGTTTTGTTTAATTATTTTGATTTGCTTTGATCTTTTTGGATCATGGGACTGGGCATCCCGGTTACCGGCCCTTTCTCGTGAATGAGGAGCGGAGTCCACTCCTCTTGAGAATAACCCACATAGCATGGAAGATATAGGCAGCCCTAGTTGTAACATGAGCTGCTCGAGCATACAAAACAGAATTTCATTTGAAGGTTTGGAGTTCGGCACATACAAATTTACTTGGAACGGCAGGTAAATACCGCATATAGAAATATATAGTGGACTCATATGGAATAACTTTGGGGTTTAAGGAGTTTGGATGCACAAGCAGTATTCTCGCTTAGTACAGGGGAAGGTTAGCAAAAGACTGGGAAGCGACCAACTGAGAGAGCGACAACAGGCATAAACATGCATTAAAATTAATTTACACTGAGTACAAGCATGAGTAGGATATAATCTACCATGAACATAAATATCATGAAGGCTATGTTGATTTGATTCAACTACATGCGTGAACATGTGCCAAGTCGAGTCACTCAATTCATTCAAAGGAGGATACCATCCCATCATACCACATCATAATCATTCTAGTGGCATGTTGGCATGCAAGGTAAACCATTATAACTCATAGGTAATCAAGCATGGCACAAGCAACTATAATCTCTAATTGTCATTGCAAATATGTTTACTTCATAATAAGCTAAATCAGAAACGATGAACTCATCATATTTACAAAAACAAGAAAGGTCGAGTTCATACCAGCTTTTCTCATCTCAATAAGTCCATCATATGTCGTCATTATTGTCTTTCACTTGCACGATCGAACGATGTGTATAATAATAAGAGTGTACGTGCATTGGACTAAGCTGGAATCTGCAAACATTCAACTCAAAAGAGAAGACAAGTAATATGGGCTCTAAGTTAAATAAACAATCATGCAAATGAGAGCCACTAAGCATTTTCAATATGGTCTTCTCGACCGCCAAAGGAAAGAAAAGAAAATAAAACTATTTACACGGAAAAGCTCCCAGCAAGTAAAAGAAGAACGAGAAATCTTTTTGGGTTTTCATTTTAATTTCTACTACAAGCATATAATTTAAACTAACTAATTTTTTTGGTTTTTTTTCTTAAGGTTTACCAAACACACAAGAAGAAAACTAGAAAAAGAAATTTAAACTAGCATGGATAATACAATGAAAGAGTATGAGCACCGACGACTAGTGTGTGAACATGAATGTAAAGTCGGTGAGAAATACGTACTCCCCCAAGCTTAGGCTTTTGGCCTAAGTTGGTCTAGTACCAAGGACCGCCTGGCTGATATCCATAAGTGAAACTGGGGTCGTATTGAGATGCAGCGGCTGTTGGGTAACGTAGTAATTTCAAAAAAATTCCTACGATCACGCAAGACCATGGTGATGGCATAGCAACGAGAGGGAAGAGTGTCCGTCCACGTACCCTCGTAGACCGAAAGCGGAAGCGTTATATCAACGCGGTTGATGTAGTCGTACGTCTTCACGATCTGACCGATCCAAGCACCGTTACTCCAGCACCTCCGAGTTCTTAGCACACGTTCAGCTCGATGACGATCCCCGGGCTCCGATCCAGCAAAGCGTCGGGGAAGAGTTCCGTCAGCACGACGGCGTGGTGACGATCTTGATGTTCTACCGTCGCAGGGCTTCGCCTAAGCACCGCTACAATATGACCGAGGTGGAATATGGTGGAGGGGGGCACCGCACACGGCTAAGGAACGATCACGAAGATCAACTTGTGTGTCCATGGGGTGCCCCTGCCCCTCAGATATAAAGGAGTGGAGGAGGGAGGCCGCCTCTCTATGGCGCGCCCTAGGGGAGTCCTACTCCCACCGGAGTAGGATTCCCCTTCCTAGTCCAACTAGGAACCCTTCCATGTAGTAGGAGTAGGAGAGAAGGAAAGGGAAGAGAAAAGGAGAAGGAAGGAAGGTGCGCCCCCTCCTAGTCCAATTCGGACTAGTCCAAGGGGAGGGTGCGGCCACCCTTTGGCCCTTTCTCTCCTTTCCCGTATGGCCCAAAGAGGCCCAATACGAATTCCCGTAACTCTCCGGTACTCGAAAAATACCGAATCACTCGGAACCTTTCCGAACTCGAATATAGTCGTCCAATATATCGATCTTTACGCCTCGACCATTTCGAGACTCCTCGTCATGTCCCCGATCTCATCCGGGACTCGAACTCCTTCGGTACATCAAAACTCATAAACTCATAATATAACATCGCCATCGAAACCTTAAGCGTGCGGACCCTACGGGTTCGAGAACTATGTAGACATGACCTAGAACTATTCTTGGTCAATAACCAATAGCGGAACCTGGATGCCCATATTGGCTCCTACATATTCTACGAAGATCTTTATCGGTCAAACCGCATAACAACATACTTTGTTCCCTTTGTCATCGGTATGTTACTTACCCGAGATTCGATCGTCGGTATCCAATACCTAGTTTAATCTCGTTACCGGTAAGTCTCTTTTACTCGTACCGTAATACATCATATCACAACTAACTCATTAGTTGCAATGCTTGCAAGGCTTATGTGATGTGTATTACCGAGAAGGCCCAGAGATACCTCTCCGACAATCGGAGTGACAAATCCTAATCTTGATTCATGCCAACTCAACATATACTTTCAGAGACACTTGTAGAGTACCTTTATAATCACCCAGTTACGTTGTGACGTTTGGTAGCACACAAAGTGTTCCTCCGTAGCGGGAGTTGCATAATCTCATAGTTGCAGGAACTTTGTATAAGTCATGAAGATAGCATAAGCAACATACTAAACGATCAAGTGCTAAGCTAATGAAATGGTTCATGTCAATCAGATCATTCAACTAATGATGTGACCTTGTTAATCAAATAACAACTCCTTGTTCATGGTTAGGAAACATAACCATCTTTGATTAACAAGCTAGTCAAGTAGAGGCATACTAGTGACATACTGTTTGTCTATATATTCACACATGTATTATGTTTCCGGTTAATACAATTCTAGCATGAATAATAAACATTTATCATGATATAAGGAAATAAATAATAACTTTATTATTGCCTCTAGGGCATATTTCCTTCAGCGGCAACCGCCTCCTGAGCTGCAGCGTGTTGGCGAGTTGCCTCCGCTCCCCTCTCGTGTTCAGCTGCTTCCTCCCTGGTGACAACATATCTTCCTTTTGTCTGATAATCAAAAAGGTAGGAAGCAGGAAGAGTAACATGGACGACGTTGCGTCTGTCATAGATTAGTCGACAATGGAGGAATTGTTCATTCCTCGCAAGAAATTGATGATTGAACATAGCTTCTTTATCCAAATAAACAGGAGGTAAAATCATATCCCCCTCTCGTGGGGCTATATTAAGATAATTATCCACACGGGTTGCATAAATTCCTCCAAATAAATTTCCCTTTCTACTATTATTCTGCAACCTACGTGCACCTATTGCCCCCAAGTTATAACCTTTATAACCTAACACAGCACTCTTGAGGACACACAGATCAGGGACACACATGTGACATGCTTCATCCTTACTGTTAATGCTTCTACTAATAAAGAGAGCAAAATAATGCATAGCAGGAAAATGAATGCTCCCTATGATAGCTTGTCCTATCCCTAGATTCTCCCATAGTGATACTAGCAAGGAAATCTCTAAATTCAGATTTGTGAGGATCATTAATATTACCCCACTGCGGGAGTTTGCAAGAAGTTGTGGAATCCTCTAAATCCATGGTATAAGATGTATCATAAATATCAAATATGACACTAGGGGTGAGGGAGTCCCGGACTAGGGGGTGTCCGGATAGCCGGACTATCGTCACGGCCGGACTCCAAGACTATGAAGATACAAGATTGAAGACTTCGTCCCGTGTCCGGATGGGACTTTCCTTGGCGTGGAAGGCAAGCTTGGCGATACGAATATGTAGATCTCCTACCATTGTAACCGACTCTGTGTAACCCTAACCTATCCGGTGTCTATATAAACCGGAGGGTTTTAGTCCGTAGGACGAACAACAATCATACCATAGGCTAGCTTCTAGGGTTTAGCCTCCTTGATCTCGTGGTAGATCTACTCTTGTACTACCCATATCATCAATATTAATCAAGCAGGAGTAGGGTATTACCTCCGTCGAGAGGGCCCGAACCTGGGTAAAAACATCGTGTCCCTTGTCTCCTGTTACCATCCGCCTAGACGCACAGTTCGGGACCCCCTACCCGAGATCCGTCGGTTTTGACACCGACATTGGTGCTTTCATTGAGAGGTCCTCTGTGTCGTCACCGATAGGCCCGATGGCTCCTACGATCATCAACAACGACGCGGTCCAGGGTGAGACTTTTCTCCCCGGACAGATCTTCGTGTTCGGCGGCTTTGCACTGCGGGCCAATTCGCTTGGCCATCTGGAGTAGATCGAAAGCTAGCCCCTGGCCATCAGGTCAGATTTGGAAGTTTAAACTATACGATCGATATCCGCGGAGACTTGATCTTCGACGGATTCAAGCCGCAGCCAAGCGCGCCGCACTATCACGATGGGCATGATCTAGCTCTGCAGCCGAACAATGCCCTGGAGGCCGCACCAGTATCCGCACCGACCCTTTATCCGGAGCCGGATTCCCTGATCGAGGACGAGTGGTTGGACACCGCCTAGGGGGCTACAATCTCTACGGCGATCGAGCCGAACTTCATCACTGTCCTTTGTGAAGACCTCGACTCCAGGGTGCCGGACTCCTCTCCGGACTCCGAACCCTCGCGCCCTTGCCAATCGAATCCGATTGGGCGCCCGTTATGGAGTTTACGGCCGCAGACATCTTTCAGCACTCGCCCTTTGGTGACATCCTGAATTCACTAAAGTCTCTCTCTTTATCCGGAGAGCCCTGGCCGGACTACGGACAGGAAGGTTGGGATGCGGACGACGAAGAAATTCAACGCCCACCCACCACCCACTTTGTAGCCACTGTCGATGATTTAACCGACATGGTAGACTACGACTCCGAAGACATCGACGGTATGGACGACGATGCCGGAGAGGACCAAGACCCAGCGCCTACAGGGCACTGGAAGGCCACCTCGTCATATGACATATATATGGTGGACATCCCAAAAGATGGGAACGGCGATGGAACAACGGAGGATGACACCTCCAAGAAACTGTTGGAAATATGCCCTAGAGGCAATAATAAATTAGTTATTATTATATTTCCCTGTTCATGATAATCATTTATTATCCATGCTATAATTGTATTGATAGGAAACTCAGATACATGTGTGGGTACATAGACAACACCATGTCCCTAGTAAGCCTCTAGTTGACTAGCTCGTTGATCAATGGATGGTTACGGTTTCCTGACCATGGACATTGGATGTCATTGATAACAGGATCACATCATTAGTAGAATGATGTGATGGACAAGACCCAATACTAAGCCTAGCACAAAGATCGTAGTTCGTATGCTAAAGCTTTTCTAAATGTCAAGTATCATTTCCTTAGACCATGAGATTGTGCAACTCCCGGATACCGTAGGAATGCCTTGGGTGTACCAAATGTCACAACGTAACTGGGTGGATATAAAGGTGCATTACAGGTATCTCCGAAAGTGTCTCTTGGGTTGGCACGAATCGAGACTGGGATTTGTCACTCCGTGTGACGGAGAGGTATCTCTGGGCCCACTCGGTAGGACATCATCATAATGTGCACAATGTGACCAAGGGGTTGATCACGGGATGATGTGTTACGGAACGAGTAAAGAGACTTGCCGGTAACGAGATTGAACAAGGTATCGGGATATCGACGATCGAATCTCGGGCAAGTACAATACCGCTAGACAAAGGGAATTGTATACGGGATCAATTGAGTCCTTGACATCGTGGTTCATCCGATGAGATCATCGTGGAACATGTGGGAGCCAACATGGGTATCCAGATCCCGCTGTTGGTTATTGACCGGAGAACGTCTCGGTCATGTCTACATGTCTCCCGAACCCGTAGGGTCTACACATAAGGTTCGATGGCGACGCTAGGGTTATAAAGGAAGTTTGTATGTGGTTACCGAATGTTGTTTGGAGTCCCGGATGAGATCCCGGACGTCACGAGGAGTTCCGGAATAGTCCGGAGGTAAAGATTTATATATGGGAAGTCCTGTTTTGGTCACCGGAAAAGTTTCGGGTTTTTCCGGTAACGTACCGGGACCACCGGGAGGGTCCCGGGGGTCCACCAAGTGGGGCCACTAACCCCGGAGGGCTGCATTGGCCAAGTGTGGGAGGGAACCAGCCCCAAGTGGGCTGGTGCGCCCCCCACAAGGGGCCCAAGGCGCAAGGGAGAGTGGGAGGGGGCAAACCCTAGGGAAGATGGGCCCTAAGGCCCACCCCAGGCGCGCCTCCCCTCTCTCCCCCTCTTGCCCCCCCCCCCCCCAAGTCCCATCTAGGGCTGGCCGCACCCCTTGGGGTGGGAAACCCTAAAGGGGGCGCAGCCCCCCCTTCCCCCCTATATATACTTGAGGTTTTGGGCTGTCCTACACGTGAGTTTTCTCCCTCTGTTGGTACAGCCCTGCCTCTCCTCCTCTTCCTCTCCCGTGGTGCTTGGCGAAGCCCTGCTGGATTGCCGCGCTCCTCCACCACCACCACGCCGTTGTGCTGCTGCTGGATGGAGTCTTCTCAACCTCTCCTCTCTCCTTGCTGGATCAAGGCGTGGGAGGCGCCACCGGGCTGTACGTGTGTTGAACGCGGAGGTGACGTCCGTTCGGCACTAGGATCTCCGGTGATTTGGATCACGACGAGTACGACTCCTTCAACCCCGTTCTCATGAACGCTTCCGCTTAGCGATCTACAAGGGTATGTAGATGCACTCTCCTTCCCCTCATTGCTGGTTTCTCCATAGATAGATCTTGGTGACACGTAGGAAAATTTTGAATTTCTGCTCGCTCCCCAACAAATGGCATCATGAGCTAGGTCTATTGCGTAGATTCTTTGCACGAGTAGAACACAAAGTAGTTGTGGGCGTAGATGTTGTTCAATATGCTTACCGTTACTAGTCCAATCTTGTTTCGACGGTATTGTGGGATGAAGCGGCCCGGACCGACCTTACACGTACTCTTACGTGAGACAGGTTCCACCGACTGACATGCACTTGGTGCATAAGGTGGCTAGCGGGTGCCAGTCTCTCCCACTTTAGTCGGAACGGATTCGATGAAAAGGGTCCTTATGAAGGGTAAATAGCAATTGGCATATCACGTTGTGGTTTTGCGTAGGTAAGAAACGTTCTTGCTAGAAACCCATAGCAGCCACGTAAAACATGCAAACAACAATTAGAGGACGTCTAACTTGTTTTTGCAGGGTATGCTATGTGATGTGATATGGCCAAGAAGAATGTGATGAATGATATGTGATGTATGAGATTGATCATGTTCTTGTAATAGGAATCACGACTTGCATGTCGATGAGTATGACAACCGGCAGGAGCCATAGGAGTTGTCTTTATTTATTGTATGACCTGCGTGTCATTAAACAACGCCATGTAATTACTTTAATTTATTGCTAACCGGTAGCCATAGTAGTAGAAGTAATAGTTGGCGAGACAACTTCATGGAGACACGATGATGGAGATCATGATGATGGAGATCATGGTGTCATGCCGGTGACGATGATGATCATGGAGCCCCGAAGATGGAGATCAAAAGGAGCAAAATGATATTGGCCATATCATTTCACAATTTGATTGCATGTGATGTTTATTATGTTTATGCATCTTGTTTACTTAGAACGACGGTAGTAAATAAGATGATCCCTTACAACAATTTCAAGAAGTGTTCTCCCCTAACTGTGCACCGTTGCTAAAGTTCGTCGCTTCTAAGCACCACGTGATGATCGGGTGTGATGGATTCTTACGTTCACATACAACGGGTGTAAGACAGATTTACACACGCGAAACACTTAGGGTTAACTTGACGAGCCTAGCATGTACAGACATGGCCTCGGAACACAGAGACCGAAAGGTCGAGCATGAGTCGTATAGTAGATACGATCAACATGAAGATGTTCACCGATGATGACTAGTCCGTCTCACGTGATGATCGGACACGGCCTAGTTGACTCGGATCATGTAATCACTTAGATGACCAGAGGGATGTATATCGAGTGGGAGTTCATAAGATGAACTTAATTATCCTGAACATAGTCAAAAGACCTTTTGCAAATTATGTCGAAGCTCGCTTTAGTTCCACTGTTTAGATATGTTCCTAGAGAAAATATAGTTGAAAGTTGAAAGTAGCGATTATGCGGACGAGAAAGCTTATGTCCTTAATGCACCGCTCAGTGTGCTGAACCCCAAACGTCGTTTGTGGATGTTGCGAACATCGGATATACACGTTTTGATAACTACGTGATAGTTCAGTTAAACGGTTTAGAGTTGAGGCACGAAAGACGTTTTCGAAATGTCGCGGAACATATGAGATGTTTCAAGGGCTGAAATTAGGATTTCAGACTCGTGCCCACGTCAAGAGGTATGAGACCTCCGACGATTTTCTTAGCCTACAAACTAAGGGAGAAAAGCTCAATCTTTGAGCTTGTGCTCAGATTGTCTGAGTACAACAATCACTTGAATCGAGTGGGAGTTAATCTTCCAGATGAGATAGTGATGTTTCTCCAAAGACATTGCCACCAAGCTACTAGAGCTTCGTGATGAACTATAACATATCAGGGATAGATATGATGATCCTTGAAGTGTTCGCGATGTTTGACACCGCGAAAATAGAAGTCAAGTAGGAGCATCAATTGTTGATGGTTGGTAAAACCACTAGTTTCAAGAAGGGCAAGGGCAACAAAGGATACTTCATGAAACGGCAAAAACAGTTGCTGCTCTAGTGAAGAAACCCAAGGTTGAACCCAAACCCGAGACTAAGTGCTTCTGCAATAAGGGGAACAGCCACTGGAGCAGAATTACCCTAGATACTTGGTAGATAAGAAGGCTGGCAAGGTCGATAGAAGTATATTGGATATACATTAAGTTATTGTGTATTTTACTAGTACTCCTAGTAGCACCAGGGTATTAGATACCGGTTCGGCTGCTAAGTGTTAGTAACTCGAAATAAAAGGCTACGGAATAAAAGGAGACTAGCTAAAGGAGAGCTGACGATATGTGTTGGAAGTGTTTCCAATTTTGATGTGATCAAACATCGCACGCTCCCTCTACCATCAAGATTAGTATTGAACCAGAATAATTATCATTTGGTGTTTGCGTTGAGCATAGACATGATTGGATTATGTCTATCGCAATACGGTTATTCATTTAAGGAGAATAATGGTTACTCTATTTATTTGAATAATACCTTCGATGGTCTTGCACCTAAATAAATGGTTTATTGAATCTCGATCGTAGTGATACACATTTTCATGCCAAAAGTATAAGATAGTAATGATAGTACCACTTACTTGTGGCACTGCCATGTAAGTCATATTGGTATAAAACGCATGAAGAAGCTCCATGTTGATGGATCTTTGGACTCACTCGTTTTTGAAAAGTTTGAGACATGCGAACCATGTCTATTGGTGTATACGCATGAAGAAACTCCATGCAGATGGATCGTTTGGACTCACTTGATTTTAAATCACTTGAGATATGCAAATCACACCACATGGACAAGATGACTGAAAAGCCTCGGTTTCAGTAAGATGGAACAAGATAGCAACTTGTTGGAAGTAACACATTTTGATGTGTGCAGTCCAATGAGTGTTGAGGCATGCAGTGAATATCGTTATGTTCTTACTTCACGGATGATTTGAGTAGATACTGAGTGTATTTACTTGATGAAACACAAGTCTGAATTATTGAATGGTTCAAGTAATTTCAGAGTGAAGTTGAAGATCATCGTGACAAGAGGATAAAATTTCTATGATATGATCATAGAGATGAGTATCTGAGTTACGAGCTTTGGCACGCTATTAAGACATCGTGGAAATTGTTTCACAATTAATACCGCCTGGAACACCATAGTGTGATGGTGTGTCCGAACATCATAGTTGCACCCTATTAGATATGGTGTGTACCATGATGTCTCTTATCGAATTACCACTATAGTTTATGGGTTAGGCATTAGAGACAACCACATAGTGCACCACGTAATTCCGTTGAGATGACACCGTATGAACTATGGTTTAGAGAAACCTAAGCTGTCATTTCTTAAATGTTTGGGGCTATGACGCTTATGTGAAAAAGTTTCAGGTTGATAAGCTCGAACCCAAAGCGGATAAAATGCATCTTCATAGGACACCCAAAACAGTTGGGTATACCTCCTAATTCAGATCCGCAAGCAATAGGGATTGTTTCTTGAATCGGGTCCTTTCTCGAGGAAAAGATTGTCTCGAAAAGTTGAGTGGGAGGATGGTGGAGACTTGATGAGGTTATTGAACCGTCACTTCAACTAGTGTGTAGCAGGCACGTGAAGTTGTTCCGTGGCACCTACACCAATTGAAGTAGAACCTTATGATAGTGATCATGAAGTTTCGGATCAAGTCACTAACGTACCTCGTAGGGTGACAAGGATGCGTACTACTTCAGAGTGGTACGCAATCCTGTCTTGAAGGTCATGTTGCTAGACAACAATGAACCTACGAGCTATGGAGAAGCAATGGTGGGCTCAAATTCCGAAAAATGGTTAGAAGCCATGAAATCCGGGACAGGATCCATGTATCATAACAAAGCATGGACTTTGGTGGACTTGCCCCATGATCGGCAAGCCATTGAAATAAATGGATCTTTAAGAAGAAGACGGACGTGGACGGTAATGTCACCTTCTATGAAGCTCGACTTGTGGCGAAGAGTTTTTCACAAGTTCAAGGAGTTGACTACGATGAGATTTTCTCATCCGTAGCGATGCTTAAGTCCGTCGGAATCATGTTAGCATTAGCTGCATTTATGAAATCTGGCAGATGGATGTCAAGACGAGTTTCCTTACCAGTTTACGTAAGGAAAGGTTGTATGTGATACAATCAGAAAAGTTTTTGTCGATCATAAGGATGCTGAAAGGTATGCTAGCTCCAGCGATCCTTCTAAGGACTGGAGTAAGCATCTCGGAGTTGGAATATGCACTTTGATAGGATGATCAAAGATTTTGGGTTTATACAAAGTTTATGAGAAACTTGTATTTCCAAAGAAGTGAGTGGGAGCACTATAGAATTTCTGATGAGTATATGTTGTTGACATATTGATGATCAGAAATGATGTAGAATTTCTGGAAAGCATATAGGGTTATTTGAAAGATGTTTTTCAATAGAAAACCTGGATTAAGCTACTTGAACATTGAGCATCGAGATCTATAAGGATAGATCAAAAATGCTTAATAATACTTTCAAATGAGCATATACCTTGACATGATCTTGAAGGTGTTCAAGATGGATCAGTCAAAGAAGGAGTTCTTGGCTGAGTTGTAAGGTATGAAGTTAAGACTTAAAGCTCGACCACGGCAGAAAAGAGAGAAAGGACGAAGGTCGTCCCCTATGCTTTAGACGTAGGCTCTACAGTATGCTATGCTGTGTACCGCATCTGATGTGTGCCTTGCTACATATCTGGCAAGAGAGTACAAAGGTGATCAAGGAGTGGATCACCAGATAGCGGTCAAAATTATCCTTAGAGGAATAAGGACATGTTTCTTGGTTATGGAGGTGATAAAGAGTTCGACGTAAAAGGTTACGTCGATGCAAGCTTTAACACCTAATGACTCTGAGTAGCAAAACAGATACGTATAGTGGAGCAACCATCTGGAATAGCTCCAAGTGGAGCGTAGAAGCAGCATTTACAATATGACATAGAATTGCGAAGTACATACGGATCTGAATGTTGCAGACCCGTTGACTAAGACTTCTCTCTCAAGCAAAACATGATCAAACCCCAGAACTCATTGAGTCTTAATCACATGATGATGTGAACTAGTTTAATGACACTAGTAAACTCTTTAGATGTTGGTCACATGGCGATGTGACCTATCAGTGTTAATCACATGGCGATGTGAACTAGATTATTGACTCTAGTGCAAGTGGGAGACTGTTGGAAATATGCCCTAGAGGCAATAATAAATTAGTTATTATTATATTTCCCTGTTCATGATAATCGTTTATTATCCATGCTATAATTGTATTGATAGGAAACTCAGATACATGTGTGGGTACATAGACAACACCATGTCCCTAGTAAGCCTCTAGTTGACTAGCTCGTTGATCAATGGATGGTTACGGTTTCCTGACCATGGACATTGGATGTCATTGATAACGGGATCACATCTTTAGTAGAATGATGTGATGGACAAGACCCAATACTAAGCCTAGCACAAAGATCGTAGTTCGTATGCTAAAGCTTTTCTAAATGTCAAGTATCATTTCCTTAGACCATGAGATTGTGCAACTCCCGGATACCGTAGGAATGCTTTGCGTGTACCAAACGTCACAACGTAACAGGGTGGCTATAAAGGTGCATTACAGGTATCTCCGAAAGTGTCTGTTGGGTTGGCACGAATCGAGACTGGGATTTGTCACTCCGTGTGACGGAGAGGTATCTCTGGGCCCACTCGGTAGGACATCATCATAATGTGCACAATGTGACCAAGGGGTTGATCACGGGATGATGTGTTACGGAACGAGTAAAGAGACTTGCAGGTAACGAGATTGAACAAGGTATCGGGATACCGACGATCGAATCTCGGCAAGTACAATACCGTTAGACAAAGGGAATTGTATACGGGATCAATTGAGTCCTTGACATCGTGGTTCATCCGATGAGATCATCGTGGAACATGTGGGAGCCAACATGGGTATCCAGATCCCGCTGTTGGTTATTGACCGGAGAACGTCTCGGTCATGTCTACATGTCTCCGAACCCGTAGGGTCTACACACTTAAGGTTCGATGACGCTAGGGTTATAAAGGAAGTTTGTATGTGGTTACCGAATGTTGTTTGAGTCCGGATGAGATCCCGGACGTCACGAGGAGTTCGGAATGGTCCGGAGGTAAAGATTTATATATGGAAGTCTGTTTTGGTCACCGGAAAAGTTTGGGTTTTCGGTAGAACGCACGGGACCACCGGAGGGTCCCGGGGTCCACCAAGTGGGGCCACTAACCCGGAGGGCTGCATGGGCCAAGTGTGGGAGGAACCAGCCCCAGGTGGGCTGGTGCGCCCCCCACAAGGGGTCCATGGCGCAAGGGAGAGTGGGAGGGGGCAAACCCTAGGGCAGATGGGCCCTAAGGCCCACCCAGCAGCGCCCCTCTCTCCCCTCTTGGCCGCCCAAGTCCCATCTAGGGCTGGCCGCACCCCTTGGGGTGGGAAACCCTAAAGGGGGCGCAGCCCCCCCTTCCCCCCTATATATACTTGAGGTTTTGGGCTGTCATACACGTGAGTTTTCTCCCTCTGTTGTTACAGCCCTGCCTCTCCTCCTCCTCCTCTCCCGTGGTGCTTGGCGAAGCCCTGCTGGATTGCCACGCTCCTCCACCACCACCACGCCGTTGTGCTGCTGCTGGGTGGAGTCTTCCTCAACCTCTCCCTCTCTCCTTGCTGGATCAAGGCGTGGGAGACGTCACCGGGCTGTACGTGTGTTGAACGCGGAGGTGCCGTCTGCTCGCACTAGGATCTCCGGTGATTTGGATCACGACAGCACGACTCCTTCAACCCCGTTCTCATGAACGCTTCCGCTTAGCGATCTACAAGGGTATGTAGATGCACTCTCCTTCCCCTCGTTGCTGGTTTCTCCATAGATAGATCTTGGTGACACGTAGGAAAATTTTGAATTTCTGCTACGTTCCCCAACAGAAACAGCCGAAGCGCCGACGTCAGCGGCGCCGCTCTAAATCCTGCACAATAAAAACGGTGATTCCGGCACGGGAGATAATAATACCCCGGACGGTGCAAGAGAACCCCCTCCAAAGAGGACTCAGCGCAGAGGAGGGAAAAGCAAGCATTTACGACGGCGGCGAAAAAGAGGTTGAGGACGATAATTATGCGCCTCCCTCCGAAGATGAGGCAAGCCTCGACGACGACGAGTTTGTCGTGCCTGAGGATCCCGCCGAACAGGAGCGTTTCAAACGCAGGCTTATAGCCACGGCAAGCAGCCTCAAGAAAAAGCAGCAACAGCTTAGAGCTGATCAAGACCTGCTAGCTGACAGATGGACTGAAGTCCTTGCAGCCGAAGAGTATGAACTTGATGCCCCTCCAAAAGCTACCCCAAACGCAGGCCGTTGCCTCGATTAGAGGAGGAAGCACCCAAGTCACCGGCACACGACATGGCAGACCGGCCACCTCGTGGCCGTGACAGAGAAGCCTCTCGGCCCTCCGCTCAAGCCACACCCCGACGCCGCTCAAAAAGTACCAAGGCACGGGAAAACGCGTCGGACTTGCGAGATGTATTGGAGGATAAGGCAAAACATACAAGATTGATCTACGGATCGCGTGGGCGCCCAGCAATGCGGGACGATTACCGTCGCGCCGGATACAGCAAAACCGGCCGGGCCGAACACAGTAGACAAAGCTCATATGAGCTACGTCGTGATATAGCCCAATACAGAGGCGCCGCACACCCACTATGCTTCACAGATGAAGTAATGGATCATCAAATCCCCGAGGGCTTTAAGCCCGTAAACATTGAATCATACGATGGTACCACAGATCCTGCGGTCTGGATCGAGGATTATCTCCTCCACATCCACATGGCCCACGGTGATGATCTACATGCCATCAAATACCTCCCACTCAAGCTTAAAGGACCAGCTCGACACTGGCTCAATAGCTTGCCAGCAGAATCAATTGGTTGTTGGGAGGACCGAAGCCGCATTCCTTGATAACTTCCAGGGCACATATGTGCGACCACCGACGCCGATGACCTTAGCCACATAATTCAGCAGCCGTAAGAATCGGATGGACAATTTCGGACTCGGTTCCTAACAAAGAAAAATCAAATCGTTGACTGTCCGGATGCGAGGCCCTTGCAGCCTTCAAACATAACATCCGCGACGAGTGGCTCGCCCGGCACCTAGGACAGGAAAAGCCGAAATCTATGGAAGCCCTCACAACCCTCATGACTCGCTTTTGTGCGGGAGAGGACAGCTGGCTAGCTCAACGCAACAACTTGGCCAAACATCCTGATAGTCCGGATACCAAGGACAGCAATGGCAGGTCGCGTCGCAACAAGAACAAGCGCCGATTAACGGAGATAATATCAAGATACGGCCGCCAATGCCGGATTCGAGGCTCTAAACCGGTCAGCGGAAGAAGCCATTCAAAAGAAATACCCAGGCCCGCCCAACTTGGACCGCATACTCGATCGCTTGTGCCAAATACATGGCACCCTTGAAAAACCATCCAATCACACCAACAGGGATTGTTGGGTGTTCAAGCAAGCAGGCAAGTTAAGTGCCGAACTCAATGACAAGGGGCTGCATAGCGATGACGAGGAAGAGCCCCGGCCGCCTAAAAAGAGAGGACAGAAAGGTTTTCCCGCACAAGTGCGGACGGTGAACATGATATACGCAACCCACATACCCAAAAGGGAGCGGAAGCGTGCACTACGGGACGTATATGCGATGGAGCCAGTCGCCCCAAAGTTCAACCCATGGTCTTCCTGCCCGATCACCTTCGATCGAAGGGACCACCCCACTAGCATCCGTCACGGCGGCTTCGCCGCATTGGTTCTTGACCCAATTATTGACAGATTTCACCTCACCAGAGTCCTGATGGACGACGGTAGCAGCCTGAACCTGCTTTATCAGGATACTGATGAGCAAAATGGGCATAGACCCTCAAGGATTAAACCTACAAAGACGACCTTTAAAGCGCCATACCGGTGTAGAGGCCAATTGTACAGGCTCGGCCACACTCGAAGTGGTCTTCGGATCTCCGGATAACTTCCGAGTTAAGAGTTAATCTTCGACATCGCCCCATTCCGCAGCGGCTATCATGCATCGCTTCGGACGAACCGCATTGTAAAGTTCAATGCGGTGCCACACTACGCATACCTCAAGCTCAAGATGCCAGGCCCTCGAGGAGTAATCACGGTCAATGGAAACACCGAACGCTCTCTACGAACGGAGGAGCATACGGCGGCCCTCGCGGCGGAGGTGCAAAGCAGCCTCTCACGGCAATTCTCGAGTCCGGCCACTAAGCGTCCGGACACCGCCAAGCGCGCCCGGAGTAACCTGCAACAAGACCACCTAGCACGATTCAAGCACGAGTAGCAATCCGGCCCCAACCCCAGCCCTCGCGAAATTGCGAAGGTAGTATTACGCGTACATAATTACGCCTGGGATACCATGGGCATATGGGGAGGGGCAAGACAACGGCACGCCAAGAATGCGGCTCGACCGCACCAGGGGCTCCCGTTTGTGTCACTTCTTTTTTCTTTTTTCTTTTTCTTCCTTCTTTTTTTTACTTTCAGGACTCCGTCTTTGAGAAGTCCTGTACGTCACTCGAATCGCCGAACTCACGATGCAACAGCCAGGGAAGCGGAAAGCCACGTCGAGTGTTCAGGTGGTCTCTATTACAAGCATTATACCTGTTTTACATATCATCCAGCAGCTTACCCCTGGTGGGGGACATGTTAGATAGTCCCATCCCTTGCTTATCGCACTATTTGTATCATTCTGCTTCCATTGCAGTACCTTTTTGAATAAACAATACACATCTTTTGCTTATTATTGCTCTACTTCCTTTATATATACATGTGTTCATTTCATGACATGTTGCAACCGTACACTTTGGTACGGCCAATACACCAGGGGCTTAAGTATCCCAAAATTATGGTGTGATAAGTCTGAACACTTTCACAAGTGCGGCACCCCGAACTTATAGCATTATATGAATTGGCTCCGAATCATGTCTTGGGTCAATACTTGGGTTTTCCCGGCTCCCGTGTTTTGTTACCTTACGTTCCGCTATATCGGCTAAGGTAGCACGGGAGAACCATCGCGATTGTGCCCAGCTTATGCTGGGTCGAGCACCTCGGAGAAAGCTAAAATTGACCGTCATGATAGGGCGAGAGCCGGTCGTTGTTCGAGAGGTTTTTCGGTCCCTAAAGACTTATGCCGCTTAGAGCGAGGAACCGAATTGTCCGCCAAGGCGTGGATAGCGCCCGAACTCGGTCTTCCGAATACTAGGGGCTTCACCGAAATTTAAGAATTCTATGGCTAAGTGAGAGTGTTCAAGCATTATAAGTCCGGTTGCCTTGTTCGTTGTGTTGAGCGCCTCCTAGATGGACCCAAGAATGGGAACAAGAGTGCTCAAGTTTATCCCAACACCCCAGACTGTGGCACGGGGCTGAAGCCAACGACTTGCCATCTCTCAAATTTGATAAACGGCCGCCTGTAAGGTAATATTTTAAATTAATAAGCGTTGCTTAGCGATATGAACAAGTTTTCAGCATACAGGATAACAAATGCGAGTTTATTCAAAATTACATCTGGAGCACTCATCCGCTATTCGGCGGGCACCCTTCAGAGGCCCTCATAGTACATTTCGGCGTGCGATGCTCATGGCCCTTGGTGGCCCGTCCGTCACAAGCCTCTTCGCATCCAGCTTGCCCGGTGCACTTTAGCACGGGCAAGGGCCCGACGGACACCTTCAATGCAGACGGAGCACTTGATGACTTCAAGCCGCGGACAGGCATCCACCAGCCGCTGCACCAAGCCAAGTAGCTCCGGGCATGGCCTCCAATGGCCACACCGCCGCTTATAAGGCCCTTCATGGCCTGTTCGGCGACCTTATGGAGCTCGACCAGCTGCTTCAGCTGGTCGCTCAGGGGCATCGGATGGTCGGCCTCAGCATACTGAGACCAGAACACCTTCTCCGTGGAGCTCCCCTCCTGGGTGCGGTAGAATGCAGCAGCGTCAGATGCACTACGGGGCAAATCTGCGAATGCTCCTGGATAGCTCTGAATCCGGGTAAGTAATAGGTAATTCACTTTCACATGCTTGCTTTGCATAAAGAATGCCTTACCCGCCGCTATCTTCTTTAAAGACTCAATTTCTTGGAGGGCTTTTTGGGCCTCGGCCTTAGCAGCTTTGGCACTCTCAAGAGCCGAGGCGAGCTCGGACTCTCGAGTCTTCGAGTCATGCTCCAAACTCTCGTGTTTTTCCACGAGAGCTTGAGCTCTTGCCGCATCTTTGGCCAGCTGCGCCTCCCCCTTCTCTCGCTCGGTGCGTTCCGCAGCCACTTTGTTTTCGGCCACGGACACCGCTTCCTTCAGGGTCGCCACCTCGTTCATGGCCCCTGCAGTACCCAAGTTATTCCTGTTATTTTTTGCAACCAAAGCCTTTTCTATAAGGTATTTCTTTAATAAGGTATTACTTACCTTCCTTGTCCTCGAGCTCCTTCTTGGCTTGTCCGAGCTCGTTCTTGGACCGCCGAGGTTACGCTTCAATGCATTGACCTCCGATCGGTCTGCAGAGGTCAGCAGCGCAGCCTGCATTCCCATATTGACATACTTATGTTAGACTCCTGCGTATATCTTTTTAGATCCTTAGTCCGACTTCTCTTTCCGAACACCGAACTAAGCATCAGGGCTACTGTCTATGCGGTTATATCTTTTACATATTCTAAAAACTTACCTCAAAGCCTGTTAGAAGGCTGGTACAGGCTTCGGTCAGTCCGCTCTTGGCGGACTGAACTGTCCGGATCACCGCACTCATAACAGTGCGGTGCTCCTCCTTGATGGAAGCGCTGTTAAGCGCCTCCTGTAAGCTATCCGGTGCCTTCGGTTGGACGGAGGACACCGGCGTCTTACCCTTCTTGTGAAGGATCCGCTGTCCGGACTTCGGAACCGCTGATGGTTCCGGCATGGAGTCCGGACGAGGGTCGGGCTTAGAGCCCCTGGGGATCTTGCCCCCCGCGCGCCTGGAGTCCGGGAGGTCGCCTTGTGGCACCTCCTGCGCTACCTCCTCTTGACCAAGCCCCTCTTGGGGCCCCTTGTGGCGTTGCCCATAGCGTGAGGCGAGGAGGCGGTCGGAAGCGGTACTCTCCATTTCCGATGAGCCGAGGACCCGCCGATGAATCGGCGAACTTCGCCCTTAGGCGGGCTGCACGGTTGTTCAACATTAGAGAACACTGCAATAAAAAACCATGGGTATCCGGACACTTACGATCTCGCCAGGGCTTGGCCCTTGTAGGCCAGTCCTCCCGTCGTCGTCGACGTTGGTGGAGAAGTCCGGAGGAAGGGTTCTTCCTTCTTGACCCTCCGGCCTCCCACCTGGGCGGCCTTCCTTTTCTTCTCATCCCCCGCTGGGGGAGGAGCTTCTTCTTCTTCCTCCTCATCTTCAGGAGAAGATTCCGCTTCGGAATCTGACAGCACCTGGCGTCGGGAGATCCTTCAAGTTCCCGTGACCTCTTTCTTGGCCTTCTTCTCCGCACCACGACGGCGCCGGAGCCAGCAGCCCCGCAATCAAGGCGTCCGCTGGGTCTTCCGCAAAGGGCCGCCGAGTTAATCTGTCCGGACGTCTTCAGCCAGTCCTGTCAAAGATTAGGGAGTTTTAGATCCCACATAGAGTCAATCTATGAAAAAATAGTCCCGTAAAGGGTAAAATAACTTACCTCGCCGGCTGGACGCTGCGAGCTATATCCGCGATCTTTGGTAGCGGATGCTGGGGCTTCGGCGCCCTTGAACAGCACCTTCCAGGCATCTTCGTACGTAGTGTCGAAGAGCCGGTTCAAGGTTTGGTGCTGTGCCGGATCGAACTCCCACAAGTTAAAGGCCCTTTGTTGGCATGGGAGAATCCGGTGGATGAGCATCACCTGGATTACGTCGACAAGCCTAAGATTCTTGGCCACCAGGTTTCGGACGCATGTTTGAAGTCCGGATGTCTCGTCCGAATTCCCCCACGTCAGGCCCGTCTCTTTCCATGACGAGAGCCGTGTGGGGAAGCCAGATCTGAATTCGGGGGCCGCCACCCATTTGGTGTTGCGGGGCTCGGTGATGTAGAACCACCCTGATTGCCACCCCTTTATTGTCTCCTTGAAGGCGCCTTCGAGCCATGGGACTTTGGCCATCTTGCCAACCATGGCGCCTCCGCACTCCGCTTGACGGCCGCCCACTACCTTCGGCCGGACGTTGAAGATCTTCAGCCATAAGCCGAAGTGGGGCTGGATGCAGAGGAAAGCCTCGCACACGACGATAAACGCCGAGATGTTGAGGATGAAATTCGGGGCCAGGTCGTGGAAGTCCAGGCCATAGTAGAACATGAGCCCTCGGACAAATGGGTGAAGAGGAAAACCTAGTCCTAGCTTTCCTGACTAGAGCTGATTCGTGGGTACTGTTCTCCTACGTTCTGAGGAACGATCTACCTCCGTTCCTTCCCTACAACATCCCTCTCCATTCCCCCTGGTATCTCCACCTGTGGATTGAGAGTCAAAAAGTGTGATGCTGCGGAACCATGGCAATTAGGATCTCAAGACGCAGCAACACCTATGATGCAAGGAATCATTGACTTACATCACGATATCTTTTTCCGCGGAGGAAGTGGGGGAGAAACACCACCCTCTCACAGGGCCCAGGGGTCGGAATGAGCTGCCCCTCGTCGAGAAGCCTGTGTGCGATGTTGCCGGACAAGTATCCGGCCTCCCGCAGTCTTGCGATGTGCCCTCCGTGATTTAAGGAGGCCATCCACCTGCCTCCCGCTCCGACATGATTGGAGAAAGGTTGAGGTGGGATGTGCGGACTTGGCGCTGGAGCTCGAAGTCTTGGAAATGGATAAGCAAAGGAGGAAGAAGGCGTAGGTGAGAAGGTGGATCCTTATCCCCTTATATAGACGGACGGAGCTATGCGTCCCCCACCAGCCTGGTAAAACTCGCTTATTTCCCAAGCGCCGTAATCAATGGCGCGGATGGGTTACCCACGTCCATATTGATGAGAATCCCGGAATAAGGGGGCACGATCTATGCTTCGATAAGACGTGCCAAGGAAACCGCCTCGCTAAACACGCTGAGGTGGAACAGTAAAAAACGATTCATATAAAGGCCTTGCCATGGTGTGATGTCATGCCACGGGATACGTCAGTAGATCTGTGCAAAAATTATTCTCTCTACGGTGTTATGTGGAACTTGTTTTGCAGAGCCGGACACTATCCTTGTGTTCAAAACCTTCTATGAAGTATTCGGAGGAGGAACCCACCTCGCAATGCCGAAGACAATCAACGCGTCGGACTCATCGTCATTGAAGCCTGGTTCAGGGGCTACTGAGGGAGTCCCGGACTAGGGGGTGTCCGGATAGCCGGACTGTCGTCACCGCCGGACTCCAAGACTATGAAGATACAAGATTGAAGACTTCGTCCCATGTCCGGATGGGACTTTCCTTGGCGTGGAAGGCAAGCTTGGCGATACGGATATGTAGATCTCCTACCATTGTAACCGACTCTGTGTAACCCTAACCTATCCGGTGTCTATATAAACCGGAGGGTTTTAGTCCGTAGGACGAACAACAATCATACCATAGGCTAGCTTCTAGGGTTTAGCCTCCTTGATCTCGTGGTAGATCTACTCTTGTACTACCCATATCATCAATATTAATCAAGCAGGAGTAGGGTATTACCTCCGTCGAGAGGGCCCGAACCTGGGTAAAAACATCGTGTCCCTTGTCTCCTATTACCATCCACCTAGACGCATAGTTCAGGACCCCCTACCCGAGATCCGCCGGTTTTGACACCGACAAGGGAAATTACGCGCACAGTTATATTTAAACCTCCGCACAAAAGAATCAGTCAACTGATAGTACTGCGGACACTTATCTTTTAAGAAGTCCTCCAGCTCGGCATTACGCACATACGCGTCAAATTCCTCCTTGAAGCCTACTTCGACCATAAAATCATCGGATGGCCACTCACAAGCTCATACATCCGCGTCCCTCGGCAATTCAACATCTTGCTCACGTATAGCAATCATGGGCCCTTTCTTCACCGTGGAACCACCTTGGTACATTCTTCTAAGCATAATTCTTTTTCTGAAAAAATTCTGAAATTTTAGTAACTTCAAAATAAAAGTGAATAAAACTAAACAAGATTGGTAGCCACTACTCCTACAAGTTCCTAGAGCCTATATCATGCATTGGAATTGTTTGGGACCTCATAAATTTAACATGCAAGCTCAAGAACGTGGTCACCTATGCAGCAAAAATTTGCAATGAATAAAACACTAGAACAAAAACTAATTGAACCAATGGAGGATTCACATACCAAGCAACAATCTCCCAAAGCAGTTTTGTAAATGGAGCTTTGAGCAAGGAGATCGAAAATCGCAGCAAAATGAGCTAGAACTCGTGCTTGAGCTGGATGGGGATTTTTTTTGGGTAGAAGATGAAGTGTGTGGGTGCTGGCATAAGTGGAGGGGGGCCACCAGGGGCCCACGAGACAGGGGGCGCGCCCTATAGGGGGGGCTCCCTCCACTCTCGTGGCCTGGTGCTTGCCCCTCCTGCAGTGATTTCAGTGCCTAAAATCCTCAAATATTCCATAAAAAATCATACTAAATTTGCAGGGCATTTGGAGCACTTTTATTTTCGGGATATTTTTATTGCACGGATAATTCAGAAAAACAGACATATAATACTATTTTTGCTTTATTTATTCTAAATAACAGAAAGTAAAAAGAGGGTACATAATGTTGTGCCTTCTAGATTCATCCATCTCGTGATCATCAAAATGAATCCACTAACAAGGTTGATCAAGTCTTGTTAACAAACTCATTCCAAGTAACATGAACCGGAGAAATTTCGAATAACACTAAGTTACCTCAACGGGGATATGAAAATCCCCAACAATAAGAATATCATACTTTTTCTTGACAGTAGGGAGAGGAAATTCAAAACCTCCAATAATAATAGTTGGAGCTTTTCCAATAGAATTGATGCTATGAACTTGAGATTGTTTCCTCGGAAAGTGTACCGTATGCTCATTACCATTAACATGAACAGTGACATTGCCTTTGTTGCAATCAATAACAGCCCCTGCAGTATTAAGAAAAGGTCTACCAAGGATAATAGACATACTATCGTCCTCGGGAATATCAAGAATAACAAAGTCCGTTAAGATAGTGACATTTGCAACCACAACAGGCACATCCTCAAAAATACCGACAAGTATAGCAGTTGATTTATCAGCCATTTGCAAAGATATTTTAGTAGGTGTCAACTTATTCAATTCAAGTCTACGATATAAAGAGAGAGGCATAACACTAACACCGGCTCCAAGATCACATAAAGCAGTTCTAACATAATTTCTTTTAATGGAGCATGGTATAGTCGGTACCCCCGGATCTCCAAGTTTCTTTGGTATTCCACCCTTAAAAGTGTAATTAGCAAGCATGGTTGAAATTTCAGCTTCTGGTATCTTTCTTTTATTTGTGATGATATCCTTCATATACTTAGCATAAGGATTTACTTTCAGCATATCAGTTAAGCGCATACGTAAGAAAATAGGTCTAATCATTTCAGCAAAGCGCTCAAAATCCTCATCATCCTTTGTCTTTGATGATTTAGGAGGAAAGGGCATGGGTTTCTGAACCCATGGTTCTCTTTCTCTACCATGCTTCCTAGCAACAAAATCTCTCTTATCATAACGTTGATTCTTTGATTGTGGGTTATCAAGATCAACAGCAGGTTCAATCTCTACATCATTGTTTTTGCTAGGTTGAGCATCAACATGAACATTATCATTAACATTATCGCAAGGTTCATGTTCATCACTTGATTGTGTTTCAGCATCAGAAATAGGAATATCATTGGATTCTCAGGTGTGTCTACAGTAGGTTCACTAGAAGCATGCAAAGTTCTATCGTTTTTCTTTTTCTTCTTTTTAGAAGAACTAGGTGCCTCTAAATTATTTCTCTGAGAATCTTGCTCGATTCTCTTAGGGTGGCCTCCAGGATACAAAGGTTCCTGAGTCATTCTACCAGTTCTAGTAGCCACTCTAACAGCAAAGTCATTTTTATTATTTAGTTCATCGAGCAAATCATTTTGAGCTTTAAGTATTTTCTCCGCTTGAATAGCAACCATAGACGCATATTTGCTAATGAGCTTGAGTTCACTTTTAACTCTAGCCATATTATCGCTCACGCGTCCTATCTCGAAAGCATTATTCTTTAACTCTCTACCAACATAAGCATTAAAACTTTCTTGTCTAGCCATAAAGTCATCAAATTCAACTAAGCATGGGCTATAGAATTTAGTAGAGGGAATTTCAACTTTATCATATCTATAGAGAGAATTTACCTTTACTACCTGTGTCGGTTTATCAAGACAATGTGGTTCTTCAACAGGCGGTATATTAAGACCATGTATTTCTTCAATAGGAGGTAAATTCTTAAAATCTTCAGCTTTAATACCTTTTTATTTCATTGATTTATTTACCTCTTTCATATCTTCAGGACTGAGAAATAAAACACCTCTCTTCTTCGGAGTGGGTTTAGGTATAGGCTCAGGAGTTGCCTCAATTGGTTCAGGAATTACTTCAAGAATTGGCTCGGGAAGAGTCCAATTATTTTCATTAGTCAACATATTATTCAATAGTATTTCAACTTCGTCGACTGTTTTTTCCCTGAAAACACAACCAGCACAACTATCCAAGTAGTCCTTGGAAGCATCAGTTAGTCCATTATAAAAGATATCAAGTATTTCATTTTTCTTGAGAGGGTGATCAGGCAAAGCATTAAGTAACCGGAGAAGCCTCCCCCAAGCTTGTGGGAGACTCTCTTCTTTGATTTGCACAAAATTATATATTTCCCGCAAGGCAGCTTGTTTCTTATGAGTAGGGAAATATTTAGCAGAGAAGTAATAAATCATATCCTGGGGACTACGCACACAACCAGGAGCAAGAGAATTATACCAAGTCTTAGCATCACCCTTTAATGAGAACGGAAATATCTTAAGGATATAAAAATAGCGAGACTTCTCATCATTAGTAAATAGGGTGGCTATATCACTCAACTTGGTAAGATGTGCCACAACAATTTCAGATTCAAGGCCATAAAAAGGATCAGATTCAACTAAAGTAATAATTTCAGGATCAACAGAGAATTCATAATCCTTATCAAGAATACGATAGGTGAAGTAGCAAAAGCAGGGTCAGGTTTCATTCTAGCATTAAGAGACTGCTGCTTCCATTTAGCTAATAATTTTTTAAGATCATATCTATCATTGCAAGCAAAGATAGCTCTAGCAGCTTCTTTATTCATAACATAACCCTCAGGAACAACAGGCAATACATAATCACTGGGAGAACCTTCATCATCACTATCATCAATAATAGCATCTTCAATAATTTCATTCCCCCTAACTCTAGCAAGTTGTTCATCAAGAAATTCAACTAATGGCAAAGTAGTATCAAGCACAGAAGTAGTTTCATCATGCATAGCAGAAGTGGCATCATCAATAACATGTGACATATTAGAATTCATAGCAGTAGCAGGTTTAGGTGTCGAAAGTTTACTAATAACAGAAGGAGAATCTAGTGCAAAGCTAGATGGCAGTTCCTTACCTCCCCTCGTAGTTGAGGGATAGATCGTAGTTCTGTCGTCTTTCAAGTTCTTCATAGTGATCAACATATATGAATCCCAAGTGACTCAGAGAATAGAGCTATGCTCCCCGGAAACGGCGCCAGGAATTAGTCTTCATAACCCACAAGTGTAGGGGATCGCCCCAACAGCTTTCGAGGGTAAAGTATTCAACCCAAATTTATTGATTCGACAAAAGGGGAGCCAAAGAATATTCTTGAGTATTAGCAGTTGAGTTGTCAATTCAACCACACATGGATAACTTAGTATCTGCAGCAAAGTATTTAGTAGCAAAAGTGGTATGAAAATAAAAGTAACGGTAGCATAAGTAATGTTTTTGGGTTTTGTAGTGATTGTAACAGTAGCAACGGAAGAGTAAATAAGCGAAGAACGATATGTGAAAAGCTCGTCGGCAATGGATCGGTGATGGATAATTATGCCAGATGCGATTCCTCATGTAATAGCTATAACATAGGGTGACACAGAACTAGCTCCAGTTCATCAATGTAATGTAGGCATGTATTCCGTAAATAGTCATACGTGCTTATGGAAAATAACTTGCATGACATTTTTTGTCCTACCCTCCCGTGGCAGCGGGGTCCTAGTGGAAACTAAGGGATATTAAGGCCTCCTTTTAATAGAGAACCGGAACAAAGCATTAGCACATAGTGAATACATGAACTCCTCAAACTACGGTCATCACCGAGAAGTATCCCGATTATTGTCACTTCGGGGTTGTCGGATCATAACACATAATAGGTGACTATAGACTTGCAAGATAGGATCAAGAACACACATATATTCATGAAAACATAATAGGTTCAGATCTGAAATCATGGCACTCGGGCCCTAGTGCCAAGCATTAAGCATAGCAAAGTCATAGCAACATCAATCTCAGAACATAGTGGATACTAGGGATCAAACCCTAACAAAACTAACTTGATTACATGGTAAATCTCATCCAACCCATCATCGTCCAGCAAGCCTACGATGGAATTACTCACGCACGACGGTGAGCATCATGAAATTGGTGATGGTGGATGGTTGATGATGACGACGGCGACGAATCCCCCTCTCCGGAGCCCCGAACGGACTCCAGATCAGCCCTCCCGAGAGAGATTAGGGCTTGGCGGCGGCTCCGTGTCGTAAAACGCGATGAAACTTTCTCTCCGATTTTTCTCTCCCCGAACGTGAATATATGGAGTTGGAGTTGAGGTCGGTGGAGGTCCAGGGGGCCCATGAGATAGGGGGCACGCCCCCCTGTCTCGTGGACAGGGTGTGGCTCCCCTGGTGTATTTCTTTTGCCCAGAAATTCTTATTAATTCCAAAAAGTGCCTCAGTGGATTTCCAGGACATTCCGAGAACTTTTCTTTTCTACACATAAAACAACATCATGGCAGTTCTGCTGAAAACAGCGTCAGTCCGGGTTTGTTTCATTCAAATCATGCAAGTTAGAGTCCAAAACAAGGGCAAAAGTGTTTGGAAAAGTAGATACGTTGGAGACGTATCAATGGGCGTGGTAGATATCTGTCCTATCCTATCTAGTAATGCGTCTCTGTCATTGAACAGGCGCGGACACCGGGGACGCGTCGCAGGCGGCGCACTCGGCCGACATGCCACTTCAATGCCGGAGCCAGTGAGAGGTCACGTCCACTCTGGGCCAGCTTCAATGTGGACCGGACGATCTACAACGACATGAACCTGGCCAGTTGGCGCATGGGTGGGAACGCGCGCGGGCCAGGGAAGAGGTTTTTGGGTAGGCTAGGGTGGTCAGAAGAGGTTGTGGCTACTGTCCGAATGGCCGCCAAGCCCTCCCTCCCTAGTTTGTCTTCTATTTGCGGGAGAAAGTGTGTCCGGATCGTCCTGCAAACCGATGCAGGACCGTGTTGGATGACACAACATGTTCAGACCGCGTGGTTCGGACGGTTGCGAACGGTTTGGGGTTACCGATGGAGATGCTCTAAGACGACATGTGAGGTATATGTGCTTAAAAAGACATGCCATCAAATGTTTTCATGTTATTAGTGCTTAATATTTTTTAACGGTTCAAATACTATAGTTATTGCAGTTTTCCTTTGAAATCTTATTGTGATCCATTAAAAGAGAAAACGAAAATTTGTTGGCTCTGTTCTGCGTCTTGCAGACTCACGTTTTACATACAATTTAATTTTGTCGTGCTCTATTATTTGGGGTAGGATTGTCTGACTCAAGTTGGAAGTGACAGGAGACTGTGTGTGTGTGTGTCGTTTAGTGCTGTTTGGCCCTGTGTGTGATGCAAGTGGTCGAGTACGAGTGTAACCATATAATTTATTCATAATTGATTTATTATGATGTCATGACCATGATTTGAATTGTTTTTTATACTTACGTCCCTCTTTAAAAGATTGACTATGATAGGATTTAAGGCCCTTGAAATATATTGGATTCACATACCAACCGGGAGATGGCCTAAACCTTAATTACTCCTTTTTTTGCGAAATTAAACTCTCTTTTTTGCAAATAGCGAAATTAAACCTTAATTACTCCGTTTATGCAATTTCGGCAAACGGATAATAGTGCTTTTCAATAGTCACATTTGATAGGCGAATTTCTTAATTTCTTAATATTTTCAGTGTGTACATATATATTCTGATTTTCACAATAGGGTGTTCCAAAATGACTAGCCCGCCGCGCAGATGAAGGGATTGATGACTAATTCTCCCTCGTGGCACCTCCCGGTCGTGTCTAACGGCAGAAGAAGAGAGAGTGAAGGTTTGACGTGGAAGGAAAAAGTCATTAGTCCACAACATGTGATTCCCGCTATCAAACTTCCAAACACACAGTCCCGATCGACACTGACTAGTGCCTCACATGTTTTGCGTTCAACCATGCACGCACGTTTGTTTCCATAAACACGGGGAAAAGAATCCTCTTGCTCCAGTCCAATACCGTCGCTCCCGCGGAAACTGGCTTGTTTAGAAAAATATGCTTGAGATTACATCATGTTGTCTCTATTTAATCAGCAGCTCCTACCCTCTTGCTACGTGTCACCTCATCTTCTCCTCCCTCCCATCGCCTCTGCCGGCTGAGCTTTCACCTGTACCCGAACCAGTTCATTGCAAGCTGCAGCGAGCCAGCGAGTAGCTGCGCCGTGTGCACGTCCACGGTGGTGTCTCTCTCTCCAATGGCGCTCCAAGCATCGTTGCCTTCCGCGTTCCACGCGGCCCCGGCCATTACTCACGCTTCTTGTCGGCGGCAGGTACGCACGCGCGATTGATCGCCTTAACGAATTTGGCATGCAGACGTTTGCCTTCGGGTTACGTCTCCCGTGCCGGCTCGCCGGAGTATCTGTTTGATCCATGTGTTGCTGACGGGGTGATTGTGTTTGATGTCGTACGTTTGCAGTTCCAACTGCGTGCTAGCGCTGCGGCTGCGGCTAGCAGCGCCGGCGCCGGCGACGGGAAGGTGGTGATGAGGAAGGAGCCGGCGACGGGCGCGTGGAAGATCGACTACTCCGGCGAGAAGCGGGCGACGCCGCTGCTCGACACCATCAACTACCCTGTCCACATGAAAAACCTTTCCACCACGGTATATATTGTCTTCCAGCTCCAGCTCGGGCTGCTCATGTGACTGATAACAGCTGTCAGCTAAACTAATGAGATATGGGTTGGCGCGGCAGGACTTGGAGCAGCTGTCCGCGGAGCTCCGTGCGGAGATCGTGCACACGGTGTCCAAGACCGGCGGCCACCTGAGCTCCAGCCTGGGGGTGGTGGAGCTCACGGTGGCGCTGCACCACGTCTTCGACACGCCCGAGGACAAGATCATCTGGGACGTCGGCCACCAGTCGTACCCGCACAAGATCCTCACGGGCCGCCGGTCACGGATGCACACCATCCGAAAAACCTCCGGCCTCGCCGGGTTCCCCAAGCGCGACGAGAGCGCGCATGACGCGTTCGGCGCCGGCCACAGCTCCACCAGCATCTCCGCGGCGCTTGGGATGGCCGTCGCGCGTGACCTCCAGGGCAAGAGGAACCACGTCATCTCCGTCATCGGAGACGGCGCCATGACCGCCGGGCAGGCCTACGAGGCCATGAACAACTCCGGCTACCTCGACTCCAACATGATAGTGGTCCTGAACGATAACAAGCAGGTCTCCCTCCCGACGGCCACCCTCGACGGTCCGGCCAAGCCAGTGGGCGCGTTGAGCAAGGCTCTCACCAAGCTCCAGTCCAGCACCAAGCTCCGGCGGCTACGGGAGGCTGCCAAGACCGTCACCAAGCAGATCGGCGGCTCGACCCACGAGGTGGCAGCCAAAGTGGATGAGTACGCGCGGGGCATGATGAGCGCCCCAGGCTCATCGCTCTTCGAGGAGCTCGGGCTCTACTACATCGGCCCCGTCGATGGTCACAACCTCGAGGACCTCGTCACCATCTTCGAGAAGGTCAAGTCCATGCCGGCGTCTGGGCCGGTGCTCATCCACATCGTCACAGAGAAGGGAAAGGGGTACCCTCCGGCAGAGGCTGCCGCGGACAAGATGCACGGCGTGGTCAAGTTTGACCCGACGACGGGGAAGCAGTTCAAGACGAAGAGCCCGATGTTGTCGTACACGCAGTACTTCGCCGAGTCGTTGATCCGGGAGGCGGAGGTGGATGACAAGGTGGTGGCGATCCACGCGGCCATGGGCGGCGGCACGGGGCTCAACTACTTCCAGAAGCGGTTCCCGGAGCGGTGCTTCGACGTGGGCATCGCGGAGCAGCACGCCGTGACCTTCGCGGCGGGGCTCGCCGCCGAGGGGATGAAGCCGTTCTGCGCCATCTACTCCTCGTTCCTGCAGCGCGGGTACGACCAGGTGGTGCACGACGTGGACCTGCAGCGGCTGCCGGTGCGCTTCGCCGTCGACAGGGCGGGCCTCGTCGGCGCGGACGGCCCCACGCACTGCGGCGCGTTCGACGTGACGTACATGGCCTGCCTGCCCAACATGGTGGTCATGGCGCCCGCCGACGAGGCCGAGCTCATGCACATGGTCGCCACCGCCAGCGCCATCGACGACCGCCCAAGCTGTTTCCGCTTCCCCCGCGGCAACGGAGTGGGCGCCGTGCTTCCCCTCGACAGCAGAGGCACCCCCATGCAGGTAGGCAAGGGGAGGGTGCTCGTCGGAGGCAACAGGGTGGCGCTGCTAGGATACGGCACGATGGTGCAGGCCTGCCTGAAGGCGGCGCAGCTGCTGAAGGAGCACGGCGTGTTCATCACCGTCGCCGACGCCCGCTTCTGCAAGCCGCTGGACACGGAGCTGATCCGTGACCTCGCCGCCGAGCACGAGATCCTCATCACCGCCGAGGAGGGCTCCATCGGAGGCTTCGGCTCCCACGTGGCGCACTACCTCAGCCTCAGCGGCCTCCTCGACGGCCCGCTCAAGGTAAGAATAGTTGTACTTTCTTGGCGAATAAGACGGAAACATTCCTGCTTGGAACTTTTCAGGGTCGGTCATTGATGGTTAGATTTGCTTGTTGCAGCTGAGATCGATGTTCCTGCCGGACCGGTACATTGACCACGGCGCCGCGGAGGACCAGATGGAGGAGGCCGGCCTGACGCCGAGGCACATCGCCGCCACGGTACTGTCCCTGTTGGGCCGGCCACTGGAAGCGCTCCACATCAAGTGATTCAATCAACCAACCAGCATGTGTTAGTGTTAGAGCATCTCCGACAGCCGCGCTATAGCGCCGCGCGCAAAAAACCTTTTAACGCGCTGCTGGCTGGTTTCTTGTACCATCCTGCTGGCTTCCAAAGAATCGCGCCATAATCCAGTAGCATGCGCCGTTCCAAAGAGCAAAAAATACAATACAGCGACTCGCCGGGCATTTTGCATATATGGATATTTTGGACAAACATGAACATGTAAAATTTGACACAAACAAGTTGATGAATAAAAGTTCATGCCCACAAGTTCATCAAAATAATGCCCACAAATTCATCCAACCAAGTTCAAATGCAAACTAAAAGTTCAAGACATGAAAGACACATCAAGCTTCATCTTCATCTTCCTCTTCTTCGTCTTCGTCCTCATCTTCCGAAGACGACTCTTCCGCCTCCGAAGATGAACCTTCCTCCCTATCCTCATCACGCACCGCATCATGTGAAGCTCCGACGGTGTTGGCAAGATCTTCAACAGCATCTTCATGGGAATGTGTGTGAGAAGCCATGGCGGCCGGAGGTGCACCCATGCCTCCCATGAGAGAAGCAAAACTCATGCCTCCCATGGCGGCCATAGCGTCGGAGGGTGCTCCAAAGCCACCCATGCCTCCCATGGCGGCCGGAGGTGCACCCATGCCTCCCATGCCTCCAAAGCCACCAATGCCTCCCATGGCGCCGAGGCCACCGCCTCCCATGGCGCCGAGGACGAGGAGAGGGAGAGAGTGCGGGCGCGCTCGAGTGTGCCGCGCGTTGTAGCTGGCGCTCCAAATACACCGCGCGGATAAGCGTTTTTGACCGCGCGCCCAACCCGTTATCAGCAGCAGCGCCGTTTTTTGCGCCCGCTGGAAGCGAAGCCGCCGCGTTGTTGCAGCGCTAAAAGGCCCATTTTTGCGGGCGCTAGTTTAGCGCGGCTGTTGGAGATACTCTTATACATGGATCTTTGAAGGACTCCACATTGCTGCTGCTGCTGCTCCCCGCTCGCTAACAGTTACATGGATCTTTGAAGGACTCGGCAATGCTAGGTAGCTGGAGATGCCATGCCAATGCCCGCGGGTGTTTGATTCTTGGCTTGTCCTGATGCTTCCAAATGAGTTGGAGCCTTTCTTTGAACCGGAGGATACGTGCATATAAATATGCATGCATCCATATGTTCTTCCCTTTGAGGTCTTGTATAGATGGTTATTGCAATTTGTAAGTATATTAATTAATCACACCATGTAATGTAATACCTTGTCTTTAGTTTATGGATGTGACAAATTTATTAGGCATTTCCCATGCCCGTTATAGGCGTAACAGGCCGACCCATTTGTCTTTTCTGTTTGTTTATTTTTGTGTTTCACCTGGGTTTCATATGTTTCTTTTTTCTTCTCCTTTTTTCTTTTCCTGATTCTTTTTTCATTTTCTTGATTTTTTTTCAAATTCGTGAATTGTTTTGAAGTTTTGTGGACTTTTTTTTTGAAATCCAGCATTTTTTTGAAAAGTCAAAGTTTTGATCCTGACTGGTCAATGCGATCGAGCAAGCAGGGAAACATGTCAGACCTCTCATCTTCTTCTTGGGCCGGCCCTTGAGTGGGGGCGCCAAGATTCTCAACCGGCGCCTATGGCGCCCTATAGGAGCTCCCAGCCACCAAGTTCTTTTGTCTCCTAGTAAAAGTGCCACCTTATCACGACTTATAGATTGCCTCCTGGTTTTTGTCCTAGTGTAATGCTTGTTTTGATGGAGTCATGAGAATGGATGGATTAGCATGTGGAGTGTGGAAGCGGCGCATACTAATTCGTCCTTTCCGTGACTCTGGTGATTCGTGTGTTGATTGATGCCTAGGGCCGTATCGAGCTTGTTGTTTTAGAGTCCCCTGTGTGTTTGTGTTTTCTTTCTGAATTTGGAGGTTATTGTAGATTTCTTCCATCTCATTTATATATATACAACTCTCTGTATTTTTGCAGTTCACCATCAGATTTGAAGATTAATGCGCCATCATCAGTTGTTTTGTTGAGCCATCAATACACAAATAACATTTGGACATGCCTCGTTAGTTTTGCCGTGCACAAATAATATTGAAACACAACATTTAGTTCAACATTCTATCTTACCAAATATAGTTATCAACTTGTAAATTGTAAATATCACAACAAATCATTCATTATTCATTCATCATTCAATATACCTTAGTTGGAAAAATGCTACAACAAACATTAATCCTTCAGTACTTCAATATTCATCATTCAATAGTTGTAATTTAAAATTTAATATAGTTTGCAGATCATTCAACATTCGCATAGTCATCAATACGGATTCTTTTCCCAAGAAAAACCAAAGGAGACATGCCGTCCGATGTGATGCTTGTAGCCACTATGGACACGTGGCACAATCCTAAGCAGTGGAGGGAGCATTGGCAGTGGATTCCTAAAAAACCTCAACCTACCAAAACTACCCCCCACGCTTTCGCTTCTGCTCGGTTTCCCCAATCGACACCGCCCTGCTCCAGCCATTCGCCACCCCTGCCACCCTCGTCCTCTCCGTCGCCCTCCCTCTGCCTCACCACCATGGCGAACTACCTACTCAATCCGGTGCCATTCCTGCCACCGGGTTTTGCTGTTGAACCATGGTCGGACGATCGTGTCGTCCGCAGCGGGATGGTGGTTGGACCAATACCGCCGCTCAACCACGACTATCCGGCCATTGCGGAGTCAAGCCATTATGTTTTGCTGCATCGTCGAGCTACTATCCGCACCGCCATCCAAGGTTTGCTCCATGAGGCTCAACTTTTCACCACTGAAGCTAGTGACCATCCGTTCGGCATCGGGATTTTTGGTTTTGTGGATTCCTTCATCCGAGATACTGCAGTAGCTACTCCCCTAGAACTAGAAGATGAAGATCTGCTCATTACCTTTGTTCCTCACCATGAGGCACTCAATCGGCGCACCACCACCTTTGGTCCGGAGATTTGGATGATGTACTTTGGCTTTCCATATGATTATCGGACATATTATTACATTAACAAATCTCTTGGTGGCTTTGGCGGTCTGGCTTCTTGGTATAATCCTCGACAAGATTGACGGTTCATGCTGATCAAGGCACGAGTTCCCAATTTGCGCTTAGTGCCCAAGAGTTTTGTGGTTTGGCAGCTCGGAGGGGCTAGAGATGTTGGGGAACGTAGTAATTTCAAAAAAATTCCTACTCACACGCAAGATCATGGTGATGGCATAGCAACGAGAGGGGAGAGTGTATGTCCACGTACCCTCGTAGACCGTAAGCGGAAGCGTTGTGACAACGCAGTTGATGTAGTCGTACATCTTCACGATCCGACCGATCCAGGTACCGAACGTACGGCACCTCCGAGTTCAACACACGTTCAGCTCGATGACGATCCCCGGACTCCGATCCAGCAAAGTGTCGGGGATGAGTTCCGTCGACCTGACGGCGTGGTGGACGATGATGATGCTTCACCGGCGCAGGGCTTCGCCTAAGCTCATGACGATATGACCGATGTGGAATATGGTGGAGGGGCACCGCACACGGCTAAGGAACGATCACGTAGATCAACTTGTGTGTCATGGGGTGCCCCCTGCCCCCGTATATAAAGGAGCAAGGGGGAGGAGGCGGCCGGCCTAGGAGGGGCGTGCCAAGGATGGAGTCCTACTAGGACTCCCTAGTCCTAGTAGGATTCCACCTCCCTTGTTGGAGTAGGAGAAGGGGAAAGAGGGGGAGAGGAATAAGGAAAAGGGGGCTGCGCCCCTTGTCCAATTCGGACCAGAGGGGGGGCGCAGGCCTCCTTCCTTTTGGCCTCTCTCCTCTATTCCCGTATGACCCAATAAGGCCCATATACTCCCGGCGAATTCCGTAACTCTCGGTACTCGAAAAATACCGAATCACTCGGAACCTTTCCGAACTTGAATATAGTCGTCCAATATATCGATCTTTACGTCTCGACCATTTCGAGACTCCTCGTCATGTCCCGATCTCATCCGGGACTCGAACTCCTTGGTACATCAAAACTCATAAACTCATAATATAAGCATCATCGAAACCTTAAGCGTGCGAACCCTACGGGTTCGAGAACTATGTAGACATGACCTAGAACTATTCTTGGTCAATAACCAATAGCGGAACCTGGATGCTCATATTGGCTCCTACATATTCTCGAAGATCTTTATCGGTCAAACCGCATAACAACATCGTTGTTCCCTTTGTCATCGGTATGTTACTTGCCCGAGATTTGATCGTCGGTATCAATACCTAGTTCAATCTCGTTCTTGGTAAGTCTCTTTACTCGTTCGTAATGCATCATTCCATAACTAACTCATTAGCTACATTGCTTGCAAGGCTTATAGTGATGTGCATTACCGAGAGGGCCAGAGATACCTCTCCGACAATCGGAGTGACAAAACCTAATCTCAAATCGCCAACCCAACATGTACCTTTGGAGACACCTGTAGTACTCCTTTATAATCACCCGATTCGTTGTGACGTTTGGTAGCACCAAAGTGTTCCTCCGTAAACGGAGTTGCATAATCTCATAGTTACATGAACGTGTATAAGTCATGAAGAAAGCAATAGCAATATACTAAGCGATCAAGTGCTAGGCTAACGGAATGGGTCATGTCAATCACATCATTCTCCTAATGATGTGATCCCATTAATCAAATAACAACACATGTCTATGGTTAGGAAACATAACCATCTTTGATTAATGAGCTAGTCAAGTAGAGGCATACTAGTGACTATATGTTTGTCTATGTATTCACACATGTATCATGTTTCCGGTTAATACAATTCTAGCATGAATAATAAACATTTATCATGAAATAAGGAAATAAATAATAACTTTATTATTGCCTCTAGGGCATATTTCCTTCAGTCTCCCACTTGCACTAGAGTCAATAATCTAGTTCACATCATCATGTGATTCAACACTAATATTCACATCTATATGTGATTAACACCCATAGTTCACATCGTCATGTGACCAACACCCAAAGGGTTTACTAGAGTCAATAATCTAGTTCACATCGCTATGTGATTAACACCCAAAGAGTACTAAGGTATGATCATGTTTTGCTCGTAAGAGAAGCTTAGTCAGCGGTGCATCACATTGAGCCGTATGTATTTTACAAATATTCTATGTCTACAATGCTCGCTTGCGGAGCTACTCTAGCTATTGCTCCCACTTTCAATATGTATCCAGATTGAGACTTAGAGTCATCTGGATCAGTGTAAAAAGCTTGCATCGATGTAACTCTTTACGACGGGCTCTTTTATCACCTCCATAATCGAGAATTATTTCCTTAGTCCTCACTAAGGATGTTCTTGACCAATGTCGATGATCTACTCCTAGATCACTATTGTACTCCTTGCCAAATCTGAGCAAGGTATACAATAGGTCTGGTACATAGCATAGCATACTTTATAGAACCTATGGTGAGGCATAGGGAATGACTTTCATTCTCTTTTCTATTTTCTGCCGTGGTCGGGATTTGAGTCTTACTCAATTTCACACGTTTGCAACACAGGCAAGAACTTTTCTTTGACTGTTCCATTTTGAACTACTTCAAAAATCTTGACAAGGTATGTACTTATTGAAAAACTTATCAAGCGTCTTGATCTATCTCAATAGATCTTGATGCTCAATATGTAAGTAGCTTTACTGAGGTCCTTCTTTGAAAAACTCCTTTCAAATACTCCTTTATGCTTTGCAGAATAATTCTACATTATTTCCGATCAACAATATGTCATTCACATATACTTATCAGAAATGTTGTAGTGCTCCCACTCACTTTCTTGTAAATACAGGCTTCTCCAAAAGTCTGTATAAAACCATATGCTTTGATCACACTATCAAAGCGTTTATTCCAACTCCGAGATGCTTGCACCAGTCCATAGATGGATTTGAAGCTTGCACATTTTGTTAGCTCCTTAGGATTGAAAAACCTTCTGGTTGCATCACATACAACTCTTCTTTAATAAATCCATTAAAGAATGTAGTTTTGACATCCATTTGCCAGATTTCATAAAATGTGGCAATTGCTAACATGATTCGGACAAACTTAAGCATCGCTACAGTTGAGAAAATCTCATTGTACTCAACACTTTGAATTTGTCGAAAACCTTTTTGCGACAAGTCGAGCTTTGTAGATAGTAACACTACTATCAGCATCTATCTTCCTCTTGAAGATCCATTTATTTAACTTGACTTGCTGATCATCGAGCAAGTCAACCAAAGTCCACACTTTGTTCTCATATATGGATCCTATCTCAGATTTTATGGCCTCAAGCCATTTCGCGGAATCTGGGCTCATCATCGCTTCCTCATAGTTCGTAGGTTCATCATGGTCTAGTAACATGACTTTTAGAATAGGATTACCGTACCACATTGGTGCGGATCTTATTTTGGAAGACCTACGAGGTTCGGTAGTAACTTGATCTGAAGATTCATGATCATCATCATTAGCTTCCTCACTGATTGGTGTAGGAATCACATGAACTGATTTCTGTGATGAACTACTTTCCAATTCGGGAGAAGGTACAATTACCTTATCAAGCTCTACCTTCCTCCCACTCATTTCTTTCGAGAGAAACTTCTTCTCTAGAAAGGATCCATCTTAGCAACGAATGTTTTGCCTTTAGATCTGTGATAGAAGGTGTAACCAACAGTTTCCTTTGGGTATTCTATGAAGACGCACTTCTCCGATTTGGGTTCGAGCTTATCAGGTTGAAAACCTTTTTCATATAAGCATCGCAACTCCAAACTTTAAGAAACGACAGCTTAGGTTTACTGCTAAACCATAGTTCATACGGTGTCGTCTCAATGTATTTAGATGGTGCCCTATTTAAGCGTGAATGCAGCTGTCTCTAATGCATAACCCCAAAGCGATAGTGGTAAACCGATAAGAGACATCATAGATCGCACCATATCTAGTAAAATACGATTCGATGTTCGGACACACCATTACATTGTGGTGTTCCAGGTGGCGTGAGTTGTGAAACTATTCCACTTTGTTTTAATTGAAGACCAAACTCGTAACTCAAATATTCATCTCCACGATCAGATCGCAAAAACTTTATTTTCTTGTTACGATGATTTTCTACTTCACTCTGAAATTCTTTGAACTTTTCAACTATTTTCAGACTTATGTTTCATCAAGAAGATATACACATATCTGCTCAAATCATCTGTGAAGGTCAGAAAATAATGATACTTGCCACGGGCATCAACACTCATTGGATCGCATACATCAGTATGTATTATTTCCAACAAGTTTGTTGCTCGTTCCATTGTTCCGAAGAACGGAGTTTTAGTTATATCGCCCAAAGGCATGGTTCGCAAGCATCAAATGATTCATAACCAAGTGATTCCGAAAATCCATCTTTTATGGAGTTTCTTCATGCGCTTTACACCGATATGACCCAAACGGCAGTGCCACAAATAAGTTGCACTATCATTATTAACTTTGCATCTTTGGCATCAATATTATGAATATGTGTATCACTACGATCGAGATCCAACAAACTATTTTCATTGGGTGTATGACCATTGAAGGTTTTATTCATGTAAGCAGAACAACAATTATTCTCGACTTTAAATGAATAACCGTATTGCAATAAACATGATCAAATCATATTCATGCTCAGCATAAAAGCCAAATAACATTTATTTAGATTTAACACTAATCCGAAAGTATAGGGAGTGTGTGATGATGATCATATCAATCTTGGAACTACTTCCAACACTCATCGTCACTTCCCGTCAACTAGTCTTTGTTTATTTTGTAACTCCTGTTTGAGTTACTAATCTTAGCAACGAACAGTATCAAATACTCGGGGCTACTATAAACACTAGTAAGGCACACATCAATAACCTGTATATCAAATATACTCTTGTTCACTTTGCCATCCTTCTTATCCACCAAATTTCAGGGCATTTCCGCTTCCAGTGACCATTTCCTTTGCAGTAGAAGCACTTAGTTTCAGGCTTAGATCCCGACTTGGGCTTCTTCACTCGAGCAGCAACTTGCTTGCCGTTCTTCTTGAACTTCCCTTTCTTCCCTTTGCCCTTTTCCTTGAGACTAGTGGTCTTGTCAACCATCAACACTTGATGCTCTTTCTTGATTTCTACCTTCGTCGATTTCAACATCACGAAGAGCTCGGGAATCGTTTTCGTCATCCCTTGCATACTATAGTTCATCACGAAGTTCTAGTAACTTAGTGATGGTGACCAGAGAATTCTGTCAATCACTATCTTATCTGGAAGATTAACTCCGACTTGATTCAAGCGATTAAAGTACCCAGACAATCTGAGCACATGCTCACTAGTTGAGCGATTCTCCTCCATCTTTTAGCTATAGAACTTGTTAGAGACTTCATATCTCTCAACTCGGGTATTTGCTTGAAATATTAACTTCAACTCCTGGAACATCTCATATGGTCCATGACGTTCAAAACGTCTTTAAAGTCCCGATTCTAAGCCGTTAAGTATGGTGCACTAAACTATCAAGTAGTCATCATATTGAGCTAGCCAAACGTTCATAACGTCTGCATTTGCTCCTGCAATAGGTCTGTCACCTAGCGGTGCATTAAGGACATAATTCTTACGTGCAGCAATGAGGATAAACCTCAGATCACGGATCCAATCCGCATCATTGCTACTAACATTTTCAATACAATTTTCTCTAGGAACACATATAAAAACATAGGGAAGCAACAACGCGAGCTATTGATCTACAACATAATTTGCAAAATACTACCAGGACTAAGTTCATGATAAATTAAAGTTCAATTAATCATATTACTTAAGAACTCCCACTTAGATAGACAACTCTCTAGTCATCTAAGTGATTACGTGATCCAAATCAACTAAACAATGTCCGATCATCACGTGAGATGGAGTAGTTTCAATGGTGAACATCACTATGTTGATCATATCTACTATATGATTCACGTTCGACCTTTCGGTCTCCGTGTTCCGAGGCCATATCTGTATATGCTAGGCTCGTCAAGTTTGACCTGAGTATTCGCGTGCAACTGTTTTGCACCCGTTGTATTTGAGCGTAGAGCCTATCACACCCGATCATCACGTGGTGTCTCAAAGACGAAGAACTTTCATAGCGGTGCATACTCGGGAGAACATTTCTTGATATTTAGTGAGAGATCATCTTATAATGCTACCGTCAATCAAAGAAAAATAAGATGCATAAAGGATAAACATCACATGCAATCAATATAAGTGATATGATATGGCCATCATTATCTTGTGCTTGTGATCTCCATCTCAAGCACCGTCGTGATCACCATCGTCACCGGTAGCGACACCTTGATCTCCATCGTAGCATCGTTGTCGTCTCGCCAACTATTGCTTCTCGACTATCGCTCTTGCTTAGTGATAAAGTAAAGCAATTACATGGCGTTGCATTTCATACAATAAGCGACAACCATATGGCTCCTGCCGATTGCCGATAATTCGGTTACAAAACATGATCATCTCATACAATAAAATATAGCATCACGTCTTGACCATATCACATCACAACATGCCTGCAAAAACAAGTTAGGCGTCCTCTACTTTGTTGTTGCAAGTTTTACGTGGCTGCTACGGGCTGAGCAAGAACCGTTCTTACCTCGCATCAAAACCACAGCGATAGTTTGTCAAGTTGGTGCTGTTTTAACCTTCGCAAGGACGGGCGTAGCCACACTCAGTTCAACTAAAGTGAGAGAGCAGACACCCGCGGTCACCTTTAAGCAACGAGTGCTCGGCGGTGAAACCAGTCTCGCGTAAGCGTCTGGCGTAATGTCGGTCCGGGCGCTTCATCTCACAATACCGCCAAACCGAAGTATGACATCTGGTAAGCGGTATGACTTATATCGCCCACAACTCACTTGTGTTCTACTCGTGCATATGACATCAGCGCATAAAACCTGGCTCGATACCCTTTGTTGGGGAGCGTAGTAATTTCAAAAATTTCCTACGCACACGCAAGATCATGGTGATGGCATAGCAGCGAGAGGGAGAGTGTATGTCCACGTACCCTCGTGAGACCGTGGCGAAGCGTTGTGACAACGCAGTTGATGTAGTCGTCGTCTTCACGATCCGACCGATCCAAGTACCGAGCGTCACGGCACCTCCGAGTTCAGCACACTTTCAGCTCGATGGCGATCCCGGACTCGATCCGGCAAAGTGTCGGGATGAGTTCCGTCAACCTGACGGCGTGGTGGCGATGATGATGCTTCACCGCGCGAGGCTTCGCCTAAGCTCCGCGATGATATGACCGATGTGGAATATGGTAGAGGGGGCACCGCACACGGCTAAGGAACGATCCGTAGATCAACTTGTGTGTCATGGGGTGCCCCCTGCCCCCGTATATAAAGGAGCAAGGGGGAGGAGGCGGCCGGCCTAGGAGGGGCGCCAAGGATGGAGTCCTACTAGGACTCCCTAGTCCTAGTAGGATTCCACCTCCCTTGTTGGAGTAGGAGAAGGGGAAAGAGGGGGAGAGGAATAAGGAAAAGGGGGCTGCGCCCCTTGTCCAGTCGGACCAGGGGGGCGCAGGCCTCCTTCCTTTGGCCTCTCTCCTCTATTCCCGTATGGCCCAATAAGGCCCATATACTCCCGGCGAATTCCCGTAACTCTCGGTACTCGAAAAATACCGAATCACTCGGAACCTTTCCGAACTCGAATATAGTCGTCCAATATATCGATCTTTACGTCTCGACCATTTCGAGACTCATCGTCATGTCCCGATCTCATCCGGGACTCGAACTCCTTGGTACATCAAAACTCATAAACTCATAATATAAGCATCGCCGAAACCTTAAGCGTGCGGACCCTACGGGTTCGAGAACTATGTAGACATGACCTAGAACTATTCTTGGTCAATAACCAATAGCGGAACCTGGATGCTCATATTGGCTCCTACATATTCTACGAAGATCTTTATCGGTCAAACCGCATAACAACATACGTTGTTCCCTTTGTCATCGGTATGTTACTTGCCCGAGATTTGATCGTCGGTATCCAATACCTAGTTCAATCTCGTTACGTAATGCATCATTCCATAACTAACTCATTAGCTACATTGCTTGCAAGGCTTATAGTGATGTGCATTACCGAGAGGGCCCAGAGATACCTCTCCGACAATCGGAGTGACAAAACCTAATCTCGAAATACGCCAACCCAACATGTACCTTTGGAGACACCTGTAGTACTCCTTTATAATCACCCAGTTACGTTGTGACGTTTGGTAGCACCCAAAGTGTTCCCCCGGTAAACGGGAGTTGCATAATTTCATAGTTACATGAACATGTATAAGTCATGAAGAAAGCAATAGCAATATACTAAACGATCAAGTGCTAGGCTAACGGAATGGGTCATGTCAATCACATCATTCTCCTAATGATGTGATCCCATTAATCAAATAACAACACATGTCTATGGTTAGGAAACATAACCATCTTTGATTAATGAGCTAGTCAAGTAGAGGCATACTAGTGACTATATATTTGTCTATGTATTCACACATGTATCATGTTTCCGGTTAATACAATTCTAGCATGAATAATAAATATTTATCATGAAATAAGGAAATAAATAATAACTTTATTATTGCCTCTAGGGCATATTTCCTTCAAGAGACTGCTGGACAGTGCAGATCACGATCCTCAGAAGCAATGACTAGAATGGACTCCCTCCTGAGGTGCCGCCGGCCGGTGAGGAACCACCACCTCCTGACGGTAACCCACATCCCCCAGTTTGGCCCGGACCTGACGGCGGAGCAACTTTACCAACACCAAGTTCACAATTGGCTTGTCCGGAACGCTGCACCACCCAATGGCGTGCAGGAGGGTCAAGCAGCTCAGCATGTCCAGACAAATGCGGGTTGGGGTGCATGGCCCGCACTACCAGCGCCTCCTCTGCCCCCATTTCTCATGAACTGTCAAGCATGGGTAGCTGCCCAGGTCTGCAGTTTCAAGACGGCCTAGTTCCTAGAAACAACATCACTGATAATGCTATGCAGGCGTGGAACCACTCCACCACCAATTTTGATGAGTCTAAATCAGTACCCTCTGAATTCGCTATGATCGTGGTGCCAGTACAGGATAATACTGCTGCTCAGGTATCTAAAGATTCACTTACTATTATTACATTAGCAAAATTGGCACGTGCTAGTTCCAGCAAAATAGAGACATGGTAGCAAAAAAAATGGTTGATTCCAACAAAAAAAGAAGACGATGATAACAAAAGTTGGGGCTGCTTCCAGCAAAAAAGACCCTCACCAGATCTCTAGCACATGACGCCGTGGTTTCAAGACCCCCTGAACATCGGTCGCTGCAGCTCTCCAGCACTTGTCGCCGTTGTCTCTAGCATCGGTGGGTGCTGGTTCTAGCACTTGTGGCCGTCGCCTCCAACTCTTGTGGCCATCGTCCCAGCGCATGATAGTTGTCGGTCCCGGCACCAGGCAGCGCTGTCGGATGCAGCTCAACCCATGGCCGGTTGCAGCTCCACAACCTGGGGTTGCAGCTCCCGTCGCCACGGTTGCAGCTCCACCAAATCAGGTCTGCAGATCTCGCCGCCCAGACCCACATGGAACTCCGGCAACCTAAGCCAGGAATGCAGCTCGGTGCGGCCGTCTGCTGTATTTACTGGTCGAGAACAGCAACGACAGTGCTGCAGGCGGCGTGGCGCAGGGCATTGACCCGGGCGAAGGTGGCGAGGAAGATGTGGATAGGAGAGGCAGGTGTGAGAGAAAGAGATGAGATGCGTCAGGGACAGGGATGAAAGAAAGAAAGGTAGGTGCGGCGAAGAGATAAGGTGGGTGTGAAGCGGTGAGTCGGCCAGTGCTACGTTGGAACAAGCACGAAGCGCTGGATTCTAACTCACGCACGCACGACTGGCCCAAGGTTCGGCCGGTCCGCCGCTCGTAAACGTTTCCCAAAAAAAAAGCAAGTTGTACTCCCTCAGTTTCTTTTTACTCCGCGTATAAGTTTTGATCAAAGTCAAACCACACAAAGTTTGACCAAATTTATATTAAAAAATATGAACATCTACAATACTTAAACTATATAATATGAAAATACATTTCATTATGCATCTGAAAATGTTGATTTCATGTTGTGAATGTTGATATTTTTTAATATAGAGTTAATCAATATCTGAAAAAACTTTATACGCAGACTATAAAAAAAAGCGGAGAAATAACTAATTACCCCAATCCTCACTAATAATGTAATTAACGACAACGGGTTTCACCTGTATATACGTATATACGATGCCAATCTTTGATGTCAAATCGGACGCCATCTTATACGTATGTATATACGCCCCTTCCGACAGACCTTCTTCAAGTCTCACCTGTTCGTATCCAATTCCAACCTAAATACTAGTAATCCCCTTCCCCTCGATATCTCTCCGTCTCTCCCGGCAGAAAAAAATCGAGTCTTCCTCCCGCCGAGCCGCCGTAACCCTAGCTTCGCCGATTCGTCGCGGGCGCCGTCCAGTGGATTCGCTTGGTAAGAAACCCCCTACCTCGCTCGGATCTGTTCGATGCCTTGATTCATCTTCTTGTCACACGGATCTCCTTCTGCTCTCGTCTTCCCTTTCTTGTAATGATGAAATCAGCTAGATCTGTCTTAGCTCAAGGTCGATCTGACCCCTTCTATTTTAGTACTAGTACTGTACATTTGCCGCCTATTACCCTCAAACTTCTGGTGTTACTGCTTTCAGATAGTGTCACCAAGAGCAGTTATTTTATCTTTCGAGGTAAAAGTCATAATTGGGTCGATCTTGCCTCTTCGCTTCAAAAGAAACACAGATCTGTTATGCCCAAGATGCAGGCGAGTCCTGCAATTTGCTTTGGTACCTATTGCCCTCTCAGCTAATATAGGACTAATAGCAGTCAGTTTGTTATTCAAACAAAATTTGGGATTAAATTATGCTTACCTTTCCAAAAAAACATATGCATCGAGGTTCAGTATACTAACACTCATATTGTTCCTATGTGTGTGTTTCACTGCAGAACATCTTGCTGAATTAGTAATATCGATTGGACGCAACAGAAGTTGGTGGTGAAATGATGGGTGGCAGCAAGAGAAAGAGTGCCATCCCATCCTGTGGCGAGGCTGGGAAGATTACGGCAGAGGCGTTCCCAAGCAGCAAGAGGAAGAAGGCCCTTCTAGCTCTTTGTGCATGTTTGCTTCCTGATGACATGATGTTGGAGGTGCTACTTCGTCTCCCTGTCAAATCCGTTCTCCGCTTCCGGGGCGTTTGCCGCTCTTGGGCCGCACTCCTCTCCTCCAAGGATTTCTGCAGCCTCCACATGGCAACCTGTAAGGTGCTGCCACCAGCACCAAAGCTACTGGTGGTCTCACCCACAGAAAAATTGGACTCCGCCACAGTATGCTCATACTCACCGTCAGGCCCGAGAGATGATTTACTCTTCACCATTGACTCTGCACGCCCCAACTCTGTGGAAGTACTGACGCCTTCACCATGCTGTGGCCTCATCCTTCTATATGACGCCGCCGCGCTAGCTTACTATGTTTGCAATGCAGCCACACGGGCAGTCGCACGTCTGCCACCTTACTGTGATCGTGCACGTGATTTTACTGCTGGGTTGGGATTTGATGCCCCGACAAGGGAGTACAAGGTAGTGAGGTTGATCAATGGGCTTGCCCACGAGGACATCCTCAGGTGTGAAGTGTACACACCAGGGGCTGATTGCTGGAGGCCTGCAGCTGGAGGAGTACCCTTCAGGTGGTCCAAGTTTGCACATTCTGCAGTTGGTCATGCTATGATGAGCAAAATACAACCTGTGTTTGCCAACGGATTCCTGCACTGGTTGATCAGTCCTTCTCTTCTCATCAGAAGGCCAAGAGCTGCCATCATATTGTTTTCTGTCGCAGAGGAGACCTTCGGATCCATCCGTTCACCACCGTTCTGGGGATCAAGAGAGCACGTACGCCCCTGGTCCCAGTCAGAAGGAGAGCATCTGGTCGTGATGGATGACCAGGTGTGTATTGTCCGGAACCTTCGCAACGGAACCCCTCATGGTAGTGCCCTGGAGATTTGGGGGCTGCTGGATTACGGCTCTGGTGATTGGACGCTAAATCATCGAATCGATTTGTCCGGGCACATCAGAAGAGAATTAGGCGAGCCACAGGCTGTGAGAGTTATTGGTTCTCTTGGCAATTGCAGGTCGGGGAAGAAGATTGTCATTGCTACTAGCAAGCACTGGGTTTATGAAAAGTTTCATAAAAAAGTTTACACCTATGATCCTAGCTGTCAGGTTCTAGAGGGCATTCTTTCGGTCACTGAGACACACACCTCTGTTCCATGCTTCATCCCTGGTTCAAGATTCAGTTTATTTGAAGAGAGCCTTGCTCCAGTGCATAAAAGGGATGAAGAGGTTGCCCTATCATCTACCCTGGCTAAGGCAACTAAACAAACTACTACTCCAAGCTAAAAGGTTAAAAGGCGAAAGGTCAGTATTGTGTAAATCAAGATCGGCATCTCCATGGCATGTATTCTCAGGATATCAGTTAGCTGGTTTCGAACGTGTACGGCAGAAACCAAGAGCTGATAATGCATATAGTACATGTAGAATGGCTCCAGCTACATGAAGAATCGGGTGTAGGCTTGTTTTGCTTTGTTCTAAAATTTGAGTAAGAGAATAAAGAGATAGAAATATATTGGGTGGTTCAGTTTGCCCTGAGCAAAACTTCTTTGTACTACATAGTTCCTTCTTGAAGTTCTTTCCAAATACATTCGTCACACGGTGCCACTAGTTCTGATTTTGTTGCATACTGTCTATAATCTTACATCTGAACTTTTTGCCCTGCAAGAATCACCATTAGCAACTGCATTGTACTCCTTGAGAACCAGAGATATATCAGCGGTTATGCACTGTGCTGCAACTGCTGGCCGCACTCCTGCCAACATAGAATAATACTCCTCATTGCCAACATAGAAATCTTTTAGAAGTTACAAAGGGAGTATATATGTCGAGAATGACACGGTTGAGCTAAATAGCAGTATTAATACAGTAAGATGAGACAAAGTGTATGGGTGATCTTTTGCTGTTTTGTTTGTTAGTATGTACATCTTTAAAATGGGCACTCTCAACTGAACCAAAGTATATGGTGCAAATTAACGAGCTGCACTTATCTTTGTATGATGTTTAGGTACTGAAAGCTGCAACATAGATCATCAAAGGTCCTTGGATACGCCGAGTGCAAAACAATAATAAAAATACAGTAGTATTTATGTTGGCAAAATATTATCAAGATTATTATTACTCGAAGGGGAATATATTGACGGACACTGTGACCGTGGCACTATTACTGCCGGTGCCAGCTCTGATTTTTTGTTGATGAGCGCACACATACACCGCCGCCACCCAATTCTGCTGGAACAATTTGCCAGAAAAAGTGGTATTTCACATGATCATCACATTTCTCTTCTTGTGGCTGTTATCATAGCAATTTTTTGCAGTATTAAATGATCCCTAGTGAATCCGGATAATATTCAAAATCCACCAATTTCTTAGCTCAAAGGGAATAATAATTTCCCAAATGCACACTAATATTCACAATCCTTCAATATTGCGTGAGATCTCTAGTCTGGCAGTGCGGTCTACAGGCGCCAGACAAATAATTTAACGACCTTTTTATGCACGAACACAATGCACACTGATGTCTTGTGTTTCACAAATGAATTTAGAAACAATATAACAGATTTGAGGACACAAAATGTCGAAGTCCTATATAGTGGTGGACTTATAAGTATCAAGAATTCCTTGTGTGTTCCAGATTAATGAAAATTACATTTGCAACAGTATGGTAAGCAATGAAGTACACACATGATGCAATGTACCGTAGGTAAACAAAATCTAATGCTTGTACGTGCTTGTGTTAACTATTTTGACAATAACTCTCGTGTATTATTCGCGATATTATTTGCAGGGTACTCTATTATTTGTGCTATTAAAGATACTCTGGAACTCTTCACGGCACACCAATTCAGTCCGGTCAGGACTCAGACGTGAGTTTGTTATAAGAACAAACAGAAAGTCCCGGTGCCGTGCGGCCGGGTAGCGGAGCTTGAGAGCATCTCCAGCCGTTGGCCTTCAGGGGGCGCCTAAAATCGCCGCCTGGGGGTGACCTGGCGCAAAAAGTGGGTCTGGGGCGAGCTGGCCCCCAGCCGCCGCCCAGGGCCGGCCCCAGGCATGGGAAAAAAAAGACAAACTTGGGTTGAAACACGCCAATTTTCGGCAAACTTGGGCTAAAACACGCCATTACAAATAAAAACTAGTCAAAAACAATTTGCTGAAGGCCGAGAAGTCGCCGTCGTCGCCGCCATCGTCGCCCTTCTCCTCCTTGACTCGGCGCCTCGCTGGACCCTCCCGGCTGGTGGCGGCGGGCAGCGTCGTCGTCGTCGTCGTCATTGTCGTCGATGATGACGACGCCGCCTTCGTCGCTGACCTCGGCGGCGCGCTGCTTGCAAGCTGTAGGGCGGCGCTACCGCACTCCTCGCCATCTTGGGGAGTCTTGGCGTGCCCATTCAAAGGCAGCGTCGTCGTCGAGCTCGACCTCACGTGCTCGCCTTCACCGGCGCCCGGCAGCCCAGCTCCGTCTTCACGGAGCCAGCCCGACTCCGTCTTCACCGCGCGAGACCGGCTCCGTCTTGGCAGCGAAGCGCGGGGAGGAGCCGGCGAGGAAGCGCGCCGCCGCCCTCGCTGATAGCGATGCGGCGCTTACGTACGCCCGGCGGCAGCGTCTCCACCGCGGGCTCGGCCTTGACGCCGAGCAGTGATGAAGTGCCGGAGGATTGGGAGGAAGAATGCGACGAGGAAGAAGAGGAGGAGGAGCCGAACCTCCTCGGTGCCCGTTGCCCGTCGCGTCGGCGGTGCGTCGGGGAAACCGTCCTCGCCGGGGGGTATGCCAACGGTGGGTTGTTGCCGCCCTTGAGTAGCGTCGGCCGCCGTCGAGTGCGGTGCGGGGGCGCCCACAGGTGGCGCCCCTCGCTGTTCTTGATGCCGCCGACCACCGGCGCCCGTTAGTGGGCGCCAGCCGCTGCTTCTTGGCGGCGCTCAATCGCCACCCAAGCAGCGTTGTTGTCGGCGGCGTCTTTGGGAAGGGCGCTTCGGCGTCGGTGAGAGGCGCTACGATCTCGACCTCGTCGGTAATCTGATGGCTTGGTGATGGCGTCGGCAGCGGGGAATGGGCACTCCTCCATTCTTTGAGCCTCCAGCCCGTCGGCCCGGTGCGCATGTCCGCGGCGCCGGATGTTCGCTGGAACAGAGCGGGACTCTGTTCATCGCGGGCGAACGGTGGCAACCGTTAGCGCCGTCTCGTCTCGAAATGCTCGACCATCGGGGAGAGGAGTGGCTGGGGAGAAGAGATCGGCGGAGAGGGGCGCTGGGTGGCACTCCACGCGGTAGCGAGACCGTATATATAGCGCGCCAGCGTCCGTGTGTGTCTGGCGTCCGAGGGGAGGCGTCGGCGTAGCGTCGTAGCGTCGCCCGTGACGCGACGCCGTGAGAATCAATGGCAAAGCTGACCGGCGGCAGCCTTGCCATTGATTCCCCTGGAAACCGAGGCGTCGGGAAGATGAGGCGGCGGTGTCGCCGACGTGTTGCTGCCGGCGCTTCAGCGCCAAAAAGATTCATGCGCCCAGCGCCCACCAGCGCGCCGGGTTTGGGTTGGGTCCGCCGGCGCCAATTTCGGCCCGAGCCGGCGAAAAATGGGCCCCTGGGAGCGCGACTGGGCTGATTTTTTTACGCCGGCGGCCGAAAAGTCGCCTGTGGGGCCTTATTGGGGGCGCGGCTGGAGATGCTTTGATGGAGGCAAGGCGACACATGTCCGTCCGCGCAGCATGCCGCAGCCAGCCAGCCAGCCAGCAGGCCCAGGCTGGGCTCCTGTGATTTAGTGCTTCACTTCACCCTGGGAGAGGAGGGGTAAAATTGATACATCAGACAACAACAACAACTGGCAAATCTGTATATGCTGACTAAAAAGAGCAGGCACACAAATAACTACATCATCATGGTGGTGATGCAACACATCAAATAGAAACATCTGCGCTAGCTAAAGCCTTCAACGGCAATATATCCTAGCTACTTTGTTATACTCCCATTGTCTCAATAATATGAGTGTATTTTACACTACACAAGAGTAAGAAAAACGCTTTTATATTATGGGACGGAGGGAGTACTTTTCATGATGAGCTATCTCAACCTTGCTTTTTCATTACAGCAAATGCTTCCCTAATAGTACTTCATATCTACTCCCTTCGTTTTAAAATAGATGACCCAACTTTATACTAAAATTAGTACAAAGTTGAGTCATCTTTTAGTACAAAGTTGGGTCATCTATTTTGAAACGGAGGGAGTATTTCACTACTAAACATGTGTTGTTCCACCAGAAATAAGCATAGTTGTCAAGCAATTGCAACATAACCTGTTTGAATGAGTATTTAATCAAAAACTACCACAATTGACGGAAACGTGACAGAAAACTACCACTCTACGTTTTTGTGCGAAAAACTACCAAATTTGAACTAAACCGTGGCAAAAAACTACCAAGTGTCGAAAGCGCTCGCTTCGCCCGCGCTAACCCCGAATCTGACCGGCCTGGCCCGCGAGTCAGTTGCCACGGTGGCGAACTGACGGCCGCCGCGCGTTGACGGCCGTTAACGGCCGTCCGCTGTCGGAACGGCGCCTGCCGGTGCGGTGCGGGTCAAGATCTGATCCGTTCCCTCTCGCTTCACTCTCTCCCTCCTCCCACTCTCTCTGAACTAGGTGGCAGCCGCCATGTCCTCGTTGATTCCGGAGGGTGGCGGCGCTGGCATCGGCGACGTTGGCGGAGGCGACGCTGGCGGCGGTGACACAAGTTTGGACGCTGCTGCCTCGCCCGCGCCTCCACCGATGGCCAGCGGCTCAGTCGATAATTGGTTGGGGAGCACCAGTTTCTCGACGCAGGCAGGCTCGCAGCAGCCGGAGGCACCGCTCTCCCAGTCATCGCCAATGGGTTGCAGGTATGCAAGTATCATCTGCTAGGCCTTTGGTTAGCTGCTTCAATCTGGCAAATTAGTAAGATGTGTTTGTTTCTATTAGTTGGACATGTGTAGTAAACTAGAGTCAGTAAACTGTATAGCTCAGTCAATTTCAATTCAATTCATGAGCACTTATTTGTGCAGTTTGGCTGACCAGAAGTGGGACATATGGTTTCATTTAGAAGGAAGAAACCCTGTGAAAAGGGGTATATTTGAGTCAGATATTTCTTTGCTTACTCTACAATCACTCATTGCTAGTGAAGGGTATGGGGACAGTGATTACATGTACTATGTGAAGGAGGAGGAAATTGGATCTGAAAGAGTAAAGTATTTAGGTAATGAAGCTAGTGTTCATGAAATGTTGGACTTTTTTCATCATGTCAAGCTAGTGAACATAAGGGTTGTGAGAAATGTTGAACCTGGAATTAGTACACAGGCTAATGAGAATTACATGAACACTCAAGAGAGCTGCTGTGTGAAAAAGGTTGTGGAGCAATCTGAGCTTCAAAATCAGATAGATGATAGAAAGGCTCAGCTTGAGAGGAGCAGGATTCAAAGAGAGGAAGATTTGAACCACTTTGAAGGAGACACTGAAGTGTCTGAATTTTGTTCTGGGGATTCAGTTCATTCAGATGGGAGTGCTGAAGCTATTCAACAAATGGAAATAAAGTGTGCCTCTGAAGAGGATACAACATTGCAAACCACTGCTATTGTCAAACATATGAAGAATCCTGGTCCAACTAGCAGATGTCACAATGAGGTAGAGAAAAAACATTTTGAAGATTGGTTTCCTGAAGCAGATGAGTTTTGTTTTGCTGGTGATGCAGGCATAAGTGACGAGGAAGAAGAAGATGAAGTTGAACTACCATACCTCATGAAGAAGCCAAAGACAAAGAGTAGTAAGAAAAAGATGAAGGAAAGGCTATATTTTGACCCCTCAATTCCCAATTCACATTTACTCTTGTGCAAGAGCTTGTGTTTTGATAGTGTTTACCAGTTCAGAGAAGCATTAAGAGATTTTCATATAAGGACTTTGAGGTCTTTTCACTACCACAGGAACACTCCAACAAGAATTATTGTTTGGTGTTCACAGAGAGAGCATGGATGTGAATTTTACATGTGTACCTCCAGGATAGCTCATGAAAGAACATTTTGCATTAAGAAGTGTAACATGGAGCACACTTGTCCAGCATCAGCAGAGAACACAAAGGTTACTACTAAGTGGCTTTCCAAAGCAGTTGAGCCTTCTCTTAGAGCAGATCCTAGAGCACCTGTGGATGCACTTATTAAAAACAGCAAAGTCAAGTTTTCAGTTGATGTATCAAAGAGTGTGGCCTATAGGGCAAGGAGGAAGGCTATTAAGGTTGTACAAGGTGACCAGAAGGAGCAGTACTATAGACTGAGGGACTATCTACAAGCAGTTCTTGACACAAACCCTGGTAGCAGGTGTGTAGTTACAACAATTGAGGACCCAGAAAACCCTGCCCCAACTCCTAGATTTAAGTACATGTTCTACTGCTTGCATGCATCAAAGCAAGGATTTCTTAATGGTTGCAGGCCCTTTATAGGTAAATCTATAACTGCATTTTGTTAAAAATATGTTGTTGTAAATTTATGGTAGCTAATTTGGGTATGGATGCAGGGCTTGATGGTTGCTTCATCAAGCTAACCACTGGACAACAAATTCTTGCAGCCACAGGAAGAGATGGCAAACAACAACATCTACCCCATAGCCTTTGGTGTGGTTGATAAGGAAGATTAAGAGAGTTGGACATGGTTCTTAACCCAGCTAAGATGTTGCATTGGAAGTGGAAGCAAATTTGGAACCTACACCATTATTTCTGACAGGCAAAAGGTATGCACCCTATCAGAGAGTTTAGATATATATTGTTATTAGTAGCTTTATTTCTTTTTGTTCATGACCATGGTTATTAATTTACAATCAGGGTCTTCTTAAGGCTATAAATGAGGTGTTCCCTGATTCCCCTCAGAGATACTGCCTCAGGCACATATATGCAAATTTTCAGTCAGCTGGTTTCAGAGGAGCAGAACTAAAGAAGATAGTAGATCATGCTAGCTACTCATTCACCAAACATGGCCATGAATTAGCAATGGCAGAGCTTAAAGCAGAGTGTGAGGATGCCTGGAAGTGGCTTAAAAAATTTCCAAAGGAGACTTGGTGTAGGTCTGCAATGGATTACAATTGCAAAACTGATCTTGTTGTGAACAACCTTAGTGAGGTTTTCAACAAAATGATCCTTTATGTAAGGTCCAAACCAATTAGGACTATGTTTGAAGGAATTAGGACTAAGCAGATGATCAAAAGGCAGAAGACTAGGGAAAAAACAGAGAACAGCAGGTGGATGATCACACCCAACTATTCAGAGAAACTAGAGGAGAATAAGAAGTATGCCAAATTTTGTGATGCATATAAGGCAGGTCCTGACATTTGGCAAGTGTCTAGTAAGGAAAATCAGCACTGTGTGAACCTAGCTAGTAAATCATGTGACTGCAGGAGGTGGGACATGACAGGTGTGACATGCAGTCATGCAATATCAGCAATGAGCAAGATTCACATGCACCCAGAGGACTATGTGCATGAATTTTTCAAAAAAGCACTATATATTGAAGCATACAAAGACATTGTGTACCCTGTCACTTGTCCTGAATTCTGGCCTGACACTCATACTCAGGATATTGAGCCCCCAGTGTTAAAAGAAAAAGCAGGCAAGAAACGGACGGCTAGGAGAAAGGGGCAGTTTGAGGTGCCTGCTCCAAAGGACACAAGCAGGATGAGAACAATTACATGCAGCAATTGTGGTCTACAATGCGACAAATATACAAACTGTGGGAAAGCTCTAAAACCTAGTCTTGAGATGAGAAAGAACTTACACCAGGTCATTAAAAAATGATGCATTCTTTGTTTAATTATTTTAGTTCTGGTCTATTTACTAACTGATTTAATTTTGTCATGCAGGAGAATAGAGAAAATTTTAGGGGTTCCTCTAGTGCTACACATCCACCTCCACAACCACCACCTCAACACCAAACTTCACATATGCCAGCTCCACCTCCTAAAGCAACAAGGAACATAAAAAGAACAGCAAAAAGAGAGGTTCAACATCAGCAGTTTCAGCAGCACCTGCAACAGGATCAGCATCAACAAGAGCTCCAAGAACAAGAGGATCAAAATCAACAAGAACATTCAATGCACCAAGAACGTCCACTGGAGAACCAGGGATATTGGCAGGCAAGAGGAAGAGGAAACCTCCTAGCAAGTTTGCATCCTATTTCAATGCTAGTGGAAACTATTGAAACTCTGTATCTAAGTATGTGTTCTGGTACTTAGTTTGAGTGTATGGTACTAACTTTGTGTTCTGCTACTAAATGTGTGTTGTGCTACTAAGTTTGTGTTTAAATTCAGACATGTGAACTTGTGGACAATGTTGAATGTATGGTACTTATTTGTGCCCAATACCAATGGGCTAAGTGCTACTGATTTGTTTTGAATTGTTTTTTTTGTTTTACTTTGCCATTTGTACGGTTTAGGTGCGTGTTTTATTTGTTTTAATTTTTTATTTGTTTTACATTGCCATTTCTACAGTTCACAAGTTACTGCCAAATTCATTTTAGAAAAAAAAATCTGCACAAAAAAAGTCTGGCCTGGGGCTCGAACCCAGGACCAGTTGGTTTTAACTATGCGTTCAATACCAATGGGCTAGTGCTGGTGATTTGTTTGACTAGCATCGGCCAAACCTATTATATGTTGTTAGTGTAATACCCCAGATGTAACTTTCCATATTTGTATCTCCAACTCTTGCCATTTTCAGCATTGTGATATGATATTCCCTCCGTGGTTGGGTTTTTGTCTTTCGCTTTTGCTTTTTGTTCATGTCATGCATTTCATATCAGGTCATCATGTGCATCGCATTTGCATACGTGTTCGTCTCATGATTCCGAGCATTTTCCCCGTTGTCCGTTTTGCAATCCGGCACTCCTATGTCCCCCGGCGTCCCCTTTTACGTTTTTCCGTGAGCGAGTACTAAACTTTCTCGGAATGAACCGAGGTTTGTCAAGTGGCCTTGGTACACCACCGGTAGACCACCTGTCAAGTTTCGGGTCATTTGGAGCTCGTTTGGTACTCCAACGGTTAACCGCACTCTCGCAAAGGCCTCTTTTAAGTTGCAGCCCAACACCCCTCCAAAATAGTCCAATAACCCATCTAAGTCACTTCCATGCTCTCCGTCGTTCGATCACGATCGTGTGGGCGAAAACCGCACCTCATTTGGAGCTTCCTAGCTCCTTCTACCTATAAATATGCATCTCCCCCTCCAAATCCGGATCCCAAACCCTAGCCCTTCCTCGCGCCCGGACACGTCCGTCCGCGCGAACAGGCTCCCGCCGCCGCCCGGACGAACGCGCGCCGCCACATGGCGCCCGGCCGCCAGCGCCGCTGCTGCCCCTTTGCCAGCGGGGCCCCCATGCTCAGACGCGCGCCCGCGCCCGCTCCCGTCGCCGCCGCCTCGCGTCCGCCGTCACCCTCCGCCGCCTCGGCCAGCCCGCCGCCGCCGGCCGCCGCCGCCGCCGCCCTGCCGCCCGCCACCATGCGCACTGCCGCCGCCGCCCAGCCGCCGGCGCCGCGCCCGGCCCGCCGCCGCCGCCCGGCCAGCAGCGCCCGCCTAGCCTCTCCTCTCCTTCGGCCGCCGTCCCCGGCCCTCCTTCCTGCGCTCCGGCCACCGCCTCGGGTCGCGCGCGCGCCGGATCTGAGATCCATCGACGAGGGTTGACTTCTCCTTCTCCCTCGATTCCCTCTAAGTCCTTTTCTGTGATTATTTTGTTGCATCTTCAACGCATCATAACTTTGCACTCGTTGCTCCGTTTCGTGCGTGTAATATGTCAAAATGTTCGTCTCGATGAGTAGAGCATTTCATCTCATTGCATCATTTCCATTTGAGCTAATCTTGATGCCCGAAATGCTGTTAGAAGAGGGCTATGTGATGTTAGTTTCTGTTTCTTAACAGAACATGCACTTTTGTCATTTTTGCCATGATTGATGTGTGCACCCTATGACCTTGAGTCCTACATGTGTTTTGTAATATGCCATGCCATCTTTACAGGTGTGTATGCCATGTATTTTTTTGATCTCTGTGGTGACTAGCACAATCATGCAAACTAGACTTCATGATGTTGCTGATTTCAGCCCCTGTTTTGCTAATATTTTTATGCCATGTTTACTTGATGCTACGGAGAGATCCATGCATATTTTGAGATACTTCAGTAAGGATGTTTTGAACATATGGTTATGATCTATCCATCCATTCCCTTGTTTGCAATTATGGAGTGCTATAGCTTGAGTCAATCGAGCTCTACGTTTGCTATAAAATGTTTCCTGGCAGATTGTTTACATGTTATTCAATTTTGCCAAGGTTGTTGTAGTTGATCCGTGTATGCTATGATGTTTTTCTTTCCATGTGTAGCCTCTATGCCATGTCTTCTTGATGGATGTATGCTTAGTTTATCATGTAATGCTCTGTAGTGAGTGCACTGAGCTCTTAAACATGCCTACTTGTTATCTGTTTTTGTCATGCCCTGTTGCTGAATCTGTTAACGAAACTTGCTATTTTGATATGGGTGCTATTGCATCTTCTGATCCTTTTTGGCTTATGGTCAGTAAGAGACTTTTGTTCTATGCTTTTAGTAGATTCATGCCATGCCTTGTGTTGCTATTATAAGTTCCTGTAGCATGCTGTTTTCTTGCTTTGAACATTGCTTCCTGATGCTGTTTCTGCCATGTTCAGTATTTTCGCTAAGTCTGTGAAGCTGATATGTTTTGCACTTTTGCCATGCTTGTTTGGACCTGTTATGATGTGATTTAGCCGTAGCTCAGTGTTCATCTTTTGTCAAGCATCTTGAGTAGATCACTGACATATGCTTTGTTGATACGTTTGGGTGCAGTAGCTTAATTTCTTGTTGCTTGCTAAGTGGCATCATGCTGTTAATGGCAGATTTGTGCCATTCTTGTTTTGCTTGTCATTTGCAAACCGTGCATCTGATTCCGGTGATCTTTATATCGATTTCAACCAAAATCATCTCACCTTTCCAGCGGCATACTTGGTTTGCCAAGTTGATGCCTGGTTCATCATTTTCCTTCCAGAGCACGCATACGCATTGCATATCACATCTCGCATATCATGTCATGTTTTGCATCATGTTGCTTGTGCATTGCACCGTGATTTATTGTGGTTCCTTTGCTTGTGTTCTTGCTTTGGGTAGAGCCGGAGGCGAGTGCGTGAGCGAGGAACCTGTTGAGAACGCTACGAGGATCAAGCTTTCGACAACTCTGAGAACTTTGTAGGCAAGATGACCATACCCTCGAAATCACTTGTATCTTTGCTTGCTAGATGCTCGCTCTTTTGCTATGCCTATGCTACGATGCCTATCACTTGCTATATCATGCCTCCCATATTGCCATGTCAAACCTCTAACCATCCTTTCCTAGCAAACCGTTGATTGGCTATGTTACCGCTTTGCTCAGCCCCTCTTATAGCGTTGTTAGTTGTAGGTGAAGTTGAAGTTTGTTCCTTGTTGGAACATGGAGATGTTGTTCCTTGTTGGAACATGTTTACTTGTTGGGGATATCACAATATATCTGCTATAATTAATGCATCTATATACTTGGTAAAGGGTGGAAGGCTCGGCCTTATGCCTGGTGTTTTGTTCCACTCTTGCCACCCTAGTTTCCGTCATACCGGTGTTATGTTCCTTGATTTCGCGTTCCTTACGGTTGGGTGATTTATGGGACCCCTTGACAGTTCGCTTTGAATAAGACTCTCCAAAGAAGGCCCAACTTTGGTTTTACCATTTGCCACCTAAGTTTTTTCCCCGGGTTTCGCGAGCCCGAGGGTCATCTTTATTTAACCCCGGACCGGTGCTCCTTCGAGTGCTGGCCCGAACCGAGCCGCTCTTGGGCCACCTCGGGAAACTCGAGGCCTGGTTTTACTCGTAGCCTGTCTCATCCGGATGTGCCCTGAGAACGAGATATGTGCAGCTCCTATCGGGATTTGTCGGCACAATCGGGCGGCTTTGCTGGTCTTGTTTTATTGCTGTCGAAATGTCTTGTAGTCCGGGATTCGAGACTGATCGGGTCTTCGGTAGAAGGAATATCCTTCGTTGACCGTGAGAGCTTATAATGGGCTAAGTTGGGACACCCCTGCAGGGTATTATCTTTCGAAAGCCGTGCCCGCGGTTATGAGGCAGATGGGAATTTGTTAATGTCCGGTTGTAGAAAACCCGAAGTTGACCTTAATTAAAATACACATCAACCGCGTGTGTAACCGTGATGGTCTCTTCTCGGCGGAGTCCGGGAAGTGAACACGGTGTTGGAGTTATGTTTGACGTAAGTAGTACAGGATCACTTCTTGATCGCTACTAGCTTCACGACCGTGCTTTGCTCCTCTTCTTGCTCACTTTTGCGAATGTAGCCACCATATATGCTAGTCGCTTGCTGCAGCTCCACCTCACAACTCTGTCCTTCCTTTAAGCTTAAATAGTCTTGATCTCGCGGTTGTGAGATTGCTGAGTCCCCGTGACTCACAGATACTACCAAAACAGTTGCAGGTGCCGACGATGCCAGTGCAGGTGACGCAACCGAGCTCTTGTGGGAGTTCGACGAGGAACGTGGTCGTTACTACGTGTCTTTTCCTGATGATCAGTAGTGGAGCCCAGTTGGGACGATCGGGGATCTGTGTAGCATTTGGGGTATCTTCTTTTATTTTGGTTCCGTAGTCGGACCTTGAGTGTAATCTGAATGATGGATGTTTATTTATGTATTGTGTGAAGTGGCATTGTAAGCCAACTATGTATCTCTTTCCTTATGTATTACATGGGTTGTGTGAAGATTACCTCACTTGCGACATTGCTTTCAATGCGGTTATGCCTCTAAGTCGTGCTTCGACACGTGGGAGATATAGCCGCATCGAGGGCGTACAAGTTGGTAATCGAGCCATCCCGACTTAGGAGCCCCCGCTGATTGTTTCTTTGGCGTTGTTGAGTCTAGAACAAAATGTTTTGAGTCTTAGGATTATATGTATCGAGAGTAGGATTCTTTTACTCCCCGGTCCTTAAATCGCTCTGGTGAGGTCTCCTGACGTAGAAGTTTTGACTCTTCTCTCCTCAAATTTCACTAATTTTTTTTAGGATCACGCGGGTATCTTGGAATCGTTCCGATGGTTTTGTGACGAGAACATTGTTCTTGGTGCCTCCTGACATTTAGGGGTTGTGGCAGTGTCCCGGGGAGTTGAGCTCCGAGGTGTTGTCGTCACAATTTTATCGTTGCAGTTCTGGAATACCTGAGTTTTGTCGACATCGAAATCTCTTTTGTATAGTTGTTGGTGAGATAACCCCGATAACCCAGTACTGGGGCGAGCTCGGGAGTATTGCCATGACTCGTATAACGGATGCTTTTCGAAGGTCGACGTACACGATTTCCGAAGGTTTCTTGGTTATGTGTTGACGGATGGATACAGCTGGATCTAGGTATTGTTAGTTTGGGTGATATATTTTGTGTCCCTGTATCCCCAACACAGATTGCATAACCAGAAAGTTTCGGGAGTTTATAGGTGGGATTCAAGTAGCTCTAGCATTTCTTCCCGCAGATATTTGGTTTGTGATTGGGTAATCCTTACCACTTATTTGTTCGATCGTACCTTGTTATTTTTTCATCAACCCTTAATCAAGTGGCTTCTCACCTTAATGGACGTGTGATGTTAACTTTGGAATTCATTCGTTCATCCTTGTTGAATGTTTATTGTGAAGACTATATGTTGCAATTTCTATCCGTTGATTCAACTTGTCTATCTGTCTATCAAGGTGCTAACGGATGTCACCCTCTTCAGATGGCTCCGCATGTAGCGTCGAATCCGGACCGAAATGATGGGAGTCGGTCGAACCTCCACCTCCACCTCCGCCTTCGGAGGCATGGCAAGCTATCATGGCAGCCACCAATGCCAATGCTCAGATGATTTTGCAACTCTTACAAGAGCGTACCCAAGGGCAAGGCAACCAAGGAAATCAAGGCCAAGGCAACAACCAGCCGCACTTTGCTACCCTCAATCAATTCCTTGCTAATCAGCCAAAGTCTTTCAGTTTCTGTGTCGAGGCCACAGACGCCGACGATTGGCTTGTGGACATCTGCAAACATTTTGAATGTAGCAATGTCAGACCTGAGGACTTTGTCAAGTTTGCTTCGTTTCAACTCAAGGACCAAGCTGCTGAGTGGTTCCAGCAATACAAAGATTCCAGAGGAGATCGTGTCATTACAGGATGAGTTCCGCCGAGACTTTAGAGCTCACCACATTCAAAAGTGTTGTTGAGAGCAAGCGTGAGGAGTTCCGCAATCTCAAGCAAGGCAACATGTCGTGTATCAATACAATATCCAGTTCCGAAACTCGCTTCGCTTTGCTAAGCAAGGCGTCCACGATGAAAAGAGTATGATCTATCAATTCAGAGGTGGTCTCGGAGAAGATCTACAATTAGCTCTCGTGCTTTTGAGCCAGAAAAGTATGATGAATTCTACAACATGGCACTGAAGCAAGAAGCTGCCCAGCTCAAATGTGAGGCTTCTAAGAAGAGAATCAGGGATGCAGTTCAGTCTTCTTCTTCCTCTCAAGTGGCAGCTAAGCAGCAGAAGTTCTACCTTCCTCCTCCTCCGTTCCGTCAGCCTTATCAGCAGAAGAACTCAGGTGGTCGTGGATCTTCCCACCCGCCCAACCCAGGCTATCAGAACAAGTCTAATTCTCAAGCTCCAAGGTCAAATGCTCCTTATCACCGTCCACTCTCAGAGGTGACTTGCAACAAATGTCAGCAGAAAGGTCACTACGCGAACAAATGCTTCAACCAAAGGCGCCTTCCGCCTCCTCCTCCTATGAAATCTTCCAGCAATGCAGTGGTCAAGCATAGTCCCAAGTCTGCAAAGGTGAACATGATGAATGCAGTGCTAGCAGAGGATTCTTCTGACGTGATTATGGGTAATCTTCCAGTTAATGATATTCCTGCAAAATTTTTATTTGATACTGGTGCATCGCATTCTTTCATGTCATATCCTTTTGCATCGAAGCACAATTTTGATACAGAGGCATTACCTAAAGCTATGCAAGTTATTTCTCCGGCTAAGCGTTTGAGATCTACCATGTTGGTTCTGAATGTCGGTATCAAGATGGGCGACTATAGATTTCTGGCTAAACCAATTGTCCTTGGTGACTCGGATATTGATCTAATTCTCGGGATGGACTGGCTTTCTCAGCACAAAGCTCAGCTTGATTGTGCTGCCAGGGAAATTCAATTGACTCACTCTTCTAATGATGTGATCATCTATGCGCTCGTGATGAAACCATTCGGTTGTTTTCTCTCAATGAGAAGGGCGAATTGGATGCTATCTCTCGATTCCGATCGTTTGTGAGTACCAAGATGTCTTTCGGAAGAGCTTCGGGTATGCCTCCTCACGGCCGGTTGAATTCATTATCGATCTTGAGCACTGCTTGAACCCGTTTGCAAGCGTCCTTACAAGCTTGGACCTAATGAGCTGAAGGAATTGAAGAAGCAGCTCGATGAACAAGAGCGTCTGGGTTTGATCAGACCGAGTTCATCTCCTTGGGGTTGTGGTGTTCTTTTTGTCCAGAAGAAGGATGGCATGGACCGACTTTGCGTCGATTACCGTCCATTGAATAAGAAGACTATCAAGAACAAGTATCCACTTCCCAACATCAATGAGCTTTTCGAGCAAATCAAAGGTGCTAAAGTGTTCTCCAAGCTTGACCTTCATATGGGTTATCATCAAATTCGCATTCGTGAACAAGATATTCCCAAGACAGCATTCAGAACAAGGTTTGGTTCTTATGAATATACTGTCATGTCTTTCGGCCTTGTCAATGCTCCTCCAACATTCTCAAGAATGATGAACTTCATATTCAAACCATACACCAACGAATTCGTCTTGGTCTATCTTGATGATATTTTGGTCTTCTCCAAGAATAAGAAGGATCATGCCAAACATTTGCGATTGGTGCTTGACAAGCTCAGAGAGCATCAATTCTATGCGAAGTTTTCCAAATGTGAATTTTGGCTTGATGAAGTTCTTTACCTTGGTCATATCATCTCCGCCAAGGGCATCGCTGTTAATCCCGAGAAGGTGTCTGCAGTTGTGAATTGGGAACCTCCTCAGAATGTCAAGCAGCTCCGCAGTTTTCTTGGACTTGCAAGCTATTGCCGAAGATTCGTTGAGAACTTCTCTAAGATTGCAAAGCCTCTTTCCAACCTCCTCCAGAAGCATGTGAAGTATGTATGGTCTCCTGAGTGTGACGTTGCTTTCAATACTCTCAAAGAGAAACTCGTCACAGCTCCTGTCTTGACTCCTCCGGATGAATCCAAGCCATTCAAAGTTTTCTGTGATGCTTCTCTTCAAGGTCTCGGTGCTGTGTTAATGCAAGAGAAGAGAGTTGTGGCCTACACCTCTCGTCAGTTGAAGCCCAACGAAAAGAACTACCCCGCTCACGATCTTGAGTTGGCGGCAGTTGTCCATGCATTGATAACATGGAGACATCTCTTGTTGGGAAGGAAAGTGGACATATTCACCGATCACAAGAGCCTCAAGTATATCTTCACTCAACCCAACCTCGACCTCAGGCAGACTCGATGGGTCGAAATGATTCAAGAGTACAACCCAAGTATTGAATATACTCCAGGCAAGGCCAATGTGATTGCAGATGCTTTGAGCAGGAAGGCTTATTGCAACAGTTTAATCCTCAAGCCCTTCCAACCGGATCTCTGTGAAGCTTTCCGCAAGCTGAATCTTCAAGTTGTTCCTCATGGCCTTCTTGCCAACCTCATAGTCTCTCCTACTTTGGAAGACCAAATTTGTGAGGCTCAACTCCTGGATACCATGGTGAAAAAGGTGAAACGTGGTATCGACAAGGGCATTTCAAGTACAAGTGCTTCCACATTGATGACAAAGATACTCTTTTCTTGAGGACGGATTGTGGTTCCTAAGGGTGATCTCGTAAAGTCATTATGAGCGAGGCACACAATTCGCTTCTATCCATTCATCCGGAAGTACGAAGATGTACCATGACCTCAAGCAGTCATATTGGTGGACTCGAATGAAGCGAGAAATTGCTCAATTCGTGAATGAGTGTGATGTCTGCGAGAAGAGTGAAAGCAGAACACCAAAGACCAGCTGGTCTCCTCCAACCTCTTGCTATTCCGAATGGAAGTTTGATCATATTGAGATGGACTTCGTGACTGGATTTCCAAAGTCAAGCGTGGAAATGATGCTATCTTCGTTGTCATTGACAAGCTTACTAAAGTGGCTCATTTTCTTCCTATCAAAGAATCTATCACAGCAGCTCGGTTGGCGAGCTATACACATCCAGATTGTCTCCTTGCGGCATTCCACAAGTGATCTCTTGGACCGTGGCAGCATCTTTACCTCCAAGTTTTGGGATTCTTTTCGAAGGCCATGGGCACCAACATTCATTTCAGCACAGCTTTCCATCCTCAAACAAGTGGCCAAGTCGGCGAGTCAATCAAATCCTTGAAGATATGCTCAGGGCTTGTGTCATTTCCTTCGGTATGAAGTGGGAAGATTGTCTTCCATATGCCGAGTTCTCCTACAACAACAGCTTCCAAGCGAGTTCGGGCAAGGCCCCATTTGAAATTCTCTATGGCAGAAAGTGCCGTACTCCTCTCAATTGGTCCGAGACAGGTGAGCGCCAACTTCTTGGCAGCGACTTGATCACGAAGCGAAGAAATGTGCAAAGTCATTCGAGAATCTCAAAGCCGCGAAATCGCGCCAGAAGAGCTATTATGATGACAAGCACCGTGATGTGGCTTTTGAAATCGGGGACCATGTCTACCTCGCGTCTCTCCAATGAAAGGCACTCATCGCCCGGTATCAAAGGAAGCTTGCCCCTAGATCGTGGGTCCTTTCAAGATCATTGGCAAAGAGGCGATCTCGCCTATCAACGAGCTCCGTCCAACTTTGCGAGCGTGCGATGTGTTTCACGTGTCACAGCCGCAAGTGCTTCAAGACTCTGGCGCACTATCAACGAAGAAATTGACCTTCAAGAAGATCTCTCTTATCATGAGCACCCGTTGCTATTCTTGAAGAAACCGAGCGCAAGACTCGCAACAAGTCAATCAAATTCCTGAAAGTGAAGTGGTCACACCATTACGACCGAGAAGCCACACAGGGCGCGAGGTCACCTCCGTTCGAATATCCGGAGTTCTTTCAGTCCTAGATCTCGGGACGAGATCCTCTTGTAGTGGTGGAGTGTTGTAACACCCCGGATGTAACTTTCCATATTTGTATCTCCAACTCTTGCCATTTTCGGTATTATGATATGATATTCCCTCCGTGTTGGGTTTTTGTCTTTCGATTTTTCTTTTTGTTCATGTCATGCATTTCATATCATGTCATCATGTGCATCACATTTGCATACGTGTTCGTGTCATGATTCCGAGCATTTTCCCCGTTGTCCGTTTTGCAATCCGGCACTCCTATGTCCCCCGGCGTCCCCTTTTACGTTTTTCCGTGAGCGGGTACTAAACTTTCTCGGAATGGACCGAGGTTTGTCAAGTGGCCTTGGTACACCACCGTAGACCCACTGTCAAGTTTGGTCATTTGGAGCTCGTTTGGTACTCCAACGGTTAACCGTGACTCGCAAAGGCCTCTTTTAAGTTGCAGCCCAACACCCTCAAAATAGTCCAATAACCCATCTAAGTCACTTCCATGCTCTCCGTCGTTCGATCACGATCGTGTGGCGAAAACCGCACCTCATTTGGAGCTTCCTAGCTCCTTCTACCTATAAATATGCATCTCCCCTCAAACCGGATCCCGAAACCTAGCCCGCGCTCCCTCCGCGCCGGACACGTCCGTCGCGCGGACGCTCCCCGCCGCCGCCCGGACGAACCACAGCGCCGCCACGTGGCGCCCGACCGCCAGCGCCGCCGCCTGCCCGCCTTGCCCGCGGGGCCCAGCAACCCGTCGCGCGCGCGCGCGCCGCTCCCCGTCCGCCGCCGCCTCGCGTCCGCCGTCGCCCTCCGCCGCCTCGGCCGGCCGCCGCCGCCGCCAGCCACCACACGCCGCCGCCGCCTTCTGCCCCGCGGCCCGGCCACCGCCGCCACGCCGCCGCCCGCCCGCGCCCGGCTGGCCTCTCCTCTCCTCCGGCCGCTGTCCCCGGCCCTCCTTCCTGCGCTCCGGCCGCCGCCTCGGGTCGCGCGCGCGCCGGATCTGAGATCCACCGACGAGGGTTGACTTCTCCTTCTCCCCCGATTCCCTCTAAGTCCTTTTCTGCGATTATTTTGTTGCATCTTCAACGCATCATAACTTTGCACTCCTTGCTCCGTTTCGTGCGTGTAATATGTCAAAATGTTCATGTAGATGAGTAGATCATTTCATCTCATTGAATCATTTTCATTTGAGCTCATCTTGATGCCCGAAATGCTGTTAGAAGAGGGCTATGTGATGTTAGTTTCTGTTTCTTAGCAGAACATGCACTTTTGTCATTTTTGCCATGATTGATGTGTGCACCCTATGACCTTGAGTCCTACATGTGTTTTGTAATATGCCATGCCATCTTTACAGGGGTGTATTCTATGTATTTTTTTGATCTCTTTGGTGACTAGCACAATCATGCAAACTAGACTTCATGATGTTGCTGATTTCAGCCCCTGTTTTGCTAATATTTTTATGCCATGTTTACTTGATGCTACAGAGAGATCCATGCATATTTTGAGATACTTCAGTAAGGATGTTTTGAACATATGGTTATGCTCTATCCATCCATTCCCTTGTTTGCAATTATGGAGTGCTATAGCTTGAGTCAATCGAGCTCTACGTTTACTATAAAATGTTTCCTGGCAGATTGTTTACATGTTATTCAATTTTGCCAAGGTTGTTGTAGTTGATCAGTGTATGCTATGATGTTGTTCTTTCCATGTGTAGCCTCTATGCCATGTCGTCTTGATGGATGTATGCTTAGTTTATCATGTAATGCTCTGTAGTGAGTGCACCGAGCTCTTAAACATGCCTACTTGTTATCTGTTTTTGTCATGCCCTGTTGCTGAATCTGTTAACGAAACTTGCTATTTTGACATGGGTGCTATTGCATCTTTTGATCCATTTTTGCTTATGGTCAGTAAGGGACTTTTGTTCTATGCTTTTAGTAGATTCATGCCATGCCTTGTGTTGCTATTATAAGTTCCTGTAGCATGCTGTTTTCTTGCTTTGAACATTGCTTCCTGATGCTGTTTCTGCCATGTTCAGTATTTTCGCTAAGTCTGTGAAGCTGATATGTTTTGCACTTTTGCCATGCTTGTTTGGACCTGTTATGATGTGATTTAGCCGTAGCTCAGTGTTCATCTTTTGTCAAGCATCTTGAGTAGATCACTGACATATGCTTTGTTGATACATTTGGGTGCAGTAGCTTAATTTCTTATTGCTTGCTAAGTGGCACCATGCTGTTAATGGCAGATTTGTGCCATTCTTGTTTTGCTTGTCATTTGCAAACCGTGCATCCGATTCCGGTGATCTTTATATCGATTTCAACCGAAATCATCTCACCTTTCCAGCGGCATACTTGGTTTGCCAAGTTGATGCCTGGTTCATCATTTTCCTTCCAGAGCACGCATACACATTGCATATCACATCTCGCATATCATGTCATGTTTTGCATCATGTTGCTTGTGCATTGCACCGTGATTTATTGTGGTTCCTTTGCTTGTGTTCTTGCTTTGGGTAGAGCCGGGAGACGAGTACGTGAACGAGGAACCTGTTGAGAACGCTTACGAGGATCAAGCTTTCGACAACTCTGAGAACTTTGCAGGCAAGATGACCATACCCTCGAAATCACTTGTATCTTTGCTTGCTAGATGCTCGCTCTTTTGCTATGCCTATGCTACGATGCCTATCACTTGCTATATCATGCCTCCCATATTGCCATGTCAAACCTCTAACCATCCTTTCCTAGCAAACCGTTGATTGGCTATGTTACCGCTTTGCTCAGCCCTCTTATAGCGTTGTTAGTTGCGGTGAAGTTGAAGTTTGTTCCTTGTTGGAACATGGAGATGTTGTTCCTTGTTGGAACATGTTTACTTGTTGGGGATATCACAATATATCTGCTATAATTAATGCATCTATATACTTGGTAAAGGGTGGAAGGCTCGGCCTTATGCCTGGTGTTTTGTTCCCTCTTGCCACCCTAGTTTCCGTCATACGGTGTTATGTTCCTTGATTTAGCGTTCCTTACGGTTGGGTGATTTATGGGACCCCTTGACAGTTCGCTTTGAATAAGACTCCTCCAGAAGGCCCAACTTTGGTTTTACCATTTGCCTCCTAAGCCTTTTTTCCCCGGGTTTTCGCGAGCCCGAGGGTCATCTTTATTTTAACCCCGGACCAGTGCTCCTTGAGTGCTGGCCCAACCGAAACGCTCATGGGCCACCTCGGGAAACTCGAGGCCTGGTTTTACTCAGTAGCCTGTCTCATCCGGATGTGCCACGAGAACGAGATATGTGCAGCTCCTATCGAGATTTGTCGGCACAATCGGGCGGCTTTGCTGGTCTTGTTTTATTGCTGTCGAAATGTCTTGTAGTCCGGGATTCCGAGACTGATCGGGTCTTCCCGGTAGAAGGAATATCCTTCGTTGACCGTGAGAGCTTATAATGGGCTAAGTTGGGACACCCTGCAGGTATTATCTTTCAAAGCCGTGCCCGCGGTTATGAGGCAGATGGGAATTTGTTAATGTCCGGTTGTAGAAAACCGAAGTTGACCTTAATTAAAATACACATCAACGCGTGTGTAACCGTGATGGTCTCTTCTCGGCGGAGTCCGGGAAGTGAACACGGTGTTGGAGTTATGTTTGACGTAAGTAGTACAGGATCACTTCTTGATCGCTACTAGCTTCACGACCGTGCTTTGCTCCTCTTCTTGCTCACTTTTGCGAATGTAGCCACCATATATGCTAGTCGCTTGCTGCAGCTCCACCTCACAACTCTGTCCTTCCTTTAAGCTTAAATAGTCTTGATCTCGCGGGTGTGAGATTGCTGAGTCCCCGTGACTCACAGATACTACCAAAACAGTTGTAGGTGCCGACGATGCCAGTGCAGGTGACGCAACCGAGCTCTTGTGGGAGTTCGACGAGGAACGTGGTCGTTACTACGTGTCTTTTCCTGATGATCAGTAGTGGAGCCCAGTTGGGACGATCGGGGATCTGTGTAGCATTTGGGGTATCTTCTTTTATTTTGGTTCCGTAGTCGGACCTTGAGTGTAATCTGAATGATGGATGTTTATTTATGTATTGTGTGAAGTGGCGATCGTAAGCCAACTATGTATCTCTTTCCTTATGTATTACATGGGTTGTGTGAAGATTACCTCACTTGCGACATTGCTTTCAATGCGGTTATGCCTCTAAGTCGTGCTTCGACACGTGGGAGATATAGCCGCATCGAGGGCGTTACAGTTAGCCACGTCATCTGTTCACCGTGCGTTGCAGCCGACAGTGTGGTGAGCGTGCGTGGATTAAACCCAGTCGTTTCGGATTCTATGACTTTATTACGTGTCCACCCACCACGCCCTCTGCTCACTCGCCCACTCGCCGCTCGCACCGCCCACTCCACTTCCCCCTCTCTCCTGTCGAAATCACCACCGACAACCACCGCCACCGCCTTCGCCATGGAAGAATGGCAGCCGGCCACCGAAGCTCTCATCGGCAGCAACAACGAGATGCAGGCGCAGTACAGGTAGATCGCGCGCTGGTTCCCTAGTCTGGCGATGCTGAGGAACCACGCCCGCGGCCTCGTGAAGGTGATGACGGCTGCTGAAAAGCAGCGCGTCTTCCCTCACGGCCGCACCATCCCGCCGCCGACCATTCTGCTGTGGGCGATGCGCGAGGTGCAGTGCTCCCCCGACCCCAGGCAGCGCGCCAGATGGTGGATTTACCACTCATCCACAACACCGCCGGCCGTCGTGGACCACGTCACCGACGCCGTCCTCGCTCCCCAGCCCCAATCAACAACGCCTATTGGGAGAGGCGCAATCCATGGGTCCTTGGGCCCTCTGATGACTCTGACGGCGAGTCTTCTGACGACGAGTCCACTGACGACGAGTCCAGTGATAATTATGACGACGAGGTGGATGAGGTCGTCGTCCTCTCCGACGACGAGCCTGAACTGCAGATGCTGGCTCCCGTCCTCGACGCCGTGGAGGGGGACAGGAACCGCCCAATCCAAGTGGATGCACTGCCGGAGGTCGCCGATCTCCCAGACGGCGTCGTCGTGAAGCAAGAACAAGTTGGCGGCAAGGAAGATGTGCTGGAGCCGGCGCCGGGCAAGAAGAGGGCGGCCGTGACTGCGGTGTGTCGCGCCAAGCGCCTGAAGACGCTGAAGGAGGAGTGAAGTGCTGCACTAATATTCAGTTTCGTCAGTCTTGAACTTTCGTAAGTTCAGTAAGTTCCTAGGTTCAGTTTCGTCAGGCACTATCTACTACTAGTTTCTATTTATGTCAGGCACTATCTACTACTAGTTGCTATCTATGTCAGACTATGAATGGCAGTACTATCTATCTATGTCAGACTATCTATATATGTTACTTGCTACTTGCTACATATGTTAAGTTATTTGTCAGACTATCTAAGCTAATTGCTATATATGTTACTTGCTACTTCCAACTATGTCACTACTGTCAGTTATCCACACATGATATATGCAGAGTAAAACAGCCTCATCATAGATAAAACATTCTTACTTACTTAACTTAGCATGAGTACTCACTTAGCATAGTAGGTCTTAAAATAATAGTCATTACATCATAGATAAAACCAACTAGTTCTTAAACCATAACAGTACCTCCCTCCCTCATACCATTCTGAAAGCACATGAAACTTTCCCAAAATATACACCTGACATGCATGAAATTCCAAGGCCAGCTATATATATAGGCCTACTAATTACTTAACCCACAAACCAACCACTTCACTCATTCATAATTGCCTTGATCCTCTCCAGCTTATCTTTGCTGCCATGCCCAGCATTGAGCAGATCAGCAATCAAATACTCCAGCTTCTTCTTCTCTTTCTTAAGTAGGTCCCTGTCCCCCTCCACTTCCTTCATGGCCTTCCTCATGTTCTGAATGATCTCTGCTTGTCTTTGAAGAATGCACCTTTGCTCCTTGTCAAGCTTCAGATTTTCCATACTTAACTCAATCTTTGCCTGATCCTCAAGTTGTTTCTTCTTCTCATTTAGTTCATTGATTGCCTGACTGGTATAGTCCATGTCATGAGACATCTTGCCATCTTGATAGTCAAATAGCTTGGATACATCTTCCACCAACTGGCTGTAGTTGTTTGACAGGAAATCAATTTCCTTCTGTAGCTTGGCCACCTCTTTCTCATGGGCTTGTTTGTCATTCACCCTTCCCAAGTTCTGCTCATGGTACATGTCCCAAATCCTGGTTAGGCACCTTTGTAGAATCTCTGGCCAAGGACCATCCACCCACTCCACAACCCCACAATTCACACCTACATCCTACAGAAGCAATTATTTATAATTAAGCACAAAGCACTTAGTAACAAACTTAGTACAGATAACTAAAGTCATAAAGTCATTTCATTTAACTGAAACCCTTTGTTTACATTAATATGCTCTCTGAATTGTGCAAACATAATTCAGAGATAGTAAGCACACAACACCTGACTTAGCATCAGAGATAAATTCGGTTAATAGCTATATTTAGCAGTAGATATAAATTTACTCTCTGTTTTTTTTCAGTTAACAGCTATATTCAGTAAACACCTAACTAATACATTCAGTTCACAGCTGTATTGAATTCAGTTAACTAAAGATCTACTTTCACATATAGCTTCCATATGTATGGCACTTTCAAGTTTCAATTCTAAACTATAGCACACATCTCTGCACATCACACATCTCTGCACCACATGTTGCACCACACGTCTCTAGCAGTAAAAGACATCACACATCTCCACCAGCAAAACAAGTTAGCGTTCAAGATTTCATACTTGCTGCACCAGACAACCCAGGAAACGCCTCCCCGTCAAAGCACCTTCAAAAGCCACCATCTTCTTCGGCCTCTGATGATGCATCATGCACGTCGGCTCAGATTTAGTGTAAGAACCATAGAAAGATGGTTCCACCACACTGTCAGGGGTTTCCTACAAAAGAAGCTTCGAATCAAACCAAAAGCAACTAGGAATCTCTAATTTGGATGAACTAACCCTAACCCTAACTCTGTTCCACCATTATGCACTTACAAAGAGCTGATGATCCAGTGAAACCATGTTGATGTCCTCGTCCGAGCTCTCCTCGTCATTCCAGGATGGCATCCTCAACTTCTACCGGCAGCAATGGCTGCGGCGGCGATCGTGACAGGCCGACCTAGCTCAGAGCACCAGGGAGAGGGAGAGGATGAGGACGAGTGAGAGCGAGCGAGGATGAAGAGAATGAGCGAGTGGCTGAGCTCACTCGCTCTCACTTATTGGCCCACCGACAGGCGCGTTCCCAGAGCGGACGGCTGTTAACGACCGTCAACGCGCGGCGGCCGTCAGTTCGCCACCGTGGCAACTGACTCGCGGGCCAGGCCGGTCAGATTCAGGGTTAGCACGGACGAAGCGAGTGCTTTCGACACTTGGTAGTTTTTTGCCACGGTTTAGTTCAAATTTGGTAGTTTTTCGCACAAAAACGTAGAGTGGTAGTTTTCTGTCATGTTTCCATCAATTGTGGTAGTTTTTGGTTAAATACTCTGTTTGAATCGACTGCCCTTTTAACTTTCTTTAACCTCTTTGGGAAGCAAACTTGTTGCTTGCACATATTGCTCCAAACTGTCTCAGATATTTATCCTGGAACCATGCCTGAACCTCAGGATAAAGAAATTCTGGATCCATGCATCATCTTTTGACAATCCAGAAGAAGTGTCGATCTTCTTTTCAACCCTATCAGCCCACCCAGCACATATTCCTTGCCCCAGAAGTTCCTCTTCATAGGTTTCATCCTCCAGGCCTGTTCAACATCCTCAGAAACTCCAAAATACCAAGCAAATCCATCGCAGAATTTGCTATGGCGAAATATTAATCGAACAAGTTGCTTTATCAAAGTCGACACCTCTTCCATTGTTTTCAGGTGAAGTGAGTAGTCTCTACAGAATTCCACTGGATTTCTTCAACACTCAAATGACCGCAAAGCAAGGGAAACGGTTAAAACGTCAGTGCTAGCGATGGAAAAACTATTTCTGTGCCTCTCAAACCATGGCATTGAGCTTCTTCTGTCTCTTCCTTTCACGTCGATCCACATCTTCTGGATCAGAGCCATCTTCGCTTGTCTCTCTACCAGTGTCACCCTGAATTTGGAAAGTGGTATAGCTCAAAGCTGATGAAGCAGTTGTGTATCCCAATATGAGGTTAGATCTGGCACAACCTTAATGACTCTTCAAACATTTTAATTATTGCTAGAAGGTATTGTGCCATAGCCTTTCCCATTGATGTAAGGTTTTCTTGGTTGTGAAGCAATGTCTTCAAGCAACGCTCAGATTCAACCACACTTTCCTTGTTAGGCCACGTAGGTAAAGGAAAGTTTGCAACTTGCGATTATCACATTTTGCATGAAAATTAGCACAAAAGGAAATACATCAGAAAATATGACTAATAAAAAAAATTGTTGTTTTTTTGCCTTTTTTGCTGTTGTTGGGTCGTCCATTGTACTCTAAGACTTTGTATCTCTTTTCTTCTATATTGTCACATGCAGTTCTCCTGCATGGTTTGAAAAAAGAAGATAATTTAAGCACATTACCTTATCAATTTCCATGAACTTGAGCTGTGCAGTGCCATCAACTTGCATTTTCTTGATCTATGGTTCAGTCAATTCAGGAAATAAATAAGCTTTACCGTATGAAGCAAGTACAGTCAGTAGCAGCGCCCAGGGCCAGTTCTTTTAGCTCTCCCAGCACGTTGGGATGCTGACGCCTTGCTTATCCATAGCACATGTGTTATGCCAGGAATTGTTAAAGATGTTTCTGCAACATTAGTCACCACAACAACTAATCTTTCCCCATTGGGAATATCGTGAAAGACTCTAAGCTGATGTGTTGCATACGGTCGTAAAACACAGAGCCTGAGCCTAGCATATGAAACAGGTGTAGGCTCTGTACATGTACTGAAACAAGAAACCGAAGGGCCTGAATTTTCTGCAACTGTATCATTGCTTGATTCCTCTACAGTTTCCGATTATCCTGATATTCCTGATATAGCTTAAAAGGATGCCTTCAGTACAGATGAACTCTCGTCCCCTTTCAAATATGATAACATCAGTCCATCTTCTGCAGTTTCATGAGCAACAGAATCCTCCTCATCACTATCAATATCCATCTTGTCAAACAAGATATGCATTGATACGCATCAAGAGATATTTTTGGTATCTAGGAGATAGATAGGCGCACAGTTTAACTTTGTATTCAGTTGTAACTAGCTTCCCTATCTCCTGTATTTCTTCTCCCTCAAGATGTATATCTCCAACAAAATTGTACGCGTAGCAGGACTCGTAATCCTCTATATAACACGCAACGCATCCCCCACGATAGCGTAAGACGTTTCTGCTCATCGCACATCGTATCAGAGCCCCCTCTTCCAATCTCATCTAGCCTAGCTCATCTCCATTAGTGCCCTAGCCATGTCTTCCTCCGGCTCCTCCCACCCAAACCTCAACCAACAGGTCACGGAGAAGCTTACCCGCATGAACTATGTTCTGTGGCGCGCCCAGATCGTGCCGCAGCTGTGGGGCGCCGGTGTCTTCGGCTATGCCGATGGCACCACACCAGAGCCGGCCCGACTCCTCGTCAGCAAGGACAAAGACGGGAAGGAGTCATCGGAGCCCAACCCTCTCCACCCGATCTGGGTGCGGGAGGACCAGCAGGTCCTCGGCTACCTGCTCAACAATTTTTCCAAGTAGCTCCTCGTGCAGGTGACCGCGATCACCATGTTGCCTGTGCTCTAGGCTGCTCTGGCAGGCATGTTCTCGTCGCAGTCCCTCAGTCGGGTGAACAACATCCGCACGACCCTCATCAACGCACAGAAGGGGAATCAATCCGTCGCCAACTACTTCGCCCACATGCACGGCCTCGCGGACGAACTTGCGCGGACGGCAAGCCTTTGGAAGACAACGAGCTTGTCTCCTACATCCTCCATGGGCCGGACATGGACTACCAGCCCCTGGTGTCTTCCCTCGAAGCCCGCATCATGCCGGTCTCCCTCGACGAGCTCTTCTCCATGATGAGCAATTTTGATCAGCGCGTGGCGCTCTTCCTGTCTTTGGGCGGCTTCAAGTCATCTGCCAACGCTGCCTTCCATGGCCGCGGCGGCGGCTCCTCTCATCAGCGTGGACCACCTCGCAACGGGGGAAAGACCTCGGGCGGGGGACACGGCAACAACAACTCCAACACTCGCGGCGGCGGACGGCCCTCTCCTGGCAACAACAGGGGCCGCCGCGGTGGTTCCACTAGATCACGACTGGATGCACCTCGCTGCCAAATTTGTGGTAAGCCAACGCATACGGCCAAAGACTGCTGGTACCACTACGACAACGATGGCGACTCGTCCCAAGATGAGGACAAGATTCCTTCTGCTGCGGACGGCTCCTTGATGTCTACTACATAACCTTTTTCTTGTAGACGTTGTTGGGCCTCCGAGTGCAGAGGCTTGTAGGACAGTAGCAAATTTCCCTCAAGTGGATGACCTAAGGTTTATCAATCTGTGGGAGGCGTAGGATGAAGATGGTCTCTCTCAAACAACCCTGCAACCAAATAACAAAGAGTCTCTTGTGTCCCCAACACACCCAATACAATGGTAAATTATATAGGTGCACTAGTTCGGCGAAGAGATGGTGATACAAGTGCAATATGGACGGTAGATATGGGTATTTGTAATATGAAGATATAAAACAACAAGGTAGAAAGTGGTAAAAGTGAGCGTAAACGGTATTGCAATGCTAGGAAACAAGGCCTAGGGTTCATACTTTCACTAGTGCAAGTTCTCTCAACAATAATAACATAACTAGATCATATAACAATCCCTCAACATGCAACAAAGAGTCACTCCAAAGTCACTAATAGCAGAGAACAAACGAAGAGATTATTGTAGGGTACGAAACCACCTCAAAGTTATTCTTTCCGATCAGTCCATTGGGCTATTCCTATAAGTGTCACAAACAGCCCTAGAGTTCGTAGTAAGATAACACCTTAAGACACAAATCAACCAAAACACTAATGTCACCTAGATACTCCAATGTCACCTGAAGTATCCGCGGGTATGATTATATGATATGCATCACACAATCTCAGATTCATCTATTCAACCAACACAAAGAACTTCAAAGAGTGCCCCAAAGTTTCTACCGGAGAGTCAAGACGAAAACGTGTGCCAACCCCAAGGTCACGGAACCCGCAAGTTGATCACCAAAACATACATCAAGTAGATCACGTCATATCCCATTGTCACCACAGATAAGCACATGCAAGACATACATCAAGTGTTCTCAAATCCTTAAAGACTCAATCCGAAGATAACTTCAAAGGGAAAACTCAATCCATTACAAGAGAGTAGAGGGGGAGAAGAATCATAAGATCCAACTATAATAGCAAAGCTCGCGGTACATCAAAATCGTACAAATGAACACGAGAGAGAGAGAGAGAGAGAGAGAGAGAGAGAGAGAGAGAGAGAGAGAGAGAGAGAGAGAGAGAGATCAAACACATAGCTACTGGTACATACCCTCAGCCCGAGGGTGAACTACTCCCTCCTCGTCATGGAGAGCGTGGGGATGATGAAGATGGCCACCAGTGATGAATTCACCCTCCGGCAGGGTGCCGAAACGGGCTCCTAAGAGGTTTTTGGTCGCTACAGAGGCTTGCAGTGGCGGAACTCCCGATCTAGGTTTATTTCTGGGGGTTTCTGTATTTATAGGAATTTTTGGCGTCGGTCTCACGTCAGGGGGGGGGGTCTCCGAGTCATCCACGAGATAGGGGGGCGTGCCCAGGGGGGTAGGGCGCGCCCCTCCACCCTCGTGGATGGCTCGGGACTCTTCTGGCCCAACTCTTTCACTTTGGGGGCTTTGAGGGAGTTCCGGATTAGGGGGTGTCCGGATAGCCGGACTATGACCTTTGGCCGAACTCCTGGACTATGAAGATACAAGATTGGAGACTTCGTCCCGTGTCCGGATGGGACTTTCCTTGGCGTGGAAGGCAAGCTTGGCGATACGGATATGTAGATCTCCTCCCATCGTAACCGACTACTGTGTAACCCTAGCCCTCTCCGGTGTCTATATAAACCGGAGGGTTTTAGTCCGTGGGGCGAACAACAATCATACCATAGGCTAGCTTCTAGGGTTTAGCCTCTACGATCTCGTGGTAGATCTACTCTTGTACTACCCATATCATCAATATTAATCAAGCGGGAGTAGGGTTTTACCTCCATCGAGAGGGCCGAACCTGGGTAAAAACATCGTGTCCCTTGTCTCCTGTTACCATCCGCCTAGGCCTTGATTCGGGACCCCCTACCCGAGATCCACGGTTTGACACCGACATTGGTGCTTTCATTGAGAGTTCCGCTGTGCCGTCACCATCAAGAAGGATGCCTCATCCCGTCTTTAAAGACGGCGCTGTCGCTAAAGGAGCTTTGGCTATCAGCCAAACTCTCCGGCTAGGCGGTTTTCTTATGACCGCCTGTTAGGCCGCCACGCCGATGATGACTTCTCGGGTCATCGAAAGCAATCTCCACGTCAACTCGGAACTCGCCGAGCAGTTAGATCCGATGGAGCTCTCTTCCTTAAACGAGCTCTTGGATCACATCGCCGCCCTGGGAGTCGCTACAGACTATGATCAGATTGGGCTTAAACCCTATCCGAGAGAGATTAACTCTCCCCAGGTCACCCACCATGTTGCAGTGGTGGAGGAACAATGCGGCAAGTCTTCATCTATCTTAAGGACTAGTTATGTCCGGATTCCCGACCCCTCCAAGACGGATACCCGCGGAGGGGAGGACGTCACTCAAGCCCTGAACCTAAAGTCAGGCAGCGGGCTAGATTCATTGGACAACATCCAAGAACCCAAGCTTCCGAGTTCGGAAACTCCTTGGCCCCTGAGTCTCAGATTGGGCGAGGTTCCGGATTTAATTCCACCCGCCCACCCAAATATAAGGGATCTATCCCAAATTCGGCGAGATTCCTCCTCGTTATGAACAGGATAAAGGACTGCCGCGAGGAGGATGCAATTTCATTCTTCTACAATAATTGCACGGACAACGGAATCCTCAACGCCATAAGTCGCCGTGAAATTACACGCTTCGCCGACTTGGCATCCATAGTACGAAAGTACTGTGCGATGGAAAGCGCCTGGAACACCAAAATAAAATTTTGGGACAATCCGGCCCTGAATACAACCCCAGTCCGAAATAAAAGGGTGCATTATCACCAGGCACGTGGGTTAAACACCAAAAAGCAAAAACCCTCTGTAGGGCATGGAACCGTCTTTGGAGGGATGGCTCAATGGACCTGTAAAATTATATAGTGAGGGCGCCACACCAACTCATAGCCTTAGAGCATGTTGGATACTCCGGCGGTGGCGAGGAGTGGCGAGGAGCTTCTAACTCCAGAATTCACGAGCACCAGCCCGGGGATACCGATCACGGTATTAACGGTGTTGAGACTTTCTCATCAAATAATATCGGAAGCGAACACTCCATAGCCTTGCGAAGTCTACCAAGTAGCAATAATAAACCCATGGGTGACACAGCTATTACCTTTAATGCGGTGTGAACCTAAATTCGAACAGCCCGAGCACCGGCCGCATTGGTCCTCGGTCCAATAGTGGGCGGCTTCGCCTTACCAAGGTACTCATGGGCGGTGGCAGCGGATTGAACCTCATCTGTGAGGAAACCCTTCAAAAATGGAAATAGGCTGGAGCCGCATTGGCGAAGCAACACAACCTTTAGAGGAATAATCCCGGTCGGGAAGCGTCTGTCTGGGAAAAATCACACTGGATGTGGTGTTCGGCACGCCGGATAATTACAGGTCCGAGGAGGTCACGTTTCAAGTGGCCCCGTTCAGCAGCGGGTACCATGCTCTATTAGGGCGAGAGGCATTCACAATTTTTCAAGCTATACCCCATTACGGGTACATGAAACTCAAAATGCCCGGACCCAACGGAATCATCACTCTTGCTAGCGACCCGGACATAGCACTCCGCGCCAAAAATAAGACAGCCGCACTGGCCCTTGAGGCACTATCCGAAGCCCTAGCGGCCGAGGAACTGACTGTGCTGCGCTCCACGGTGAACAGGGACGACGTGATAGTCGATAAGAGATCCAAGTCCACCTCCTTTAAAACGGCGGACGAAATAGTCAAATTCCAAGTCCATCCAATGGACCCTACAAAAACGGCCTCCATCGGGGCACACTTAAACCCTGATGTAGACGCCGCACTACGAGAATTCCTACGCGAAAATTGGGACATTTTTGCCTGGCACCCTTCAGACATGCCAGGAATCCCACGCAGGCTGGCCGAACACAGCCTAAACATCCTGAAAGGGTTCAAGCCTGTCAAGCAGGCTCTTCGGCCTTTCTCCGAACCTAAGAGACAAGCCATGGGAGAGGAACTAGTCAAACTACTGGAGGCCAGATTCATCAGAGATATAAAACATCCGGACTGGCTAGCAAACCTGGTGATGGTACCAAAGAAGGACAAATCCTGGTGCCTATGCGTCGATTTCAAGGACCTCAACAAGGCTTGCCCAAAGGATCCCTTCCCCCTCCCCCGCATCGATCAAATTATCGACGCTACCGCAGGACACGATTCATTGTGTTTCCTCGACGCATACTCCGACTACCATCAAATTAAGATGGCAGAGACAGACCAAGCCGCAACGGCATTCATCACCCCATACGGCCCATTCTTCTTCAACACAATGCCCTTCAGGCTCAAAAACGCCGGCGCCAACATATCAGCGCATGATTCAGACATGTCTGGCAAACCAGATTGACAAAATAGTGGAAGCATACGTAGATGACATGGTCGTCAAAACCAAGCATGTCTAAACTATAGTAGATGACTTGAGGCTCACATTCGATAACCTCCGAGCATATGACATCAAGCTTAACCCGAAAAAATGTGTTTTGGTATCAGCCGGAAAGCTCTTGGGCTTCATTGTATCCGGTAGAGGAATTGAAGCAAACCCAGCCAAGATCCGAGCTCTGTCACAATTGGATATTCCAAAGGACCTCAAACAAATACAAAAATTGACTGGATGCGTGGCGGCTCTAAGCCGCTTTATCTCCCGCTTGGGAGAAAAGGCATTACCCCCTTTATCACCTCCTCTAAGCGCCGAACACTTGAGTGGGCCGGATGCCGCCACGGCCGGACTTCGAAGAAATAAAAGCCATATTGGCAACAAACCCGGTCCTGGCCGCGCCTAACATCGGCCAACCAATGCTATTATACATTGTGGCAACTTATCAAGTCGTAAGCGCAGTGCTCGTCGTCGAACAAGAAACGGACGGACACAAATTCCCCTTCAAAACCAGTTTACTACGTGTCCCTGTCCTCCTCCATGCAAGTCACGGTACCCGCACTATCAAAAGATAGCGTCTGCGATGTTTATGGCATCCCGAAGCTGCGACACTACTTTCAAGAGTGTTCGATAAAAGTGGCCTCGAAGTACCTCTTAACGATATTATAAACAACATGACGCGACGGGCGGATTGCCAAATGGGCCATTGAGCTCCTCGATTCGACATAACCTATAAGCCACGGCGAGCTATTAAGTCGCAAGTTTTGGCCGACTTAAATGCCGAATGGACTGAAGCCGAACTCCCTAGAAATGCGGCACATATTCAACTGGATCATGCACTTGGGCGGCCCCAAAATGTTAGCTGGTGCAGGGGCTGGCATCGGTCGGCGTCCCCAACAGGAGATACAGTCCAATCGTACTCGAGATAATGTATACGGACTCCAACAACGCAGCCGAATATGAGGCCCTTCTACATGGTCTCCGGATGGCAGTCTCCATGGGCATCCAACGCCTAGAGGTGCGTGGGGATTCGAACCTCGCGATATCCCAAATAAATGGAGACTTTTATGCCAAGGATCCGAAAATGGCAGCTTATCGCAACGCCGTCCTAAAAATGTCAGCTCGGTTCGAGGGGCTCGAATTTCATCATATAGCCCGGGAAAACAATCAGGCGGCAGATGTCTTGGCACGCATCAGCGCAAAGCGCGATGCAGTCCCCCCCAACATTTCCTTGGAGAGGCTATTCAAGCCATCCGTATTATGGGAAGGGGAATCCGGAAATAATAGCCCGGACCCAACCGCACCGCCCGACACGAACATTCGACTGGCGGGAGGCTCGCCAGCAGTAACATCCTCAGCCCACGTAATAATGGCAGTCATTGCCCCATGGACAGAACCATTCCTAGCCTACCAAACCAGGCAGGAACTTCCGAGGACCAAAAGCGAGGCACGCTGTATAGTCGGCGATCTAAAGCCTATAAAGTCCGAAGGAGAGCTTTATAAGAAAAGCACCACGAGTCCTTCAAGCGTGTATCTCCAAAGAGGAAGGCGGAATCTTTGGCTGAAATTCATGCGGACTAGGCGGGCACCACGCTTGAAGCCGGGCCCTTGTAAGCAAGGCCTTCCGTACAGGATTTTATTGGCCGACGGCCGGGCGGATCTCAGGACTTAGTCCAACGATGCGTCGGTTGCCAGCTCTTTGCTAACCAAAGCCATATGCCACCTACCGCCCTCCAAACTATACCCATCACCTGGCCCTTCGCGGTCTGGGGGCTTGACATGGTTGGACCCCTTAAAGGAGGAACCCACAAGCAAAAATACCAACTGGTCATGGTGGATAAATTCACCAAATGGATAGAGGCCAAGCCTGTTAAGACGGCCGAATCCGGACCGGTGATAGACTTCATATCAGGGGTTGTACACCATTATGGCGTCCCCCACAGCATCATCACTGACAACGGCACGAACTTTACGGCCGACGAGGTCAAACTCTGGTGCAAAAACATGGGCATCAAGCTCGACTATGCTTCAGTCTATCACCCACAAACTAACGGTCAAGTCGAGCGAGCGAATGGTCTAATCATGAGCGGCATCAAACCCAGATTAGTGCGGTCCCTCAAGGAATCTAACACGCACTGGGTAGAGGAGCTCGACTCCGTACTCTGGGGGCTGCGGACCATGCCGAATCGCACTACCAGATTCACACCATTCTTTATGGTATACGGCGCAGAGGCAGTTCTGCCCTGCGACATAATTCATGACTCACCTCGCATGCGCATAAACGAAGAAAGAGAAGACAAACTCGATCGGCAGGACAGTTTGGACGCCTTAGAGGAGGAGCGCGATGTGGCAAAAGCCCGTTCCGCATTCTATCAACAACAGGCTCGAAGATATCAAAGCAGAGAAGTACGGGCCAAAACTTACAATGTTGGCGAGTTAGTTCTATGCCTGCCGGACAAGAAAAAGGACAAACTCAAGCCCAAATGGGAAGGTCCCTTCATCATTGACCAAGTCCTGACTGGTGGAGCATACTGCCTGCGAGATGCATCAGATAACCGACTCGAGCCGAACCCATGGAACGCAGCCCGTCTCCGAAGATTCTACGCCTAGCGCCGGACTCTGTGTTTGTCTCCCTTCTCTGTCTATTTTTTACACATTAGCTGTCTTATATTTCTCTCCTTCTCCCTCCCTTACTCTGACAGCCTTTAAGGGCTCGTTCGCGCCTTGCTCGCACACAATTGACGCGCTATCCGCGCTCATTATACCTGGGGGCTTCTTTAACAGAAGCTTGTTTATACAGGCCTCATGCCCAACACATGTGTCACACTTCCGCATGTACCTTTTATTCACCATTATATGCATAGATATGACTTAAGTTTTGGCCAAGCTGGGTTGCCTGGCTCCTGTGCTTACCCCTACGTTCCCGATTGTTCGGCTAGGTGGTAAAAGGAGCACCTCTGCGATTATTCTTGCCGGGTCAGCGGATGTGTACCTCGGACCGGGTGAAGCGAAAGCTAGAGTTCTTAAGGAATATTGATCGGTGACCTAAAGATGATTTCTCACTCGTTTATTTATCCGCCCGGATGCTTTTATGCTTTTTCTTGCAGTCCGGACATGCACTTTAGGGCATGCCTCCCGAGGAAAGGAACCCCTAACGGAACTATTCTCCTGGAAGATGTTTCTTACTAACCATGTAATATAACATAACTAGTTGGGCACTTATGCGATAAAGCACTAATGACCCCTACGCTTTGGTCTCCACGCATGCCCGGTTCTTACATAACCGAGAGGTATTCGGAGACACTCCGGACTATCGGGTCCCGAGGTTGAAGCGAAAAGGTCCGCCATGACAAGCGATCTACAATCCGGCTAGAAGGCGTTTTACATGTCATTTTAAATTACATAGTCAATTTGGTGGGTATATTCCTCTTCAATACCATCCAACAGGCTGTCTAGTTTACAGATCCTGTTGGGAATATTAATGACCAACTCTACCCGGCCGTACACTAAACTCACAGGATCTCCTTCCCATCGGGCCCCACAGTCCGACCTCGGCCATGTGGTTTGGGTCGGCCTTCGTGCCGTGTCTTCACCATGGCCCGAGCCTCCTGGCGCCTTGACGGCAGGCCGATATCTTCCATAATCAGAAGCGCCGCCGCGCTCCCTTCAGCTTCTCTGCAAGCTCTCCAAGGCCTTCGGGCATGGAGACGGATGGCCACAAGGCCCGGACGACGCCTTTCATAACCTTCCGAACTCGTTCGTGCAGTTGTAAGAGCTCGGGAAGAAGGTCACCCATAGAACCCGGCATTTCCTCGGTAGGCTGACCTGTCAGCATACCTACAGACATAACTCTGTCAATCGACTTCCTCGCCGAACTCCTTTTCGAAGTTTGTTCAAGCACTTACTAAAAATGCCTCGTCGAAGCCGCCGATTCTCCTTCACGGAGTCCGACAGCTGAGCACGAACATCCTTTAGTTCCTCGCCCAGCTGGGTGTTGGCATCTTGGAGCTTATTCTTCTCTTGCCTCACCCTTGTAAGCACAAGAGTTGTTGCTTGTCCGGATCCACTCCGGCGCCATCTGCAATGTTATTGTCAGATTTGCACACATGCCGCCCTTCACAACATACTTATCTTTGGAAGCATATATTACCAGAGGGGGTCTCCTTGGTATCCCCTTGTGACTAGTCTGACCTCAAGTTGGGCTTTGCACTCTTCCAGCTCTGGGACAGTTGAGTATTCTTTTCTGTAAGATCCTGCATAACAAATGATCCTTAAATCAGTTATTCTAACTGTTTCAAGTCTCGGGGGCTACTGACATATATAACCATCAAATTTTCTCACCCGTATGTATTTTACATCTTGCTCTGTAGCTCTGGCTAGACCATTTTGGCGGCGCGAGTGCGCATCTCCGTATTAAAGGCATCCAATGCCTCCTGGGAGAAACAAGCGTCACGAAGAACTGTCCGGCGACGCCTGTGGTTCATGGCACTCTCCACCTCGGAATTGGTGGCAGACAGCCTGTCTGCATCCTCTGTCGGAGTAGCGCCCGGTGCGAGCCTCGTGTTCGCCTCCGCTTCCGGACCCGGCCTTGGAGCCTGGCCGGTGGAGGCGCGATTGGCAACCTCTCCGGATATAGTCCGGCGAGCGCTCTTTTTCCTGAAGAGAGCACGAGCGTTAGTATACCTTGAGGGCATAAAACCTGGGAATAAAATCGCGCACCATACCGCTGCGCCGGCGTCTCAATCCGGACCGCACTTCTTTTCAGCCTGCCGGGCCTTGATGCCCCTTGTTGGCTAGCCACCACAGGCTCGTCCCTCCGCCTCAAGGACTTCCCCTGCAAAAACGCCATTAGTATACGGTGGTCAAAAATAAGCACGGGTGGATCATCTTAAAAGTACGGGGACTTCGGTCTTGGTTACTTGTGACGCTGGAAGTAGTCCGGGATAATCGGCCGTAATGGCCACTAAGGTGTTGTCCTTGCTCAATTGATGAAACACCCCATCGATCAGCTCCACAGATAAGTCCGCGTCCTCTTGGGAGTCCGGGTCGAAGGACCGTTCCGGGTCCTCGGGTTGTGGAGGAGGGCTATTTATCTCCTTTACAGCCTGGCGTAGCTCATGCGTTGAAATTGCTAGGCTGAATACTTAACTATGGGAATATGAAATGGATGGGCGAGTGAAAGTGCCCGCTTACCCAACTCGGATGATTGTACATAGAAAATCCGCCCTGTGGGTTGGCGCGGAGGAATTCCCCTCTTCTCCCTTGTACAAAGTGGACAAGATCTTTATTAGAGCGACAGCCGATTCCGGCCCCTTACGTCCGCACCGGGTGGCGTCGTCCTCCTCGTTGAAATCCCACATGGGGTGGCCTCTATACTGAAGCGGCTGCACCCCCCGCATAATGCATGTCGCCATGACCTCGATCATGGTCAGTCCGGAATGAGCTAACAACCTTATCCGGCTCATCAGGTAAAGGACGTCCTTGTCACTTTCCTTCGGAGGGCTCCGTGGACGCTAGCTTAGGCGCTTCTTCAAAGGAGCTTTATTAAACTCAGGGAAGCCGATCCAAACAGGATCCGGCAGGGGGACATCTTCTATATGAAACCATTCTGAAGGCCAGTCTTCGGACGCCTTCTTTGGGGTTCCGGATAGAAATCCGGTCCCGCCGATGCACCATAGTTCGGCTCCGCCCACTTGATATATCGACCCCTCCTGAGAACGGGGCACAAGGCAGAATAGCTTCTTCCACAGCGTGAAATGAGCCTCGACGCCCAGAAACAGCTCGCAAAGGGCTACGAAGCCCGCAATATGCAATATGGAGGCAGGCGTGAGGTTGTGCAACTGGAGGCCATAGAACTCCAGGAGCCCCCGGAGAAAAGGATGAATTGGAAATCCGAGCCCTCTTATCAAAGAAGGGACAAGGCATACCCGCTCTCCTTTGGATGGATTGGGGATGCTCTCCGCTTGCTCCCCACCATTATAGGTGGCAAGCCCGGCTCGAACCGGGACCATGTAGGCTGGGGGGAGAAACCCCTTGGTTTGCAGCGCCACTAGCTCGCTGTGTGGGACGGAGCATCTCTCCCAATCTCCAGGCTGAGGGCTGGGGGGCGAGAGGAGGAGCTGCGTCGACTGGCCATGATGGAATGGATCTCTGTCGAATGCACTCCGATGAATGCTCGCGGAGGGAAGATGGTGTGATTCAGATCTAAATCCCCGTCTCTTTTATAGGCGGCTCATTTGCGCAGCTAGGTGGGTAAATGAAAAAACACCCTAGCTTTTTGCATTCGCTTGACACGTGGAAGATGGCCATTATTGGGCGCAGAAGCCAAGGAGCGCAACATTCATCAGAAGCCGGACACTATTCAACAGGTATATGGAATTTGGAGAAGAACCCGCCTTGCAATGCCGAAGACAAATCTGCGCGCCGGACTCATCGTCATTGAAGCGCGGTTCGGGGGCTACTGAGGGAGTCCCGGATTAGGGGGTGTCCGGATAGCCGGACTCCTGGACTATGAAGATACAAGATTGAAGACTTCATCCCGTGTCCGGATGGGACTTTCCTTGGCGTGGAAGGCAAGCTTGGCGATACAGATATGTAGATCTCCTCCCATCGTAACCGACTCTGTGTAACCCTAGCCCTCTCCAGTGTCTATATAAACCGGAGGGTTTTAGTCCGTAGGACGAACAACAATCATACCATAGGCTAAATTCTAGGGTTTAGCCTCTCTGATCTCGTGGTAGATCTACTCTTGTACTACCCATATCATCAATATTAATCAAGCAGGAGTAGGGTTTTACCTCCATCGAGAGGGCCCGAACCTGGGTGAAAACATCGTGTCCCTTGTCTCCTGTTATCATCCGCCTAGACGCACAGTTCGGGACCCCCTACCCGAGATCCGCCGGTTTTGACACCGACAGGCTTCTTTTGGTCCATAAAAAATCATCAAAAATTGGCACATTAACTCTGTTTGGTATTCCTTTTCTGTAAAACTCAAAAACAAGGAAAAAAGAAACTGGCACTGGGCTCTAGGTTAATAGGTTAGTCCCAAAAATTATATAAAATAGCATATAAATGCATATAAAACATCCTAGATGGATAATATAATAGCATGGAACAATCAAAAATTATAGATACGTTGGAGACGCATGAAGCATCCCCAAGCTTAATTCCTGCTCGTCCTCGAGTAGATAAATGATAAAAACAGAATTTTTGATGTGGAATGCTACCTAACATATTTATCAATGTAATCTTCTTTATTGTGTCAAGAATATTCAGATCCATAGGATTCAAAATAAAAGTTTAATATTGACATAAAAATAATAATACTTCAAGCATACAAACAAAGCAATTATGTCTTCTCAAAATAAAATGTCCAAAGAAAGTTCATCCCTACAAAATCATATAGTTTGGCTATGCTCCATCTTTGTCACACAAAATATTCAAATCATGCACAACCCCGGTTTCAGCCAAGCAATTGTTTCATACTTTAGTATTCTCAAACTTTTTCAACTTTCACGCAATACGTGAGCATGAGCAAAGGTTATAGCACCGTGGGTGGAATAGAATGGTGGTTGTGGAGAAGACAAAAAGAGGGAGATAGTCTCACATCAACTAGGCGTATCAACGGGCTATGGAGATGCCCATCAATAGATATCAATGTGAGTGAGTAGGGATTGCCATCTAACGGATGCACTGGAGCTATAAGTGTATCAAATCTCAAAAAGAAACTAAGAGAGTGTGCATCCAACTTGCTTGCTCATGAATACCTAGGGCATTTGAGGAAGCCCATCGTTGGAATATACAAGCCAAGTTCTATAATGAAAAATTCCCACTAGTTTATGAAAGTGACAACATAGGACACTCTCTATCATGAAGATCATGGTGCTACTTTGAAGCACAAATGTGGTAAAAGGATAGTAGCATGCCCCTTCTATCTTTTTCTCTCATTTTTTGTTTTCTTTTTTTTGTCCTTCTCTTTTTTTGCCTCTATTTTTTTCGTCCAGAGTCTCATCCCGACTTGTGGGGGAATCATAGTCTCCATCATCCTTTCCTCACTCTAATAATGAAGATCATCACACTTTTATTTACTTACAACTCAAGAATTACAACTCGATACTTAGAACAAAATGTGACTCTATATGAATGCCTCCGGTGGTGTACCGGGATATGCAATGAATCAAGAGTGACATGTATGAAAGAATTATGAACGGTGGCTTCGCCACAAATACGATGTCAACTACATGATACTGCAAAGCAATTTGACAATGATGGAGCATGTCATAATAAACGGAATGGTGGAAAGTTGCATGGAAATATATCTTGGAATGGCTATGGAAATGCCATAATAGGTAGGTATGGTGGCTGTTTTTAGGAAGGTATATGGTACTAGCGAAAGTTGCGCTGTACTAGAGAGTCTAGCATTGGTGGAAGGGTGAGAGTGCGTATAATCCATGGAGTCAACATTAGTCATAAAGAACTCACATACTTATTGCAAAAATCTATAAGTCATCAAAACAAAGTACTATACGCATACTCCTAGGGGAAGGGTTGGTAGGAGTTAACCACCGCGCGATCCCGACCTCCACATATAAGGAAGATAATCATTAAATAAATCATGCTCCAACTTCATCACATAACGGTTCACCATACGTGCATGCTACGGTAATCACAAACTTTAACACAATATTCCTCAAATTCGCAATTACTCAACTAGCATGTCTCTAATATCACCATCTTCATATCTCAAAACAATCATAAAGAAACAAACTTCTCATAGTATTCAATGCACTTTATATGAAAGTTTTTATTATATCCCTCTTGGATGCCCATCATATTAGGACTAAATTCATAACCAAATGTAACATCCCAAATTTTCAATTTGGCATGTTATATATTAGATCATCATTGCATATCATATTTTCTTGCATTTTGTTTGATCCTCGAAATTCTACGCAACTCAAGGACCCGCGGAGAGAGTTGGGGATTTTGTTATTTTTCAATTTGAGTTTTCTCAAATTTCGAAAAGGAGGATCGTTTGGTTTTAATTATTTTTTCTCTCAGTATATTTCGTTTGCAAAATAAAAGAGAGGGAATAAAATGACTTTCCCAAAATAAATGAAATACTAGAGGGAAAATATTAAAATCAAATAAGTATTTTATTTCGAAATTTTATTGCAATTTAGTTGAATTAGAAAAATTGCATGTTTTCAAAAATTGCATTTTAGGCCAAGAAAATGTTCATCTTGTTCTAAATATTTTATTGAGACGGTGAAAATTTGTTTTGGCATTTTTAGATTTTTATTTATTTTTCTAGGATTTATTTAAGTTTCGGAGGAATCAATTTAAAAAAGTTCCTTGACCGTGGGTGAAGGCCCAGCCAGTGAGCTAAGCCCATGCCGCCACCTCCCAGCTGGAGGAGTCTCGCCCGTTGCCGAGGCCGAGTCCGGCGAGCACGCCTCCGAGCTGACCCGACCAGCGCCCTCTTCCCAAGCTAGCCCGCCGCCGCCGCCACCGCCTCCACCTCACCCGAGCCGCCGCCTTGCCGCCTGCCTGCCCGCCAACGCCGCCCACTGCAGCGCAGCCCGCCGCCGCCGCCGCTTGCTGCCGCCGATCTGCCGCCATGTGCCGTCGTCGCCTCTCGTCGCCACCGCCGGAGCCCCGCCTTGCCTCACCTCGCCGGACGTACCCGAAGCCGCCGCCGCCGTTCGTCGTTTTTTCGAGTAAAACCGATTCTTTTTTTGCAAAACCTAGTTTTTTTAGATTTAGATCGGTTCGGTTTTTTCGGTTTAGTTATTTAGCGAGCGTCCACTCGTTCGTTCGTTTTAACGAACGCTGTTCACTCGTTAGCCGCAGACAGCGAACGTCCGTTCATTAGCCTATTCGTCAGTTTTTCTTTTTCCAGGGTTTTTCCGCGATTATTTTCAATCGCGATTTCTGCCCTGATCTTAGTTTTAGTTTATCTTTTCGCTCTTTATCGGAATCAGGCGATTCAAGCGCCTAGATCTTTGTCTCGAGCCCTCTTTCTGTTTAACCAACTTGAACAAGATTTTGCTACTGTAAAATATGACCTAGGTCCAGATTAGTAATCAAATCTTGTTTCTTTCATAGTTTGAGTTTCGTTGCTTCGTTTGATTTGAATATTTTTGCAAACCGGATTTCTTTAGTTGATCTTTCTGATTAGTTTCTCGTATTTGAGTTTTACCCATGCTTCTAGTTAAGTGCTTATTGTATGCTTGTTTGTTTGCGATAGAGTACCCGGAGTGCGAAGCGTGCTACTACGAGTCTCTAGGTTTTGTGGATCATCAGCAAGGCAAGTTACACTTTGATCATACCTCTTTACTACCCAGTTTTATTGCATTAGATCAATCCTCACACATTGCATGATTGGGATCTAATTAATATGTGGGTTTTGGGAAGTAGATGAAGTAGTACCTATTCACCAGTTTATTATCAAACCTTTGGGAGTTACTTCTACGTACTGCTTATATTGCTATGCTATGCTAGTAGATGTGGATTGGGTGAGTGTATCCATGACAGACATGAGCATTGTTAATTAATGGTTAATTTAAGGTGGCAACTTAAATACACATCTGGGTGGATTGAGGCACCTAGGGAACCCAGTGTTGCTTGTTTTTCTTGGAAATCCCGGGGTTACCGTGTGATTATCCTATGGACCGCCACCCAGGCTCAAAGGGATCATAAGATTATTCATGCTAGAAACTTCCGTGTGCAGCCACAAGCTATTATGGGCTCTAGTATAGTTGAGTAAGTCGTGTGAACTCTTACAGTGGTAGACTAGCAGATGTAGGGGAAAGTAGGTGTAACTGTCTACCCATCGTAAGGTGCTTACACTTCTGAAAGACTGTGTCTCGGTCATCCGTTTCTCAAACATCTTGTTGTGCAAGAAATTAAATGAAGGAGATCGAGTCTTGTGGGGAAAAGTGCGCAAACCTCTGCAGAGTGTACAAACTAATCATGGTTAGCCGTGTCCCTGGTTATGGACATCTTGAGTATCTGGTTCTTGGATTATCATGTTGATCTCATCACTCTTAATATAATTTTGTCGGCGTTCTGGGAACGGGGGTCCCCAGACTTGCCTGCCTGCGGCCTGCGGCGTGGCTCAAAGGAGGCCCAGGACAGCCCATCTTCATCAACACAAGCTCAAGACCCTCGCGAGGGCCAAGCCTCATGAGGCGGACGACCAAGAGCTTCCTCGAGGCACGGCCTCGTCGAGGCTGGCTCATGAGGAGGCGGAGAGTTCAAGGCAGAGGTACCTCGCGAGGTGCCGTGGCATAAGCCATGGCGACCAAGAGGCGCGATCGAGGCGCCAGCCAGCGAGCGTCCTTCTTTCCTCTTTGGTGCAAAGGGGCAAGCGCGCAAGAGCATCAAGCAAAGGCATCCGTTTGATTGCAACAAGACCAAGACCAGCCCCAGCGGCTGGAATGCGATCATCGTGGAGCCCAAGCAGGCGTCATCACGAGCCTTTGGCGGCGAGGACCAAGTTTAGTCAGGATAAGTGTACCCGCTGTAACCCTTCAAAATGGCCAATTGTTGGCGCCCTTCCCGCTCAATATTTGGGAAGAGGCCCAGGGCCTTCGTCTATATAAGTAGGGCTAGCCACCATAGTGGGGGATCCGATTCGATCCTCTTCCCCCAGGCGGGCATTTTGGGATCAGAGAGAGAGAGAGAGAAACCCGCTCCTCAGGCTAGAGCGACGGGATACCACTTAGCAGTTCATCACACCCACCAAGAACAGACCCTCGCGAGGCTGTTCTTCCACTATCTTATTCCTCATCAGCCCAAGAGGCAATCCACACACCACCTTTGGGTAGGGTATTACACCACGATGGTGGCACGAACGATATAAATCTTGCGTCTCTAGTGCTGGTCTTGTTAGTAGTATAGGTCCTCGTGATTCGATGCAGAGCGGTGGAGGGTTGGATCTCGCGCACACCCAGAGTTGAACCTTAAGGGTGCTGCGGAACCCGTAATCCGACATTTGGCGCGCGGTAGGGGTGCACGGAATCCGCATATACGCCACCTCGTGTCCGTCGCGCCGTCATCGCCATGACCCGGCGACCAAGCTGGCAACCCGTCCCTTAGGCGGCGTGGCCCGCCCTTGAACCGCTTCGCCTCGGGCGACCACATGCCCGAGGCAGCTCGCGGTCCGCGAGGTGCTTTGCGGGCAGCGGGCGACGCGACAGGCCTCGGCAGCTCTCACACGCGGCAGCGCGGTCGGCAGCAAGAGCCTCCAACCACGCGCGACCACATCATCGTACACCCGCGGGAGCAGGCGAACTTCGAGGCGCGCTCACGGTGGCCGAGAGCTGCTGCGGTGCGAGGCTTTGGAGAAGCGGCGCGACGTCTTTGCCGAAGCGAGTGGCGGAGCTCACGGAAGCCGCCGCCTCGGGGCTCACCCATTCTGCACCTAACTCCCACCTCGGGCCGAGGGCCCGCATGGGGCTCCCGCGCGCCGCTGGCTTCAAAGCTACTCCAACACCGGCGAAAGTCGGCGCCGGGCGGGCGGCGGGTTGCCCCGCCCGCCCGCGGAGAAGGACTCGGCGCAACTCACGGCCCTGGTGGACGCGCGTCACCACCCACAGCCAGGCGCGATCGGCGAGCAGCAAGGCACGCTCAGCACTCTGGCGTGGCCTTGAGGATGGCGCCGAGGAATCGTGCCCACATGATGGACCAGGGGCACCCGCATGAGGAGAACAAGACTCACTCCTCAGCCTAATCTGGGGGATGAGGCGCCCGAGCCGCGCTCTTCCGGAGTCTCGAGATGGTCCCACTGGTCACGCCCAGGCGGCGATTATCGATACCGCTACTTCCTCAAGAGCAAACATCGCTAACCATAGGTCGCAGGGAGGTACAGTCGCCACGACGGCGGCTGCCCGCTCCGCGATCTCCTACCCCTCGGGGGGGCGCAGGGGCTGCGGAGAGGGGCAGAGATCCGGCATCACCACCGGCGTTGAACAAAGCGTTCTCGGGAGGTAGGCCCTCTGCTGGGGAGGTGCCTCGGGGCCTGCCTGGCGGAGGACCCGTGGTCGTCTGGGAACATTGGCGATCGCTCTACCCCACCGGGCGGCGCCCTGGTTTCGGCCGTCGTTGGTGGTACTAGAGTGTGGCGCAAAGCGGGGCCCTCTTCGGCGATATGAAGCAAGGCGGTACACTGTGAAGAAGGCCCAGTGCCTATGAAGCTCGCCGCCCGTGACACTCTCACGTAATAATGAGTGGGGCTGTACACGCCCGAGTCTCGAGGGTGCCGGCCTCGGGCCCCGGGCTCCCTCCCTCGCCCCGATAGCAGCGCTTAGCTCATATTTGGTGAGAAGACGTCCAAGACTAGACTAGGTGCGGACTCGGCCTTTTTGCTTTCATTTGGTTTCCCTCGGCTGTCGTTTTCCCTATTGGATTTAAGTTGAATTTGAGCTTGAAGATTTGCGTGTATTCGGGGAAGGGGTGCTTAGTCTCGTTCGAGCAAATCTCTCGCGTTTCGGTTACAACTCCGCCTCAGCTGCCTCCCCTCGCGAGCCCCTCGCGAGCCGTGCCAGGCCAAGCTCGCGCACAGCCCAGCCTGGCGCCGCCGCGTCCTCTCCGGAGGGTTTTTGCTGCAGGTCCTACGGATTCAATCGATGGACACTCAGATCGCCGCAGCCACCCACAGGCTATCTCGATGCTCATACAAAACATAGGTAAACCATCGAATTAGCGCGCCGCTTAGCCAACCACTTGGCACAGGCGTACGGGCGATGTAACACCAGCTAATACGTAGAACACAAGTCTTACATGAGGGGCTCCCCCTCCCAAAATGCTCTCACCTCCGTCAGGCCAAAACCTGAGTTCTATTCATGCAGGGTAATGGAACAAGGACAATACATAACCAGTCGGACAAATCCCCTAATGCATCCTCAGGAGCACCTCCCGAGCCGTTGCTGGCCTCGCGCCGTCGCTGTCTGCGTGATCGTCGGCGGCGTCGAGCCGTTCACCACGCCGCCCTCGCCAGGCCACGACCACGCCCGTCGTAAATGCGAAGCGAAGGCCGGACGAGGCATCACGTTATCTTCCACCCGGTCGCCGAGTCGCCTGCACGGCACAGGAACTAGGAACTACGGATGCGTCAAAATCGAAGTGAGGTCCATGTCCGGAGATGGCGAAGACACGAGAAAACACGCCCGAGCAGCGCAGCGGCTCCTCTCCTCCACCAACTGTCGGTACGACCGACCGCGCCTCAACCCGCGCCACCACGTTAGTGAAGAACGAAGGTTGCGGCGTAGTTAACCGCATGTGGCTGGCCTCTGCCGCCTCGCAGATATTATCCAAGGCTCGTTAGCTCTTTCCGGGCGTGGCGAGCATGGGGCGGTGCTCGCGCCCAAGATTCGCGCCACGAGCGATCTCGTCCGCGATCTACGGCGCGCAACAGCCTCGGCCTCCTCCACCGCTGGCGAAGAAGGAGCGCCTCGGCCTGAGAGGTGGTGGACTCCCTCTGCGCCACCTCGAGGGCGAGCCGAAAAGCATCGGCCCGCCGCGTCGCCTCCTCCAGTTTTTCCCTCAAGGCAGCAGTCCTGCTCTCGGCCTCGGCCTTGATCAACCCCAACCGCTCCTCAAACTCGTGCTCGAGGTTCGAGCGCGCCGCCGCCACTCGGCGTGCGATCTCCTCCATGACGCGGGTTTCCCGTGCTGCAACCTCATCCTCCGCCCGCGTCGCCAAGCACTCCCTCGTCTCCAAGCGCTCGTACTCGCGCGCGTGTTCGGCGGCTTCAAGCGTTAGCGCCTCTTCACGCTTCTACAGCTCCGCCGAGTCGCCAGAGGCCACCTTCATCGACGCAAGGGCTGCCTCGTGCAGCTCCGCTTGCTCCTCCAACGAGTGGCACCGGCCAGGGCTTCCCGTGCCGCTCCTCTCCGCCGCCTCTTGCCGCTGTCGGCTGCCGGGCCTCCTCGATGGCGAGAACAGGAAACCTCGAGAGGCTGCCGCGACGCCTTGGCCTCTTCATCATCAACCTCGCTTGGCGGACGCGCAAAAGCGGCGGCGCCCTCCACTCGCGCCTCTCAGCAACCGGCGCAGGCCCTCGGCCTCAAAGCGCGCGTCTTCGTCGACAAGCTCTTCACCAAGAAGGCTCACCGCGTCGGCCGCCCTTGAAGAAATCCTTGGCGAAGGCGCGGCGCTCCGGAAAGGCCTTCGCGCCGTCCTCCACCATCGACCGCCCAGACGGGCGCCGGAGCCGCGAATCAACACTCCCCCTCCGGGGGAGTGCAGGGCTGGCACCCTCGCGGCCGGGCGCGCGCGCCGAAGCCCGCACAGAGCCAGCCCATCCCAGAAGAGGCGCAGGAAGCACCTCAACCAATCGCCGTCCACGACCAGGCGAGAAGCCCACGGCAGGCTAGCTATGCCTCGGGAAGGCTCGCGAGGAAGGATCGCGAGGCGTGCGGGGCCACGACGCGCCTCGGGACGGCTCACCTCCCCAATCGCCCTTACCGCGAGAGCTCCACTGCTTGGAGCACTCGAGGGCTGGGGAGGGGACGAAGCAGAGGGGGACGGCTCCTCACCGGTCTCCGTGTACTCGGGAGGAAGGGGCCTGGAGGGCAAGGATCAGTACGAGCAGCAGAAGAATCAGGAGCTGGGGAAGGAGAATGCTTACTCATCATTGGCGAAGTACTTCCCGCGCTTCAGCAGGCGACAAGGGTAATCATCGCCCAGGGCCTCCCTTCTCTTCCGGAGGGCCTCGAAGTTCACGCGGAAACGACCCAAGATTTGAGCGCAGGGATCAGCCTGCGGCGAGGGAGAAGCATCAAGGCAGCTTGCGTCAGGGGCGTCACCCTGGCGCATGCTGCTAGTCGCCTCACCAGGAGAAGCAGCAGGGGCCTCGGGGGCTCCAGCCGCGGGCGGCTGCTTGCCGCCCTCAGCCGCAGCGGCATGAGCCTCAGGAGCTGCCCCCTTACGAGCATCGCCAGGCATTGCCACCCCGGCGGGGGTCCCTTCGGCCTCTGGCGGCTCGTGCCTCCCTGCTCCGCCACTTGAGGAGGAGCCGCGTTGGCCGACTGGAAGGGCTGTCACCACCACTGGATTCTCGCGAGGCCCACGGAGACCAGCGGGCGCAGCCCCATTCATCGAAGATAGGCATCTGGTTCACGGATCACCTGATTCAGCAGAGGTGCAGCAGGGCCCCTTCGTGCGGATGCCACTTTGGGGTTAGGATCGCCGATCGGGATCGGGAGCACTTTCCTTAGCGCTCCAAGCGCCAGGTCTTCTTCCTGGAGCCTCATACGATCACGAGGCCCGCCGAAGGCCCACATCCGGTGGGAATGGCGTTGAAGAGGAGCAATGCGGCGCATCAGGAACTCCTTCACCACCTTGGGCGCCGTCACAGCAAGCGACCTCAGGAACGTGAAGCGGCGCCAGACAAAGACGAGCCGAGGGCTCGGCGTCTCTGGCCCACCTGAGTTGGGGACAGCCGCAGGTCGGCTCGAGATAGCAGGGGCTGGGCACCCCACATCCCGTACAACCACCTCTAGCGGAACTCAGCCGTGGTGGAGGCGGATGAAGTCAATCCCTGAGGCTGCTGTCTCGGGCGCGGCGACGAAGCTCACGCACGCCGAGCATTGAGTGGGGTCGACAAGGCGCAGAGAGAAGAAGTGGCGCAGCAAGGCAACCGAGGGTAGGGTGCCCATCATTGCCTCACAAACGAAGGCAAAGACCGAGAGGAGAGTAATGGACTCAGGACCCAGATGCATCATGTGGATCTGATAATGGGAAAGCACGGCATTGAAGAAATCAGAGAAGGGGGGAACCAGTCCCGCCCACAGGGCGTCAGCGAAATACCGGACCTCGGTGACTATCCTGTCGATGGTGAAGTGGGATGCGGGCCAGGCCGTCGTCCTCCCGCATTCATTGAAGGAGGTGGCCAGAGCCGAACTGACCTTGCCCAAGCCCTCCAGATTGAGTATGATCGACGGGTCGACAGCGGAGGCCGCCGGTGGCGGCGAGCAAGGCGGAGGCACATGTTTCTTCCCTTTCCCCTTCTTCGTCGGAGCCATGGCGATCGAAAGGGGGAAGGGGGGATTTGAGATCGGATTGGAAATGGAAGCCGGAGTTCGAGAGAGGGAAGAACTGGAGCGCACAAGCAGCAGAGAGGGGAACAGATGTGTGCAGCAGCGTGTCCGCCTAGCAAGGCACGAAATAAGGAGGCGTGGGGGAACAGTGCCGCCCAGGTCCAATCAACCGCCACGCGTCGCCCGAGGCCGAAGGCTGTTAGGGCCCGCGACGCTTCGCACTTGCCCTTTCGCCTCTCTGGTCGGCCAAGTTCGGGCGCGTCGTGGGCCCGGGGCTGCTATCGGCGTTCTGCGAACGGGGGTCCCCAGACTTGCCTGCCTGCAGCCTGCGGTGTGGCTCAAAGGAGGCCCAGGACAGCCCATGTTCATCAACACAAGCTCAAGACCCTCGCGAGGGGCCAAGCCTCGCGGGGCGGACGACCAAGAGCTTCCTCAGGCATGGCCTCGTAAGGGCTGGCTCATGAGGAGGCGGAGAGTTCAAGGCAGGGTACCTCGCGAGGTGCCCGTGATGCAAGCCATGATGACCAAGGGCGCCAGTCGGGCGCCAGCCCGCGCAGCGTCCTTCTTTCCTCTTTGGTGCAAAGGGGGCAAGCGCAGGCAAGGCATCCGTTTCGGTGCGAAAAAGACCAAGACCAGCCCCAACGGCTAGAATGCAGTCATCGTGGAGCCCAAGCAGGCGTCATCACCAGAGCCTTTGGCAGGCGAGGACCAAATTTAGTCAGGATAAGTGTACCCGCTGTTCCCCTTCAAAATGGCCAATTGTTGGCGCCCTTCCCGCTCAATATTTGGGAAGAGGCCCAGGGCCTTCGTCTATATAAGTAGGGCTAGCCACCATAGTGGAGGATCCGATTCGATCCTCTTCCCCAAGGCGGGCATTTTGGGATCAGAGAGAGAGAGAAACCCGCTCCTCAGGCTAGAGCGACGGGATACCACTTAGCAGTTCATCACACCCACCAAGAACAGACCCTCGCGAGGCTGTTCTTCCCTGTACTGTTCCTCATCAGCCCAGAGGCAATCCACACACCACCTTTGGGTAGGGTATTACACCACGATGGTGGCCTGAACCAGTATAAACCTTGCGTCTCTTGTGCTGTTCTTGTTAGTAGTTTAGGTCCCTGCGATTCGGCGAGGTACGAGATGGTGGAGGGTTGGATCTCCGCGCGCACCCCAGAGTTCGAACCTTAAGGGTCTGCCGGAACCCGTAATCCGACAAATTTGTTTGGGTTTAATGATGATACTTAATTGGGATTGAGTTGGGTGAACCTTCTCAATGTTTAACAACTACCGTGATAGTTAAATAAAATTTAGTCCTTTCTTGTAGGGAAAAGTTGGCTTTATGCAAAACTGTAACCATAGAGCTTTCCACCAGCCATATTGCATGTAATGATAGCAATTATTCTGTTCATTACTCTATGTGTTACATTGCCAGCATATTCCATGTACTGACCCGTTTTTGGGCTGCAACGTTCATGTTGCATACTTTTCAGACGACGAGTAAGGTGCCTTAGGTCGTGATCTTTCACTCAGTGACACTGTTGGAGTTGATGGACTCACTTTATCTTCCAAGCCTTCCGCTTTTATCGTTTTTAGATGGCCTTAAGCCATATTATTGTAACAAGTTCTCTTTTGGAGATATTGGATGTAAATAAATGTGCGATTGCTACTTCGTTATAAATCCTCGAGTACTGTGCGTGTCATCATTACCGATCCAGGGATGACACCGATGCACAGAGATCAGACTGTTTGAGGTCTGGTCGCTACAAGATGGTATCAGAGCACACACTGACTGTAGGACATGACCACTAAGTTAAAGCCCTGGATTACTACTCTCTTCTCATTTCTGACTCCTCTTCCTTTTCTACTCTATAGGATGGCGGATGCAAGGAACAATTTCGCGCAACCGGATGAAGATACACCTTTTGGACGACACTTGAAGGAAGTCACTAGATACCGGAGCATAGGAATACCAAGCTTCACCGGGACCTACATCGCCACTTTACCAGAAGAAGAGCGTTGGATGATTCAAGTTCAAATTCCAGGAAGGTTGTTCATGCCAGTCACTGAGCCCATAGAGTTTTCTTTTGATGCACCAACCTGGAGTCTAGTAAAGAGCATGGCAGCCCACATCACCATGGGACACATTGGAGAACTTTACCACAAGGATCTCAAGGATATTATCGACCAGATTTGTGGGCACCGAGATGAGCAATTGGAGATGATCAGCACCAGGAAGGACATGTCCATTGCAGCTTTTATCCAGGAGTTAAACCAGCACATTCGTCGCCAGGAGAACCAGATGTGCGCAGGCATGATAGATCTGAAGAAGGCAATAACCAGGATCACAGAGCTAGAAGAAGAACTCAAGTCTACATGCGATGGATACGAGGAGGAAATGACGATACTCATGGAGAAGAATGACGATCTGACAAGGAAGCTAGGAGTGTTCATGAGAGACCCCGTGCCAGGAGGAGAAGACGATGCTTCCACTTGTCTGGAGAACTACATCATCATCGACGACACCGACTCGGATCCCGATGATAGCGATGATGACTATGTTGATGAAGCTGGAGCAAATATCATGGAGTCTTCCACTGGTCAAACTTTCTAGTCGACCACCATATCAGTAGTAGTATTCCCCCATGTATATAGTATAGTCCAAGCACTTTTGTAACGATAGTTAGACCGATTGTATGCCCTTGTTTGATGTGATTGAAGTGAAATTGTTTGTGTTTGTCTCATGAGCATATGGGTAGTATTTTCCCCCTAGACCTCATTCTATTCTGTTTTCTCGTCTTTTCTAAACCTATCAGATGCCTCCGAGACGTGATAATGGATTTGCTTTCCCACCGGAGCTCACCCAGTTGATCCAGCAACAGAATACCCTGATGCAGCTACTAGTCCAGAATCAGAACCAAGGCAACAACAACAACAACCCACCAGCACCACCACCTGTTGACCACTTAGCCCGTTTCCTAAGGCTGAATCCATCGGTGTATTCCAGTAGCACCGAGCCGATAGTTGCAGATGATTGGCTCCGCTAGATTGGAAGGGAGTTGACCACTGCAGGATGCATAGATGCGGAGAGAGTGCGTTTTGCCGCACACCAGCTTGATGGACCAGCAGCATCATGGTGGGAGAATTTCACAGCTACTTACCCCATCGACACTGTCACATGGGATCAGTTTCAGCAGGTGTTTCGCATTGCCCATGTTTCAGCAGGAGCTATGGCCATGAAGAAGCGCGAGTTTTGCAACTTGCGCCAAGGATGACGCACAGTAGGCCAGTATGTGGATGATTTTAGTAAGTTAGCATGTTATGCCCCTGATGACGTTGCTACAGACGCCGCTAAGCAGGAGAAGTTTCTGGAAGGACTGAATGATGAGCTGAGAATGCAGTTGATGGTGGAAAACTTCAACAACTACCAGGAGTTGGTAGATAGAGTGCTCATGATTGAAGGGAAGCAGCAGCAGATAAACAGCCGCCAGAGGAAGTATGTCCAAGGGAAGTACAATTCGGGAGCTCAGCAGAAACCCCGTTTTACCCCGAACTCGGGAGGACACATTCACCATAACCATGGAGGCCATAATGCTAATGGAGGGATTCCGCATAACCATAGTGGCCCCAAGAATGGGAATGGAAATGGAGGAAGCAATGGTCAGAACCGTTCCAATCCAGCAATGCCCGCCAAGAAGGATTTTAGTCACGTTACTTGCTACAAGCGCCAGAAGACTAGACATTATGCGAATGAATGTCCTGAAGCTAAAAATGGAAATGGCAATGGAAGCTCTGGGAAGAAGCCCAACCCTTTCAACAGGGGACAAGTGAACCATGTTAGCATGGAGGAGGTTGAAGCACAGCCGGATGCAGTAATAGGTAAGTTTTGGTTAAGACATTTACTGCAATCGTTCTTTTTGATACTGGTGCATCGCATTCATACATATCAATGGGATTTGTGGATAAGTATAAGTTGCCCACCAAAGTCCTTAGAACACCTATGTTAGTAACTTCGCCGGGAGCGGAACATATGGCAAGTCAAGGATGTTTTCAGATGCCATTGACCATAGGTAGGCATGTTTTCCCCTCAGATCTGATAATTCTAGAGTCGCAAGGATTCAATGTGATTCTAGGTATGGATTGACTATCGATGTATGGAGGAAACATTGATTGCGCCAGTAAGTCAATTTTACTCACCACGCCAGAAGGAAGAAGGATTAGGTATGTATCCAGGTATATGCCGAAGAGGACTCAAGTGAATTCCTTACCAGGAGTTGTACAGGAGGAAGTACCAGTGGTGAAGGATTTCCCTGATGTATTTCCGGGGGAGTTGCCAGGTATGCCACCGGATAGAGACATTGAGTTTTTGATTGAGCTTTTGCCAGGCACAGGGCCAATATCTAAGAGACCATACAGGATGCCCGCAAAGGATTTGGAAGAGATTAAGAAGCAGATTAAGGAGTTACTGGATAAAGGCTATATTCGCCCAAGTTCATCACCTTGGGGATCACCAGTGCTTCTAGTGGAGAAAAAGGATGGATCATTAAGGATGGTTGTTGATTATCATGGATTGAATGAGGTGACGATCAAGAACAAGTACCCGCTGCCGATTATCAATGATTTGTTTGACCAGTTGCAAGGAGCTAAAGTATTTTCCAAGATCAATCTACGATCAGGATATCACCAGCTGAAGATTCGAGAGCAGGATATACCTAAGACAACTTTTACCACAAGGTATGGGCTATATGAGTATACCGTTATGTCATTTGGCCTGACTAACGCGCCTGCCTATTTCATGAACATGATGAACAAAGTATTTATGGAGTTCTTGGATAAGTTCGCCATGGTGTTTATTGACAATATTCTGGTCTACTCAAAGAATGAAGAGGAGCATAAGGAGCATTTGCATTTGGTACTTGGAAAGCTCAGAGAACATCAGCTATATGCCAAGTTCAGCAAGTGTGAATTTTGGTTGAAGGAAGTTGGATTCCTCGGACATGTTATATCCAGAGAAGGAATAGCCATAGACCCCACCAAGGTTGTCACCGTGACAAATTGGGAAGCACCCACGTCAGTTGGAGAGGTCCGGAGTTTTCTGGGACTCGCAGGATACTACAGGAGGTTCATTGAGAATTTCTCCAAGATTGCAAAGCCCATGACGGAGTTGTTGAAGAAGGACACCAAGTTCAAATGGACTAAGGAATGTGAGGCCAGTTTTCAGGAGTTGAAGAAATGCTTGGTTACATCTCCAGTGTTGATTCTTCCAGATCAACGCAAGGATTATCAGGTGTATTGCGACGCTTCTCGTCGAGGACTTGGAGCAGTGCTTATGCAGGATGGAAGAGTTGTTTCATATGCCTCAGGATAGCTTAAACCCCGTGAGCTAAATTATGCTACGCATGATTTGGAGTTAGCAGCCGTAGTGCATGCCTTGAAGACGTGGAGACATTTTCTCATCGGAAGTCACTGTGAGGTGTACACGGATCACAAGAGTTTGAAGTATATCTTCACGCGGAAGGAGTTGAATCTCAGGCAAAGGAGATGGTTGGAGCTCATCAAGGATTATGATATGAGATTGTATTACCATCCTGGAAAGGGCAACGTAGTAGCTGATGCGTTGAGTCACAAGAGCCATGTCAATACACTCATGACCAGAGAGTTAACCAAGGAGTTAGCAGAGGATCTTCGTGAGCTATGTTTGGAGATAGTTCCGAGAGGCTACGTAGCAGCATTGGAAGTTCAATATACTTTGATGGCTAAGATCAGAGAAGCTCAGAAGACGGACAAGGAGATTGCCGAAATAAAGGAAAGGATGAGCAAAGGAAAAGCTAAGGGATTTCGTGAGGATGAGCACGATACCTTATGGTTTGAGGACCGCGTATATGTGCCCAATGATCCGGAGATCAGGAAGCTGATTCTGCAAGAGGCCCACGATTCGCCATACTGGATTCACCCAGGAAATACCAAGATGTATCTGGACTTGAAGGATAGTTTCTGGTGGACCGGAGTGAAGAAAGATATTGCAGAGTATGTAGCAGTTTGTGATGTTTGTGAGAGAGTAAATGCAGAGCATCAGAAGCTAGCAGGATTGCTATAACCATATTGCCGATACCCGAATGGAAGTGGGATAAGCTAGGCATGGATTTTTTCACGGGATTGCCCAGGACTAGTTCAGGCTATGACTCGATATGGGTTGTTGTGACGCCCGGATAATTAAGCTACAGTAATTCTTTGCTAATGATGCCACGTCACTTCAATTACTGTCGCTAATCTCGTGTTAGTTCGAAACTGATTCAAATTCAAATTCAAAATCAACCAAACAATAAAAGTTTTCAAATATTAAAACTAAAATGTTCGAAGTGAACCAAATATTGCATAGGTAATTGTGGTGGAGAAACCAAACTTTGATAAAGTGTTTACAAGCTCTAAAATAAATAAAACGGTAGCTTAAACAATTAAATAAATGCCTTTCTTAATTTATAGACTATTAAACTATTTTAGTTAGGTGTGGACATTTTGTGGCAGTGGTATAACTAGTCACACTAATTTAGGTGATTTGTATATATTTTGTAAAACAAAAAAATAAATAAAGGAAGACAACCCCCCTGGCCTGGGCCTTGGCCCGATTGGCTTGGAGGCAGGCCAGAGGCCATAGCCCCCTACGCTCCCCGCTCGGCCTATATGGCCCCTTCCCGAGCAGGAAACCCTAGCCAGTGGCCGCCTCGATTCCCGCTCCCCCATGATCTCACCCACTCTCTCTCTCCCCCTCCCCCCACTTAAGGATCCGTCGGTGGCAACCGCCGCCCCGACGCCTAGCACCCGCGCCGCCGTCGGACCTCACCGGACGTCATCGCCCCTCTCCTTCGCCCATTAGTTCCAGATCGGGACCATGCCTCCCCGGCGGCGCAGCGTCGCCCGGATCACCGAGCCACCTCGCCCCGCTGTGCCGGCCATGATCGTCGCTGCTTCGGCGAGCCGCCCGCCGCCGTCGCCTGTGAGCCCCCCTTGCTGGCCCGCATCGTTCTAGATCGAGGCAACCGCCTCGACCTCGCCGCCGGACACCGCTCGTCGGAGCCGCTCCGCGTCGCCTCGCCTCCTCACCTCTCCCTCCTCGGCTTCATCGAGCCTCACCGACCCGTTCGACTACAACGGAGGTGGGCCCCATCCTCCATCCTCTCTCTCCCTCGCGCATCGGCCGCGCCCGAGCCGCGCCCGGCAACCCGCCGTGTGCCCCGTGCCATGCTCGTTGTTGGCCACATGAAGCCCACGCCCGCCCGTCCTTGGTCGGCAGCCACGCCCGTCCATTGCTGCCTCGCCCGATTCGAGTGACCCGCGCGACAGCGCCCTAACCACGTAGGCACTGAGCTTTCGCGAACTGCGGCGACACCCGCATGTCCACGCCCCTTGCCTGCTCGTGCTCCTTATCGCCTTTTCCCAACCGTGCCGTGCTTCCTGCAGGTGGTTGTCGAGGCCGGCCGGGCGCCTACGTGTCTTGTTGGTGCATGTGCGTCGATCGTTTGGTGGTTGGCTTAAGCCCTTGTCATGTGCCCCCCTCTCACTAATTAGCCCTTAGGTTAGCTAAAAATTGATTGAGTTAATAAAAAAAAAACCAACATGCCCTTTGGACAACGGGCCCACCCCTTGAGCGTTTTAAAAAAAACTAGAATTAAAAAGGATTAGAAATAATAATAATAATAATAATAATGAATTTAATTAATTAATTAATTAATTAAGTAAGTTAATTAAGTTAATTAATCCTATTTAATTAATCTAATTAACTTTGTTAGTTTAATTAAGCATTGAGTTAATTTACTTGAAACCTAATCAACCTAACGATTGTATGACGGTGGGTCCCACTGGAGCCACACATCGGTTGACCATCAACACCTCGTTGACTGCTGATGTCATCTTGGCGTCAAGACGCACTGTTCTGGATAATGTTGAATTAAAATAATTAAATAAATTCTAAAAATGATTTAAAACTTTAGGAAATCATATAAAATAAACCGTAGCTCGGATGGAAAAACTTTGTACATGAAAGTTGCTCAGAACAACGAGACGAATCCGGATACGCAGCCTGTTCGTCCGCCACACATCCCTAGCATAGCAAACACGCAACTTTCCCCCTCCGGTTCATCTGTCCGAAAAAGCGAAACACCGGGGATACTTTCCGGATGTTCCCCCCCTCACGGTATCACCTCATACGGCGTTAGAACACGCCTAACATCACACATTGCTTTGTCATGCACCGTTATGCATCTGTTTGCATTGTATTCATTGTTTCTCCCCCTCTTAAATACGCTGAACAAAGAGGCAGACGCCCTTTGCTACCGATCACGACTACGGAGTTGTGACCCCCCTCTCTTGCCGAGCAACCAGGCAAGCCCCTTTGATCACGGATATCGCCTACTCTTCTCTATCTTGGTTGCATTAGAGTAGTGTAGCATATTCTGCTTTCGATTAATCCTATAATCTTTGCATAGCTTTGTCCTTGCTACTCTTTGTTGTTACCTTTACTGCTATCCTACTGCTTAGTATAGGATGCTAGTGTTCCATCAGTGGCCCTACATTCTTGTCCGTCTGCCATGCTATACTACTGGGCTGTGATCACTTCAGGAGGTGATCACGGGCATATACTATATACTTTACACGATTACATTACTGTGATCTTGTTAGGAGATGGGGAAATTTGAAAGGGCGGTGGCTCCATCACGGTAGAGGTGGGCCTGGGTTCAGCGGCCCCATTTGTTACTTTATGGCGGGCGACAGGGCAGGTTGAGACTACAGGGTGAGAGGTGGGCTGGCCTGGTCGGCGTTCGCGGATACTTAACACGTTTAACGAGATCTGGGTATTTGATCACGAGTCGGCCATTTGGTCTATACGCACTAACCATCTGGCAGGGAGTAGTTATGGGTATCCGGCGTCGTGGTATCGTGAAGCCCTCGAGATGCCGGCGATGAGTGGCGTGGCGCGAATTGGGCGTAAGCCTGCTCTTGTATTAAGGGGCTAGTTACGCTTTCGGCCGCCCTCATAGCGTCGCGGGTGTGCTAAGGCGATGGGCCCGGGACCCAATGCGCTTAGGTTTTAGACCGGCGTGCTGGCCTCTCTGTTGTGCCTAGGTGGGGCTGCGACATGTTGATCTTCAGCGGCGGGCATGACCCGAAAAAGTGTGTCGACCAAATAGGATCAAGCGTGTTGGGTTATGTGGTGCACCCTGCGGTGATTTAATCTATTGAATAGCCGTGATCTTGATGGCAGGGGCGACTTGGAGTTGTACCTTGACCTTATGACAACTAGAACCGGATACTTAATAAAACACACCCTTCCAAGTGCCAGATATAACCCGGTGGTCGCTCTCTCTCAGGGTTACGAGGAGGGGATCGCTGGGTAGGATTTTGCTATGCGATGCTACTTGGAGGACTTCGGTCTGCTCTCTTCTACATGTTGCAAGACGGAGGCTGCGGAGCGTAGTCTTCGACGAGGATTAGATATCCCCTCTTATTACGGCATTCTGCGTTCAGTCCTTGATATGGTCCTTTACACATATATCCATGCATATGTAGTGTAGCTCCTTGCTTGCAGTACTTTGGATGAGTACTCACGGTTGCCTTGTTCCCCCTTTCCCTTTCTTTGCCGATTGCTGCAACAGGCAGTGGAGCCAGGGCGGGCGCCACCGTCGATGGCGACTACTACACGGAGGTGCCTACTACTACGTGCAGCCAGCGGCGGCGACCAAGTAGTTAGGAGGATCCCGCAGCGAGCCTGCGCCTCTTCGTCTGTATCCCGATTTGTGCTAGCCTTCTTAAGGCAAACTTGTTTAACTTATATACGTACTCAGATATTGTTGCTTCCGCTGACTTCGTCTATGATCGAGCACTTGTATTCGAGCCCTCGAGGCCCCTGGCTTGTATTATGATGCTCGTATGACTTATTTTTTATTTGTAGAGTTGTGTTTTGATATCTTCCGTGAGTCCCTGATCTTGATCGTTTTGCGTTTGCGTGTATGATTAGTGTCTGATTGAATCGAGGCGTCACAAGTTGGTATCAGAGCCGACTGCCTGTAGGAATCCCCCTTTCCAACTCCTTGGCCGAAGTCGAGTCTAGACATTACAAAACTTTTACTAACATGGCTATGTGCCTTACGGGCCCACGTCGCCATTGGGTGGTACTAGGATCTTTTACTCCTCGACCTTTACTCTAGGATTCTGAACTCTCTTCTATTCGGGTTAAACGATTTTTACTAAAATCTAACTTTAGGTTCTCGAAAATACTTTCTCCGGAGAGGCCCTTGATCCGAGATGATCACCGATTGCACGGAAGATTTCGGAGATACTCTTTGATATTCTCTCGAGACCTTGTGCCCGTTGCTTTTGCAATTCCCGACCACCGATAAACCCTTATGGATAACTACTTACACTTGCCATTCATATGATCATCCCCATTGATCTTGTTATTACAAGATACCCGAAGTTTCTCTATTGTTCGAGAATACTTTGTGCCTCTTGCCTAGCAGTTCTTTGCCACGAATACCCCTTCAAATAAATCCTCGCACTTGTCGGTATCCGCTCATCGATTGTTCTTGTGTTTCACAAAAGTCTTGAAATGCTATTGATCCTCCAAAAAAAAATCCTTAGCAGCTTTTTGCTCTACAAATACTTGTCTGCTTACATTATGGATGCTCCCATATCACTAGCAATATTCACTAGTATCTTTTGACACCGCCATTTTGATCCTATTGCTTAAACATGTGTGCGAATGCACACAATCATCGATCAACCCCTCTAAATTATCTTTTCGGCTCAGACGTCATTTTGAACATGAGCTGGTTCTCGACCAAACTATTTGTCGTCAATTGTGCCTCTGGTCTATCCAACTTATCCTTCCTTGATCAGAGCGTCTGCTTCTGATCCTTTGTTTTGGAAATCATAATTCCTTTGTTATCTAAGCATCGAATTATTCAGATGCTCCATAATATGATGTCCGTGCGTTCTTTCTTCCTCTGATTGAGTACCGATACTCACACCAACTCCGTTGTGGATCGCCCGATCCATTGTTGGATTTCATCCGACACCGACCATCATATTCAAATAACCTTGTGAGTCTTTCCACGGATATATAAAGCCTTGGGTAAATTGTTGTGACGCCCCTGCTTCAATCGTACACTAATCATGCACGCAAATGTATACGATTAAGATCGAGACTCACAGGAAGATATCACAACACAACTCTACAAATAAAATAAGTCATACAAGCATCATAATACAAGCCGGGGGCCTCGAGGGCTCGAATACAAGTGCTCGATCATAGAGCGAGTCAGTGGAAGCAACAATATCTGAGTACTGGACATAAGTTAGACAAGTTGCCATAAGATGGCTAGCACAAAGCTGGGATACAGATCGAAGAAGAGGAGCAGGCCTCCTGCAGGATCCTCTAAACTACTCTGGTCGTAAATCGTCGGGCTGCTGCGTAGTAGTAGGCACCTCCGATGTAGTAGTCGTCATCGACGGTGGCGTCGCTCTGGGCTCCATCGTGCAGTTGCAGCGATCGAGTATAGATAGGGAAAAAAAGGGAAACAATGCAACCGTGAGTACTCATCCAAAGTACTATAAGCGAGATCTACACTACATATGCATGGATATATGTGTAAAGGGCCATATTAGTGGACTGAACTGCGAGAATGCGAATAAGAGTGGGATAGCTAGTCTTATCGAAGACTAAACCACGGTCACTGTCTTGCACAGCAGGTAGAGGAGGGTAGGTTGAAGTCCTCAAGTAACATCACATAGCAATAATCCTACCGGCGATCCCTCCTCATATCCACGAGAGAAGCGACCACCGGTTATATCGGCACTTGGAAGGTGTGTTTTATCAAGTATCCGGTTCTAGTTGTCATAAGGTCAAGGTACAACTCCAAGTCGTCCATTACCGAAGATCACGGCTATTGAATAGATTAACTTCCCTGCGGGGTGCACCATCTTACCCGCTACGCTTGATCCCATTTGGCGGACACACTTTCTGGGTCATGCCCGGCGCGGAAGATCAACACGTCGCAGCCCCACCTAAACTGTGAGAGGCCAACCGCCCGGTCTAAACCAAGCGCCACAGTGGGGCCCATCCATATAGCACACCTGCGTTGCGGCGGCGGAGCGAAACCTAAGCTGGCGTTCAGTCAATCCGGCGCACCGCTCCGTCGTTGACGTCTGAAGTGCTTGGTGATACCGGCGGCGGGATACCCATAACTACTCCCGCGTAGATGGTTAGTGCGTATAAGCTCATAGCCAACTCAGATCAAATACCAAGATCTCGTTAAGCGTGTTAAGTATCCGCGAACACCAAACAGGGCGAGCCCACCTCTCTCTAAGCGGTCTCAACCTGCCCTGTCGCTCCGCCTCAAAGATCCACTCATGGTGCTCCACCGGCCGACCCGACTTTAGTCTCCACATGTATCATGTATAAAGTATATAGTATATACCGTGATCACCTCCCGGTGATCACGGCCCGATAATATAACACCTGACAGACGGACAAGAATGTAGGGCCACAAATGAAAATACTAGCATCTATACTAAGCATATAGGATTGCGGTAAAAAGTAACAACAGTAGTAACAAGGACAGGCTATGCATCGGGATAGGTATAACGGAAGCGGTAACATGCTACACTACTCTAATGCAAGCGGTATAAGTAGAATAAGCGATATCTGGTGATAAAGGGGGCTTGCTGGTTGCTCTGGCAAGAGAGAATTAAATCAACACCGTGGTCGAAGCTAGGCGGCAGCGGCGTCGGTCTCGTAGTCTACCGGAGAAGAGGGGGAAGAAACAATGAATACCATGTAAACAGATGCATATTGATGCATGAGATGTCAAGTAACGATGCAAGGCGAGCCCTAACGTGGTATGACGTGGTACCGGTTAAGGGGAAACATCCGGAAAGTATTCGGTGTTTAAATTTTCGAACACGAGGCGGAGGGTAAAGTTGTGGGTTCGATAGGTTAGGGGTGTGTGGCGGACGAACGGACAGCGTATCCGGATTCGTCTCGTCGTTCTGAGTAACTTTCATGTTGAAAATATTTTAATCCGAGTTACGGATTAAAAGATATGATTTTCTAAAGATTTTATTAATTTCTGGAATTTAATTAATTATTTAGTTAATTCGAAAATGGATTTATAGCGTCGGCATGATGTCATGCTGACTCAGCAGATCAACGAGGTTGACTTGGTCAACTGACAGTGGGTCCCGTTTGTCGGTGAGTGTTAACTAATTACCTAGTTAGTTTAATTAGCATTAATTAGGTTAATTAAACATGATTAATTAAGTTAATTAACTTAGTTAATTAATTAATTAATTATCATTTTATTTTTATTTATTAATTTTTATTAAGCGTTAGGGTGGGACCCCCATGTCATTAGCGGGCGGTCTAGTCGACATGGCTGGCCAAGGTCAACAGTCGGCCGGGCCCCTAGGGCCTGGTCGATGACCGAGGGTGGCCCGGTCGGCCAGTCGTGATGGCGTTGGCCGTGGCGACCTCGGGGGGCGGCGCGCTGGACCTCGCCGGAAGCAGCGCCACGAGGCACGGTGAGGTGTCTGGGGCTCTACGGGGCCGAGCGCGATCGCGCGTCCGATGGTGGCCGTGGTTGGCGGAGGTGGCGGAGTTGGCGCGCTCGAGCTCATCGGCGGCGCTTGGCGAGTTGAGGAGCAGGGCTCTGAGCGCGGGCGTGGCGAGGGCGAGGCGAGAGGAGGCGAGGTGCGGCGGTCGCAATCCGGCGTGGCGGCAGCGGCCCTCGAGCGTGGCGTGCTTTCGCCGGCAGCAGCTTAGTGGTGGCGATAAGAGGCACGGGCGGCAGGCTACCCGAGCAGTGCGAGCGGAGGAGGCTTCGCGTGGGAGGTCCGGCGAGGAGGAGAGCCTCGGCGGCAGGCGGCGTCTTGGCAGCCTGGCGGGGCTCTGTGCTGTCGCGGTGGCGAAGAGAGAGGGAGGGCAGGCGGAGCGGCCGGCCGTGGGGAGGGTGGGGAAGAGGCCCGGCAGCGGAGGGGCGCGAGGAGGGATGCTGTGGCGCGGCGGATCCGGCAGCAGGAAGCGAGAGGGAGGCGAAGCGATGCTCACGGTGAAAGCGCGTGGGTCTAAACAGCGTGCTCGAGGCGGCCGGGGCGACCGGCGAGGAAGGAGCGAGGCGTTCGGCGGCGAGCCTGGCGGCAGCGGCGAGTGGTGAGGGGCGGATCCGGCGGCGAGGCGTCGAGCGTCTTGGCGAAAGCGCCGACGTCTGCTTGGCAGTCGAGAGAAGGGAGGGGAAGGGCGGCGTCGGGTGGCGGTGGAAGCGCGGCGTTAAATCGAGGTGGGGAGTTCGGCGGCGTCGATGGGGCGGGGCTCGGTCGGCGGTCTCCTCCGATCAGATCGAGAGAGATATTCGGGGAGAAGTAAGCGTGGGGGTCGGCTAGGGTTGGTCGGGGTGGACCAAGGGGATAAGGGGGGGGGTGGGCAGGTGGGCAGCGATTGGAGCTGTGGCGGCCGGCTGAGCCGTTGGCCCGATTGGCGAGGTTTTTCCTTTCTCCTTTTGTTTTACTTTTCTTTTCTTATTTTTCCTTTTCTGTTTTAATTTATTTTAAAATATTCAGACACTTTATAAAAATGTGTGCACACTATAATTAACTTTGTAATATTTGACAACCCCGAACATTTTAGTTTGATTTTTTTGAAAACTTTTATTGCCATCATAATTTGAATTGAATTTGAAACAGTTTTGGTTCACCCGAGATTATCTCGATGTGGAGGTGGCGTGGCACCATCAGCGTGAGATTACTGTAGCATGATTATCCGGGCGTTACAAATCTCCTCCACTACAAGAAATCTCGTCCGAGATTTAGGAGGTAGAAGGAAAGAGTCGGGGTATTCATCTCGAAGGCGATCCTCGTGTTCCCGGTGGCCGTCTTGAGTGATTCGACCAACGGACTTTGAGAACTTGATAAGCCTACCGGCGTGTGCGGCGTTGGCGAGTCGAGAATGCGGACGAATGCTCTTTATAGGAGAGGTCTGTTGCAATTCGAGCACTTCATGGTCCTTTGCTCGGATTGGGTCCTTGAAACAGCGTCGGAGTTGTGACCGTGGAACACATCGTGAACCTGAGAAAGATTCGGCGGAGCTCCGGTTGATATGCCACTTTTCCGCCTTTCCGGAATAGTGAATGGGCCAATATAGCGAGGAGCTAGCGCCCTTGATCCCGGCGGTGAGCACCCTTCATTGGTGTAGCGAAGATGAGCCTTCTCGCCAGGTTGATAGACCATGTCTTTATGATAGCGGTCATAGTTACTCTTTTAGCGTGGTGGCGTCTTGAGATTCTCGCGAATAATGCGGACTTGTTCTTGGCATGTTGGATAATATCCCGACGAAGAGTGGGCGTTCCCCATTCTGACCAGTTCGAGAGGGTTCGGCACTTTCGTCCATATAACACTTGAAGGGCCATCTTGGACTAAGCAGTAGCTATATTATAAGAGAACTCAGCATCGAGAGATTCCTCCATTTCTTGCGAAGGAAATAACACAAGCTCGAAGCATGTCTTCAAGAACTTGGTTGACACGTTCAACTTGCCCTTGTGACTGCGGATGAAACGCAGTACTGAAAGATAAGTGAGTCCCCATAGCTTCTTGAAAACTTGCCCAGAATCTTGAAGTGAATAAGCTGCCACGGTCCAAGCTGATAACCAGTGGAATACCGTGAAGTGAAACAATTCTGGACATATAGAGAGTTGCAAGCTGACTAGCAGTGATCGTTTCTTTGACCGCCAGGAAATGAGCAACTTTAGAAAGCCGGTCAATGACGACAAGAATAGCACCAGGGGCTCCCGATTGTGTCATTCTTTTTCTTTTTTCTTTTTTCTTACTTTCAGGACTCTGTTCTCCAGAAGCCTTGTCCAGCATTCGCGGCGAACTCACGATGCAACAGCCAGGGAAACAGAAAGCTACGTCGAGTGTCTAGGTGGTCTCTACTACGAGCATTATACCTGTTTTACATACCATCCATAGCTTACCCACGAGAGGAGATGTTAAATAGTCCCATCCTTGCTTATCGCACAATTTGCATCGTTCGCTTTTATTTGCAGTACCTTTTTGAATAACCAATACATAGCTTTTGCCTATTATTGCACTCCTTTCTTTATCTATATATATGTTCATTTCATGACATGTTGCACCCGTACACTTTAGTGCGGCGAATACACCAGGGCTTAAGTACCCCAAAAGTATGGTGTGATAAGTCGAACACTTTCACAAGTCGGCACCCGAACTTATAGCATTATATGCATCGGCTCGAATCATGTCTTGGGTCAATAGTTGGGTTTGCCCGGCTCCCATGTTTTGGTACCTTACGTTCCGTTAAATCGGCTAAGGTAGCTTTGGGAGAACCACTGCGATTGTGCCCGGTTGAGCTGGGTTGAGCACCTCGGTGGAGAAAGCTAAAACTGACCCGTCATGATAGGGCGAGAGCGATCGCTGTTCGAGAGGTTTTCTGGTCCCTAAAGACTTATGCCGCTTAGGCGAGGAACCGGCATTGTCCGGCCAAAGGCGTGGATAAGCGCCCGAACTTCGGTCTTCGAATACTAGGGGCTTCGCGAAATTTAAAATTATAGAATTCTATGGCTAAGTGAGAGTGTTCAAGCATTATAAGTCTGGTTGCCTTGTTCGTTGCATTGGCGCCTCCTCGGCGGACCCAAGAATGGGAACAAGAGCGCTCAAGTTTATCGAACACTTGACACTCGTGGCATGGGGCTGAAGGCAACGACTTGCCATCTCTCAAATTTGATAAGCGGCCGCCTGAGAAGGTAATATTTTAAATTAACAAGCGTTGCTTAGGGCATATAAACAAGTTTTCAGCGTCGGGATAACAAATGCGAGTCTATTCAAAAATTACATCTTTGGAGCACTCATCCGCTATCTGGCGGGCACCCTTGAGGGCGCCCTCATAGTACATTTGAACTTGCGATGATCCTCGCCCTTGGTGGCCCGTCCGTCACAAGCTTCTCCACATCCAGCTTGCCCGGTGCACTTTAGCACGGGCAAGGGCCCGACGGGCACCTTTAATGCAAACGGAGTGCTTGATGACTTCAATCCATGGACAAGCGTCCACCAGCCGCCGCACTAGCCCAAAGTAGCTCCCAGGCATGGCTTCCAATGGCGAGCGAACTATGAGGCCCTTCATGGCACTGTTCGGCGACCTTGTGGAGCTCGACCAGCTGCTTCAGCTGGTGGCTTAGAAACACCGGATGTCGGCCTCGACATCTTGAGACGAGAACACCTTCTCCGTCGAGCTCCCCTCCTTGGCGCGGTAGAAGCGGCAGCATCGGACACACTCGGGACAGATCTGCGAATGCTCCTGGAGAGCTCCGAATCCGGGTAAGTAATAGGTAATTCACTTTCACATGCTTGCTTTGCATAAAGAATGCCTTACCCGCCGCTATCTTCTTTAATGATTCAATTTATTGCAGGGCTCACTACTAGGAAAAGGGCTATAGATGGAATTGACACTAATGGCGCACCAGACATGTGGTGCGCCATTAATATCTCTAATGGCGCACCACCTCGATGCGCCATTAGTGTTAAAACTACTAATGGCGCACCTGCTTACAGTGCGCCATTAGTATAAATTTTTTGAACTAGTGCTTTGTCCAAACATACTAATGGCGCATCCGCTGGTGGTGCGCCATTACTAGTTGTAACTAGTAATGGCGCACCAGCCGGAAAATCTGCGCCACTAATGTTATTTTTTATTATAGTTTTATTCCTTTTTTTGCAAAAGTACTAATGGCGCACCACCGAAGTGCGCCATTAGTAACCTGGATTACTAATGGCGCATTTGTTGCTGAGTGCGCCATTAGTAAGTGGGCAACAACAAGATATTTTGGACAGCCTCTCCTCCCACACTCACTTTCTCCCCACTTCATTCTCTCCGCCTCCTCCTTGTCTCGGGTGCCTCCTCTTTTCACCTCATTTCCACCATAGATTCATTCAAATTAAGTGGTTAAGTTACCTTGTTTTGCTAGGTAAGTAAGGGGAAGCTATATTTATGTTGTTCTCCTACAACAATGTGCACATGCACTTTTATGGCCTAGCTAGATCTATGTATGTTAGGTGGTGTTGCATATGTTTGTGGTGTTGCATATGTGTTTGTGTTTGGAGGTGTACGGTATTTGAAATCGATAGTTGCCAATATTTTGCGGAATGTTGATTCATTTCCGTTTAGCGAGAATTTTGGCATTAAGCATTCTTTTGGTCCTATTTTTAGGAAAGTCATGCCAAATTTTTCTTGGTTCTAAAATATCGTTTTGCTCTACCCATGACGACCATGGTCGCCACGATGACCGAAGGCATCGTGAATAGGTTTTGAGGTCGCGAAGGCGAGATGCTTCAAAAGAGCGAGGCGGAGATAAGATGTCCGTGTCGAAGATGCAAGCTGAATAGCCTTATTGCGGACCCGGATTCGGGCAGGTGCGGGACCACCTGCTCTTGCGTGGTTTCATGGATGGCTATCGGTGGCAAGGTGATGAAGATGACTCTGAAGTCGTCCATGGGGCGGGCAAGAAATGAGGAAGGGCAGCAAGACAACCACCGCGGCTCGGGGCGAGAAGGCGAAGAATCCCGGAGATGATCACGGCGGTGATCTTGTACCACGATCATCATGTAGAAGATGCGAGGACATGATGATGATGCGGCGGAGCGAGCGACGCTGGACCATCGATGGGCTGGGTGCAGGACCCTCATATTCAAGAGCTGCTTCTCAAGCGGACGGATACTTATAAGAGCTGCCGCCGAGAGAAAGCCAAGATGGATCAACTTGAGTTAGACGCGGTTACTCCATTGTATGAAGGATGCAGGCCGAGGATACCCTTTGAAAGTAGCGCTCATGGCTCGGAGATGAAGGTAAAACACAAAATGACCGGCGATGCCGGCGAGAACATGTCATTACAGCACGAGCGTCTTCCCAAGGGAACAAGTGCCCGACCAGTTTGGAGGAGGCGAAGAAAATCGTGTGTCCTCTGGATTTACCGCACGTGAAATACCATGTGTGCATGAACAATTGCATCATTTATCGGGACGAGCACGCGGAGTCTACCATATGTCCGGTGTGCGGTGTCACTCGATACAAGAAGAGGAAGAAAGCTCCTCGAAAAGTGGTGTGGTACTTTCCGATCACTCCTCGTCTACAGCGGTATTTCGCGGATCCTAAGGTAGCAAAGCTCCTGCGTTGGCAGCGGATAGGGAGGAGAAGAAGCGAGAAGATGGCGCAAATGATCCGGAGATAGATAAAAAGACAAGATGCTGAGTCACCCTAAGGATGCGAGCGGTGCAAGCGTTGAACCGAATACCAGAATTTGGGAGCGATCCAAGGAACATCGTCTTTGGGCGCGAGCACCGATGGAGTCAATCCGTTTGGCAGCAGAGAAGCACACATAGCACCTGGCCTGTGTTTGTGTGGATGTACAACCTTCCCCCTGGTTGTGCATGAAGAGGAAGTACATTCACATGAGTATGCTAATTGAAGGGCGAAACAACCAGGAGCGACATCAATCTGTATCTGGGGCTGCTGAAGAGGAGCTTGACACGCTGTTGAAAGCGCCAGCCAATCGTGGGGCGCCGCAGAGAAAGAATATTTCCCTATGAGAGCCGCAGACTGCTCACGACGGTGCAAGACTATCTCGATTCACGGATATCTTGCGGGCAGGTAGTCCACGGATTTTACGGATCGTAAGGTGCATGGATGACTGGCGTATATCGCGGCTAGATAGAGATCCGGGTCTTGAAAACCGTGTTCATGGGACATCGAAGGTGGCAGCGGCGATGACCCGTGGAGAAACGCAAGGATCTGTTCGATGGTGAAACCGAACCCGAAAGCGCCGATGTCACGAGGAGCGGCGAGGAAATAGACAAGCTGTTGAAAAATTGGAAAGACTGCCCCTTGCGGGAAAGAAGCAAAAGGCGCGAGCCGGGAAAGAAGCGAAAGGCGCAGAGCCGCTGCTAAAGGTATGGAAAGCGAGTCTGTTTTCTAGGACTTGCCGTCTTGGAAGATCCACCGTGTGCCTCACAGCCTTGATGTCATGCATATCACGAAGAAGCGTGTGCGAGAGTCTGCTTGGTACCCTGCTCAACATGCGAGAGAGGACCAAAGATGGGCGAAAGCAAGGCGGACTTGAAATCAATGGGCATCGGGCAGGAGCTTCACGCTATATATGATGATGATGATGATGATGATGATGATGATGAGGTGAAGCAGGACAAAGAAAGTCGTCGCAAAGGCAAAAGGCCAAGAAGACCGAAATGACTACCCTCCGCGTGCTTCACTCTAAGTCGGGAGGAGATCGAGCAGTTTTCACCTGCCTCCTAGGAGTAAAACTTCCTTCTGATTCTGTGGGAAGATAAGCAGATACCTAGACCCAGTGAAGCGAAGTTCACCGGGATGAAGTCTCACGGTATCACGTCTTGATGATATGAATACTTCCAGTTGCAATCCGTGGGATCATGGGCCAGCGCGTCCGTGAAATGCTATTTGGCCTATGCAACTTCTTGACGTCATCTCTCGGAAGTCGATTGGCGTGAGGCAACTCGAAGGCTACGAGGAAGAGATCGTGGTGATACTATGCGAGCTTGAGATGTACTTCCGCCCGCATTCTTGACGTTATGGTGCATCTGCTGGTCCATATAGTGGAGGATATCATCAACTCGGGCGGCGTTCCTGCACAGCATGATGCGTTCGAAAGGATGAATGGTGTCATCAAAGGATACGTTCGCAACATGTCACGTCCAGAAGGAAGCATAGCCAAGGGCTTTCTGACCGAAGAGTGCATCTCCTACTGCACGAATTATCTAGGCATCGAGAACCCCGTTGGTCTGCCCGTCAACAGGCACCTCGGCAGGCTCGCTGGATGGGGTCACCGTGAGGTCGCCTTGAAATGCATGTCGACGAGGGTCGACTCGCCGACTTTGAAAGAGCAAACCTAGTCGGCGCTACAACACATAGGCGTGGTCGATCCTTGGGTGGTAGAGCACAAAACCTTTATTAAGAAGGCGTACAATGACCGAGGCCAGCGAGAGGGCGGACGGAGATATACTCAAAGAGCACAACTCATGTTTCACGCGTTGGTTCAAGCGAAGCTTATGTCGTACCCTTTACATGAGGATTCTTCCGCGGAAGAACAACTCATATTCGCCTTGTCACAGGCGCCGAGCACAACTGATGACCTATGAGGCGTCACGATATCAATGACTACACATTCTACACGAGGCCAAGGACATGAAGAGCGATGGTTATCGAACTCCGGGTAACGATGGAATCCTACACCGTAACGACAAGGATAGATACTACGGAAGGATCGAGGAGATCGGGAGCTGAGCTACTGTTGGAGAGAAGGTCGATGTTCCGTGTCGAGATGGGCCAAAACGTCATAAAAGAAGACGGTATTTCACCACCATGGTTATACCGAAGCCAAATCCAAGATCATGGGCATAAGCGTCACCTTGAAAAATGAGCCATGGTACTGGCTTCCCAAGTGGACCAATGCTTCTTCATTACCGACCGCCAAAGCCCGGTCGTGTTGTCGTGAGGAGAGGCAAAGGAAGATCATCGGAATGGATGGAGTAGCCAATGAGCAAGACTTGACAAATCTGGCGACCGAGGATCGAACATGGCGGCGATGATGAAGTAGCAGCATACACCACAAGAAGAAGCAGGACCACCCTACCTAAGGGCGTCCGTTCCACGGAAGAACTCCATTTGCGAAAAAGAAGGGCAAGAAGATTGTGAACAGATAGCTAGCTAAGATCGATTGTATTTAAATCGTAGCCTTCATTTCTCGATTGTATTTCATGGGTACTTTTGAACTATCATGAATATTTTAAATTTCATGGACACTCGATCTCGATCCCCCTCCATCTCGATCGCTATCCCACCTCGCCAGATCCGGTCCCCTACGCCGAGCACCCCCAGTCCACGGCCGCCGCCATGCCACCCCCGCACCTCGATTCCCCTACTCAACACGCCACGACCGACCCCCCCCGCACAGCACCGTCTTATAAAAAAATAAGTATCAAACAGCTTTTTAAATGCTATTGTCTTATAAAAAATATTACTGTTATTATTTAAACAAGTTTGAACATATTTAAACACAAATAAGTATCAAACAGCTTTTAAATGCTAAAAAATATTTGTGGAGCCCACCTCGATCCCCCTCCATCTCGATCGCTATCCCACCTCGCCAGATCCGGTCCCCTCGCTTGAGCACCCCCAATCCACCGGGCCGCTTGAAACCCCCCGCACCCTCGATTCCCCTACTCAACCGCTGCCGACCCCCGCACCCCGCGCACCGTCTTATAAAAAAATAAGTATCAAACAGCTTTTTAAATGCTACTGTCTTATAAAAAATATTACTGTTATTATTTAAACAAGTTTGAACATATTTAAACACAAATAAGTATCAAACAGCTTTTAAATGCTAAAAAATTGTGGAGCACAGGAGTCGAACCCAGGACCTCTGGTGTGAGAGCTGGCTGCTGACCGGTCGAGCTAGTAGAGGACTTGATGTGGATCAGTTACGGTGGTACATAACCTGTTGGCTCGAGTTGAAATAAAAAAAAAATACTAATGGCGCACCACGGTGAGGTGCGCCATTAGTATCAGACATGCTAATGGCGCACCACGGTGAGGTGCGCCATTAGTATTGTGCCCGATCCCCCTTCCTCTCCCCTTAGCCCGATCCCCTTCCTCTCCCCTCGCTAGTTCCCTCTCCCTCTCGATCCACCGCCCGCCGCGCGCTGCCTGACCCCTGCTGCGCCCTCGCCCTCGCCCTCTCCTCCCTCGCCCTCTCCTCGCCTTCCCTCTCCCTCGCCCTCTCCCTCGCCCTAGATCCCTTCCCTCTCCTCTCCCAGCCTTGCTGCCCGCCGCCTCGGCGCTGCCCGCCGCCCAGCGCCGCCTCGACCCGCCCGGCGCCGCTGCCCGCCACCTCGGCGCTGCCCGCCGCCTCGCGCGACCCGCCGCCCGGGACGCCGCCCGTCCACACCACCGTCGCCGAGCACCACCACCACCGGACCTCATCCCGACATCCTCCCCACCTGCGGCGACTTGTTCTCCCCTGTCACGACGTTCTGCTGCGTCAAGCAGCCGCTGGCGGTCGAAGGGTGCCTACTCGCCATCCATCACATGCGGGCGATCGTGCGGGACCATCATCAACACGCTACCGAGTAAACTCAAAGATTGGGCCGCGGCGTGTCGGCAATCCGGGACGCGGACATCGACAAGAATTCTTTCGCATCCGATCGGAGTTTGCGGAAATCATCCATCAAGATGTCCTTACCTCGGGGCAGTTCTACCTCGAAATCAACCGTCAACGGTGACATCGACACAATGCTACAAATGCAGGATGACAACGCCCGTTCTTTCATGACTCCCACGATGAGCGGCGGCTTCATCCACGCTCCGATCCCTTGAGTCGAGTTGTCAGTTCTGAAACATCGATTGGCTCATGTTGTAATTAAACTTTAATGAACTTGTAGTATGTCTCTTTGGTTTCGAGAGTCGTTCAACTTAGATGTAATCGATGCTATTAATGTCTTGCTTTTCTCTTCCGATCGTTCATTTGCATACTTATATATTGCTTATGTATTATCTGTGAATTGGTACTAACGTTTCGTTTGGCTAGTGCATAGCGATGCCGGCGTATGTCGTGTACAAGGGTAAGGTTCCCGGAGTCTACGATGATCGGGAGGAGTGTCGGAGACAGGTTCACCGATTCAGCGGTAGAAGTTACAAAGGTACACCACTAGGGCGAGGCCGAATCTAGATCGCCCGCTATCTAGCGGGAGAGGGAGGGAGCGTTGGAGGAACCGGATGAAGGCGAGTTTCATCGTGATGATGCTCATCGTGATGACCGCAGCTCTCTTCTATGTGATGGTAGTTTAGATGATCGATATCGACTTGTAATGTGAAGACAAACTCGCTACTCGCGGTCTCGAGACTTGTAATATAATGTTCTATCTTTGTTCGGTCTTTTCAATTCGGAGACTAATATGATGAATTGTATTCGGAGACTAATATGATGAATTGTATTCAAAGACTAATCTTCTATTGTATTTGATGAATCTGTTGTTGATGTGTGCTGTCTATATTTTGTCAAATTATACATTTTGTAACCTGTGCAAAAAACAGAAAATAAAAAAATAAAAAAAAACCTAATATTCATACTAATGGAGCATCACATGACAGTGCGCCATTAGTATGATAGTGCATACTAATGGCGCATCACTGGGTAGTGCGCCATTAGTCTGTCGCGGTTACTAATGGCGCATCCAGAGGTGGTGCGCCATTAGTATGCCAAAGCACCTTGGTATACATGGCCCCTGGGAGGCATACTAATGGCGCACCCTGGCCTATACTAATGGCGCACCCGCGGTGCGCCATTAGTATACCAGATACTAATGGCGCACCAGGTGGTGCGCCATTAGTAAAAATTACTAATGGTGTGCTATTAATGGCGCACCACAGATGCGCCATTAATAGCCATACTAGGTGCGCCATTAGTAGGGGTTTTTCTAGTAGTGGCTTTTTGGGCCTCGGCCTTAGCAGCTTTGGTACTCTCAAGAGCCGAGGCAAGCTCGGACTCTCGGGTCTTCGAGTCACGCTCCAAACCCTTGTGTTTTTTTCACGAGAGCCTGGAGCTCTTGCCGTACCTCCGCCAGCTGCGCCTCCCCCTTCTCTCGCTCGGTGCGCTCCGCGGCCGCTTTGTTTTCGGCCGCGGACACCGCCTCCTTCAGGGTCGCCACCTCGTTCATGGCCCCTACAATACCCATGTTATTCCTGTCATTTTTTGCAACCGAATCCTTTCTATAAGGTATTTATTTAATAAGCTATTACTTACCTTCCCTGTCCTCGAGCTACTTCTTGGCAACGCCGAGCTCGTTCTCGGACCGCTCGAGGCTCTTCTTCAATGCATTGACCTCCGCAGTCAGTGCGGTAGAGGTCAGCAGCGCAGCCTGCAATCGCATATTGACATACTTATGTTAGACTCTCTCGATATCTTTTTAGATCCTTAGTCCGGCTTTTCTTTCCGAACACGAACTAAGCATCGAGGGCTACTGTCTATGCGGTAATATTTTTACATATTCTAAACTTACCTTAAAACCTGTTAGAAGGCTGGTACAGGCTTCGGTCAGCCCGCTCTTCGTGGACTGGACTTTCTGGATCACCACATTCATAACAGTGCGGTGCTCCTCCTCGATGGAGGCGCTGTTAAGCGCCTCCAGGAAGCTATCTGGTGCCTCGGTTGGGCCGGAGGACACAGCGTCTTACCCTTCCTACTGAAGGCGCTTGCGGACTTGAGAACCGCTGAAGGTTCCTGTATGGAGTCCGGACAAGGGTCGGGCTTAGAGCCCCTGGGGGTCTCGCTCCCCTCGCGCTGAGGTCAGGGAGGCTGCCTTCATGGCGCCTCCTCCGCCACCTCCTCTTGACCAGGCCCCCCTCGGGGCCCCACCTCGGCGTCATCCGCAACGTGAGGTGAGGAGGCGGCCGGAAGTGAAGTACTCTCCACTTCCGACGAATTCAGGGACCCGCTCGACGAAGCGGCGGGCTCGTCCTTGGGCGGGTTGCATGATTGTTCGGCATTAGAGAACACTATGCAATGATAAAAAATGTTGGGGAACGTTGCAGAAAATTAAAAATTTTCTTACGGTTTCACCAAGATCCATCTATGAGTTCATCTAAGCAACGAGTCAAGGGAGTGAGTTTGCATCTACATACCACTTGTAGATCGAGTGCGGAAGCTTTTGAGGGGATGGTGATGATGGAGTCGTACTCGGATCACCGATGACCAAGTGCTGAACGGACAGCACCTCCGCGTTCAACACACGTACGGTACGGGCAACGTCTCCTCCGTCTTGATCCAGCAAGGAGGAATGAGAGGTTGAGGAAGACAGCTCTACCGGCAGCACGACGGCGTGATGATGGTGGAGAAGCGATACTCGGCTGGGGCTTCGCCGAGCACACAGCGGAGAAGGAGAGGTGTTGGGAGGGAGGGCTGCGCCTTGGCTTGGTGCGGCTGCCTCCCTCACCCCTCTATTTATAGGGGGAAGGGAGAAGGGGGCTGGCCCCTCTAGATGCATCTAGAGTGGGGGCGGCGTCCAAGGGGAGGGGGGCTTGCCCCCCAAGCAAGGAGGGCGCCCCCTTTAGGGTTCCCCCCTTCAACCCTAGGCGCAAGGGCCCAAGGGAGGGGGTGCTCCCAGCCCACCAGGGGCTGGCCCCTTCCCACGCAGCCCAAGTGGCCCCCCGGGAGGGGTGGCCCCTCCCGGTAGTCCCCTGGAACCTTTCCGGTGGCCCCGGTACAATACCGATATGACCCGAAACTTTTCCGGTGTCCGTTTGACAACTTCCCATATATAAATCTTTACCTCCGGACCATTCCGGAACTCCTCGTGACGTCCGAGATCTCATCCGGGACTCCGAACAACATTCGGTAATCACATACAAGTCTTCCTAATAACCCTAGCGTCACCGAACCTTAAGTGTGTAGACCCTACGGGTTCGGGAGACATGCAGACATGACCGGGACGCTCTCAGGTCAATAACCAACAGCGGGATCTGGATACCCATGTTGGCTCCCACATGCTCCTCGATGATGTCATCGGATGAACCACGATGTCGAGGATTCAAGCAACCCCGTATACTATTCCCTTTGTCAGATGGTATGTTACTTGCCCGAGACTCGATCGTCGGTATCCCAATACCTCGTTCAGTCTCCTTACCGGCAAGTCACTTTACTCGTACCGTAATGCATGATCCCGTGACCAGCTTGGTCACTTTGAGCTCATTATGATGATGCACTACCGAGTGGGCCGGTGATACCTCTCCGCACACGGAGTGACAAATCCTGTCTCGATCCGTGTCAACCCAAGACACTTTCGGAGATACCTATAATGCACCTTTATAGTCACCCGATTACGTTGTGACGTTTGGTACACCAAAGCACTCCTACGGTATCCGGAGTTGCACGATCTCATGGTCTAAGGAAGAGATACTTGACATTGGAAAAGCTCTAGCAAAGCGAACTACGATCTTTGTGCTATGCTTAGGATTGGGTCTTGTCCATCACGTCATTCCCTAATGGCGTGATCCCGTTATCAATGACATCGATGTCCATAGTCGAGGAAACCATGACTATATGTGACCAACGAGCTAGTCAACTAGAGGCTCACTAGGGACGTATTGTGGTCTATGTATTCACACGTGTATCACGATTTCCGGATGATACTGTTATAGCATGAATAAAAGAAAATTATCATGAACAAGGAAATATAATAATAATGCTTTTATTATTGCCTCTAGGGCATATTTCCAACAGTCTCCCACTTGCACTAGAGTCAATAATCTAGTTACATTGTGATGAATCGAACACCCATAGAGTTACGGTGTTGATCATGTTTTGCCCATGAAAGAGGTTTAGTCAGCGGATCTGTGACATTCAGATCCGTATGCACTTTGCAAATTTCTATGTCTCCATCTTGAACATTTTCACGGATGGAGTTGAGCGGCGCTGATGAGCCTGGTCTTCTTGTGAAACTTGGGCTCCTTGGCAAGTGCAATAGCTCGGTGTTGTCACAGAAGAGTTTGATCGGCCCCGACGCATTGGGTATGACTCCTAGGTCGGTGATGAACTCCTTCACCCAAATTGCTTCATCGCTGCCTCCGAGGCTGCCATGTACTCCGCTTCACATGTAGATCCCGCCATACGCTCGCTTGCAGCTGCACCAGCTTCATTGCTCCACCATTCAACATATACACATATCCGGTTTGTGACTTAGAGTCATCAGATCTGTGTCGAAGCTAAGCGTCGACATAACCCTTCTGACGAGCTCTTCGTCACCTCCATAAATGAGAAACATGTCCTTTGTCCTTTTCGGTACTTCAGGATATTCTTGACCGTTGTCCGGTGTTCCTTGCGGGATTACTTTGGTACCTTCCTACCAAACTTACGGCAAGGTTTACATCAGGTCAGTACACAGCATGGCATACATAATAGATCCTATGGCTGAGGCATGGGGATGATACTCATCTCTTCTTTATCTTTTGCCGTGGTCGGGCATTGAGCCGAGCTCAATCTCACACCTTGTAATACAGGCAAGAACCCTTCTTGGACTGATCCATTTGAACTTCTTCAAAATCTTATCAAGGTATGTGCTTTGTGAAAGACCTATGAGGCGTCTCGATCTATCCCTATAGATTTTGATGCCTAATTTATAAGCAGCTTCTCCAAGGTCCTTCATTGAAAACTCTTATTCAAGTAGGCCTTAATGCTGTCCAAGAGTTCTATATCATTTCCCATCAAAAGTATGTCATCTACATATAATATGAGAAATGCTACTGAGCTCCCACTCACTTTCTTGTAAACGCAGCTTCTCCATAAGTCGCATAAACCCAAACGCTTTGATCATCTCATCAAAGCGAATGTTCTAACTCCGAGATGCTTGCACCAGCCCATAAATGGATCGCTGGAGCTTGCATACTTTGTTAACGTTCTTAGGATCGACAAAACCTTCCGGCTGCATCATATACAGCTCTTCTTTAAGATAACTGTTAAGCAACGCTGTTTTGACGTCCATCTGCCATATCTCATAATCATAGTATGCGGCAATTGCTAACATGATTCGGACGGACTTAAGCTTCGCTACGGGAGAGAAAGTCTCATCGTAGTCAATCCCTTGAACTTGCCGATAACCCTTAGCGACAAGTCGAGCTTTATAGATGGTGACATTACCATCCGCGTCCGTCTTCTTCTTAAAGATCCATTTGTTTTCTATCGCTCGCCGATCATCGGGCAAGTCAGTCAAAGTCCATACTTTGTTTTCATACATGGATTCTATCTCGGATTTCATGGCTTCTAGCCATTTGTTGGAATCTGGGTCCGCCATCGCTTCTTCATAGTTCAAAGGTTCACCGTTGTCTAACAACATGATTTCCAGGACAGGGTTGCCGTACCACTGCAGTGCGGGCGTGTCCTTGTGGACCTCTGAGTTCAAGTAGCAACTTGATCCAAGTACCTTGATCATCATCATTATTTTCCTCTTCCGTTGGTGTAGGCATCACAGGAACATTTTCCTGAGCTGCACTACTATCCCGTTCAAGAGGTAGTACTTCATCGAGTTCTACTTTCCTCCCACTTACTTCTTTCGAGAGAAACTCTTTTTCCAGAAAGGATCCGTTCTTGGCAACAAAGATCTTGCCCTCGGATCTTAAGTAGAAGGTATACCCAATGGTTTCTTTAGGGTATCCTATGAAGACGCATTTTTCCGACTTGGGTTCGAGCTTTTCAGGTTGAAGTTTCTTGACATAAGCATCGCATCCCCAAACTTTTAGAAAGCGACAGCTCAGGTTTCTTCCCAAACCATAATTCATACGGTGTCGTCTCAGCGGATTTAGGCGGTGCCATATTTAAAGTGAATGTAGCTGTCTCTAGGCGTATCCCCAAAATGATAGCGGTAAATCGGTAAGAGACATCATAGACCGCACCATATCCAATAGAGTGCGACACGACGTTCGGACACACCGTTACGCTGAGGTGTTCAGCGGCGTGAGTTGTGAAACGATTCCACATTTTCTTAAGTGTGTACCAAATTCGTGACTTAAATATTCTCCTCCACGATCCGATCGTAAGAATTTTATCTTTCGGTCACGTTGATTCTCTACTTCATTCTGAAATTCCTTGAACTTTTCAAAGGTCTCGGACTTGTGTTTCATCAAGTAGACATACCCATATCTAATCAAGTCATCGTGAGAGTGAGAACATAACGATATCCTCCATGAGCCTCAACACTCATTGGACCGCATACATCGGTATGTATGATTTCCAACAAGTTGGTTGCTCGCTCCATTGTTCGGAGAACGGAGTCTTGGTCATTTTGGCCATGAGGCATGGTTCGCATGTGTCAAATGATTCATAATCGAGAGACTCTAAAGTCCATCAGCATGGAGCTTCTTCATGCGCTTGACACCAATGTGACCAAAGGCGGCGAGTGCCACAAGTATGTGGGACTATCGTTATCAACTTTACATCTTTTGGTATTCACGCTATGAATATGTGTAACACTACGCCGAGATTCATTAAGAATAAACCATTGACCATCGGAGCATGACCATAAAACATGTCTCTCATATAAATAGAACAACCATTATTCTCGGTTTAAATGAGTAGCCATCTCGTATCAAGCGAGATCCGATACAATGTTCATGCTCAAACTTGGCACCAAATAACAATTATTAAGGTTCAAAACTAATCCCGTAGGTAAATGAAGAGGTAGCGTGCGACGGCGATCACATCGACTCTAGAACCATTCCCGACGCGCGATCGTCACCTCGCCCTTCGCCGATCTCCGCTTATTCGCAGCTCCTGCTGTGAGTTACAAATATGAGCAACGGCACGGTATCAAATACCCAGGAGTTACTACGAGTCTTGGTAAGGTACACATCAATTACATGTATATCAAATATACCTTTGGTGTTGCGGCCTTCTTATCCGCTAAGTATTTGGGGCAGTTCCGCTTCGGTGACCCTTCCCTTGCAATAAAAGCACTCGGTCTCGGGCTTGGGTCCATTCTTTGACTTCTTCCGGCAACTTGCTTGCGGGCGCGGCAACCTCCTTGCCGTCCTTCTTGAAGTTCTTCTTGCCCTTGCCCTTCTTGAACTTAGTGGTCTTATTGACCATCAACACTTGATGTTCTTTCTTGATTTCAACCTCTGCTGACTTCAGCATAGAGAATACTTCAGGAATGGTCTTTACCATCCCCTGCATATTGTAGTTCATCACAAAGCTCTTGTAGCTTGGTGGGAGCGACTGAAGGATTCTATCAATGACCGCCTCATCAGGGAGGTTAATATTCAGCTGGGTCATACGGTTGTGCAACCCAGAAATCTTGAGTATGTGCTCCTTGTGAACTATTTTCCTCCATCTTACAACTATAGAACTTGTCGGAGATGTCATATCTCTCGACCGGCGTGAGCTTGGAAAACCAGTTTCAGCTCTCGAACATCTCATATGCTCCGTGATGCTCAAAACGCTTTTGGAGCCCGGTTCTAAGCTGTAAAGCATGCCGCACTGAGCGAGGGAGTAATCATCAAGACGAGACTGCCAAGCATTCATAATGTCTTGGTTCTCTGCGACGGGCGTCACCTAGCGGTCCTTCTAGGACATATTGTTTCCTGGCAGCTATGAGGATGATCCTCAAGTTCCGGACCCAGTCCGTATAGTTGCTGTCATCATCTTTTAGCTTGGTTTTCTCTAGGGACGCGTTGAAGTTCAAGTTGACATGAGCGTTGGCCATTTGATCTACAACACATATTATGCAAAAGTTTTAGACTAAGTTCATGATAATTAAGTTCATCTAATCAAATTATTTCAATGAACTCCCACTCAGATTAGACATCCCTCTAGTCATCTAAGTGTTACACGATCCGAGTCGACTAGGCCGTGTCCGATCATCACGTGAGTTGGACTAGTCATCGTCGGTGATCATTCTCATGTTGATCGTATCTTCCATACGACTCGAGTTCGACCTTTCGGTCTCCGTGTTCCGAGGCCATGTCTGTACATGCTAGGCTCGTCAAGTTAACCCTAAGTGTTTTGCGTGTGTAAATCTATCTTACACCCGTTGTATGTGAACGTAAGAATCCATCACACCCGATCATCACGTGGTGCTTAGAAGCGACGAACTTTAGCAACGGTGCACAGTTAGGGGAGACCACTTCTTGAAATTGTTGTAAGGGATCATCTTATTTACTACCGTCGTTCTAAGTAAACAAGATGCATAAACATAATAAACATCACATGCAATTATATAGTAGTGAAATGATATGGCCAATATCATATAGCTCCATTGATCTCCATCTTCGGGGCTCCATGATCATCTTGTCACCGGCATGACACCATGATCTCCATCATCATGATCTCCATCATTGTGCCTCCATGAAGTTGTCACGCCAACGACTACTTCTACTTCTATGGTTAACGCGTTTAGCAATAACGTAAAGTAATTTACATGGCGTTCTTCAATGACACGCAGGTCATACAAAAATAAAGACAACTCCTATGGCTCCTGCCGGTTGTCATACTCATCGACATGCAAGTCGTGATTCCTATTACAAGAACATGATCTCATACATCACAATATGTCATTCATCATTCATCACAACTTGGCCATATCACATCACATGACAATTGCTGCAAAAACAAGTTAGACGTTCTCTAATTGTTGTTGCATCTTTTACGTGGCTGCAATTGGGTTCTAGCAAGAACGTTTTCTTACCTACGAATAACCACAGCGTGATTTTGTCAACTTCTATTTACCCTTCATAAGGACCCTTTTCATCGAATCCGCTCCAACTAAAGTGGGAGAGACAGACACCCGCCAGCCACCTTATGCAACTAGTGCATGTTAGTCGGTGGAACCGGTCTCACGTAAGCGTACGTGTAAGGTTGGTCCGGGCTGCTTCATCCCACAATACCGCGGAAGCAAGATAAGACTAGTAGCAGCAAGCAAGTTGACAAGATCTACGCCCACAACTAAATTGTGTTCTACTCGTGCAATAGAGAACTACGCATAGACCTAGCTCTGATACCACTGTTGGGGAACGTTGCAGAAAATTAAAATTTTTCTTACGGTTTCACCAAGATCCATCTATGAGTTCATCTAAGCAACGAGTCAAGGGAGTGAGTTTGCATCTACATACCACTTGTAGATCGAGTGCGGAAGCTTTTGAGGGGATGGTGATGATGGAGTCGTACTCGGATCACCGATGACCAAGTGCTGAACGGACAGCACCTCCGCGTTCAACACACGTACGGTACGGGCAACGTCTCCTCTGTCTTGATCCAGCAAGGAGGAAGGAGAGGTTGAGGAAGACAGCTCCACCGGCAGCACGACGGCGTGATGATGGTGGAGAAGCAAGATCTCGGCGAGGCTTCGCCGAGCACACAACGGAGAAGGAGAGGTGTTGGGAGGGAGGGCTGCGCCTTGGCTTGGTGCGGCTGCCTCCCTCACCCCTCTATTTATAGGGGGAAGGGAGAAGGGGGTCGGCCCCTCTAGATGCATCTAGAGGGGGGGGGGCGGCGGCCAAGGGGAGGGGGGCTTGCCCCCCAAGCAAGGGGGGCGCCCCCTTTAGGGTTCCCCCCTTCAACCCTAGGCGCAAGGGCCCAAGGGAGGGGGTGCACCCAGCCCACCAGGGGATGGCCCCTTCCCACGCAGCCCAAGTGGCCCCCCGGGAGGGGTGGCCCCTCCAGGTAGTCCCCCGGAACCTTTCCGGTGGCCCCGGTACAATACCGATATGACCCGAAACTTTTCCGGTGTCTGTTTGACAACCTCCCATATATAAATCTTTACCTCCGGACCATTCCGGAACTCCTCGTGACGTCCGAGATCTCATCCGGGACTCGAACAACATTCGTAATCACATACAAGTCTTCCTAATAACCCTAGCGTCACCGAACCTTAAGTGTGTAGACCCTACGGGTTGGGAGACATCTGAACATGACCGGGGCGCTCTCGGTCAATAACCAACAGCGGGATCTGGATACCCATGTTGGCTCCCACATGCTCCTCGATGATGTCATCGGATGAACCATGATGTCGAGGATTCAAGCAACCCCGTATACTATTCCTTTTGTTAGACGGTATGTTACTTGCCCGAGACTTGATCGTCGGTATCCCAATACCTCGTTCAGTCTCGTTTCCGGCAAGTCACTTTACTCGTACCGTAATGCATGATCCCGTGACCAGACACTTGGTCACTTTGAGCTCATTATGATGATGCACTACCGAGTGGGCCCAGTGATACCTCTCCGCAATACGGAGTGACAAATCCTGTCTCGATCCGTGTCAACCCAATGACACTTTCGGAGATACCGTAATGCACCTTTATAGTCACCCGATTCGTTGTGGCGTTTGGTACACCAAAGCACTCCTACGGTATCCGGAGTTGCACGATCTCATGGTCTAAGGAAGAGATACTTGACATTGGAAAAGCTCTAGCAAAACGAACTACACGATCTTTGTGCTATGCTTAGGATTGGGTCTTGTCCATCACGTCATTCTCCTAATGACATGATCCCGTTGTCAATGACATCTGATGTCCATAGTTAGGAAACCATGACTATCTGTCGACCAACGAGCTAGTCAACTAGAGGCTCACTAGGGACGTATTGTGGTCTATGTATTCACACGTGTATCACGATTTCCGGATGATACAGTTATTGCATGAATAAAAAGACAATTATCATGAACAAGGAAATATAATAATAATGCTTTTATTATTGCCTATAGGGCATATTTCCAACAAAAAAAGCCATGGGTATCCGGACACTTACGATCTCGCCAGGGGCTTGGCCCTTGTTGGCCACTCCTCCTCATTGTTGTCGACGTTGGTGGAGAAGTCCGGAGGAAGGGTCCTTCCCTTCTTGGACCCTCCGGCCTCCCCAGTTGGGGCGGCCTTCATTTTCTTCTCTCTCCCCGCTGGGGGAGAGGCTTCTTTTTCCTCCTCCTCTTCCTCAGAGGAGGATTCCGCCTCCGGGTTGTCGGGCGACGAGTCCGACAGCCCCTGGCACCGGAGCTCCTTCGAGTTCCCGTGGCCTCCTTCTTGGCCTTCTTCTCCGGCACCACGTGAGGTGCCGGAGCCAGCAGCCTTGTCAATCGGGCGTCCGCTGGGTCTTCTGGCAATGGGGCTGACAGTTAATCTGTCGGGGCGTCTTCACCCGATCTGTCAAAGGTTAGGGAGTTTTAGATCCTGCATAGAGTCAAACTATGAAAAAAGAGTCCCGTAAAGGGTAAAATAATTTACCTCGCTGGCTTGACGCTGTGAGCTGAATCCGCGATCTTCGGTAGCGGATGTGGGAGCCTCGGCGCCCTTGAACAGCACCTTCCAGGCATCTTCGTACGTAGTGTCGAAGAGCCTTTTCAGAGTCGAGTGCTGTGTCGGATCAAACTCCCACAAATTGAAGGCCCGTTGCTGGCATGGGAGAATCCGGCGGATGAGCATCACCTGGATTACGTTGACAAGCCTGAGATTCTTGTCCACCAGGTTTCGGACGCAGGTTTGGAGTCCGGACAGCTCGTCCGAATCCCCCCATGTCAGGCCCGTCTCTTTCCATGATGTGAGCCATGTGGGGAAGCCAGATCGGAATTCGGGGGCCGCCGCCCATTTAGAGTCGCGCGGCTCGGTGATGTAGAACCACCTCGATTGCCACCCCTTTATGGTCTCCACAAAGGAGCCCTCGAGCCATGGGACTTTGGCCATCTTGCCAACCATGGCGCCTCCGCACTCCGCTTGGCGGCCGCCCACTACCTTCGGCCTGACATTGAAGATCTTCAGCCATAAGCCGAAGTGGGGCTGGATGCAGAGGAAGGCCTCGCACACGACGATAAACGCCGAGATGTTGAGGATGAAATTGGGGCGGATCGTGGAAGTCCAGGCCGTAGTAGAACATGAGCCCCGGACAAATGGGTGAAGTGGAAAACCTAGTCCAGCGGAGGAAGTGGGGAGAAACACCACCCTCTCATGGGGCATGGGGGTTGGAATGAGCTGCCCTCGTCAGTAGCTGGTGCAGCGATGTCGCTGGACAAGTATCCGGCCTTCCGCAGCTTTTTGATGTACCCCTCCGTGACGGAGGAGGCCATCCACCTGCCTCCCGCTCCGGACATAGTTGGAGAAGGTTGAGGTGGGGTGTGCGGACTTGGACGCTGGAGCTCGAGTCTTGTGAAATGGATGAGCAAAGGAGGAAGAAGGCGTGGGTGAAAAGGTGGATCCTTATCCCTTATATGGACGGACGGCTATCGTCCCCGCCACCGGGTAAAACTCGCTTATCTCCCAAGCGCCATAATCAATGGCGCGGATGGGTTACCCACGTCCGTCTTGATGAGAATCCGGAATAAGGGACACGATCTATGCTTTGATAAGGCGTGCCAAGGAAACCGCCTCGCTAAATCGCTGAGGTGGGACAAAAAAACGATTCGAATAAAGGATTGGCCGTGGTGTGATGTCACGCCGCGGAATACGTCAGCAGATCTGAGCAAAAATTATTCTCTCTACGGTAGTATGTGGAACTTGTTTTGCAGAGCCGGACACTATCCTTGTGTTCAAAACCTTCTATGAAGTACTCGGAGGAGGAACCCGCCTTGCAATGACGAAGACAATATGCGCGTCGGACTCGTCGTCATTGAAGCCTGGTTCGAGGGGCTCTTGAGGAGCCTGGACTAGGGGTGTCCGGATAGCGAACTATCATCTTTGGCGGACTCTAGACTATGAAGATACAAGATTGAAGACTTCGTCCCGTGTTTGGATAGGACTTTCCTTGGCGTGGAAGGCAAGCTTGGCGTCTGGATATGTAGATCTCCTACCATTGTAATCGACTCGTGTAACCCTAACCCTATCCGGTGTCTATATAAACCGGAGGGTTTTAGTCCGTGGGGCGAACAACAATCATACCATAGGCTAGCTTCTAGGGTTTAGCCTCTCTGATCTCGTGGTAGATCTACTCTTGTACTACCCATATCATCAATATTAATCAAGCAGGAGTAGGGTATTACCTCCATCGAGAGGGCCCGAACCTGGGTAAAAACATCGTGTCCCTTGTCTCCTATTACCATCCGCCTAGACGCACAGTTCGGGACCCCCTACCCGAGATCCGCCGGTTTTGACACCGACAATGACCATCCCGAAAATCGAGGCGTCCTTGTAGTTGGATAACTTATGTTTCAGCCTCCTCGTTTTTCGTGCTCTTTTAGTGGTCCTTCCTTATAAATAGACCCGACTAGGTCTTCTTAATTCTTCCCGTTCCTTGTATTCTTCCTCTCGCCCCCCTACTGTCACTCGAGCACCGCCGCCGCCACAGCGCACCTTCGTCTCCGTCGACTTTGGCCGCTGCATCAACCTGAAACCGTCCAAAGAACGGAGACCCCTATGCGCAACAGATCCAGCGATGTAAGTTTCCCCTTTCTGCATCTTAGATCCATGCTAGGGTTGGCGAGTTCCTCTGTACAATTCGCAGTTCATCCCCGTTCTTCGTGTTTCCTCTGCTATGTCTTCTTTTTTATCCAACAGTAGCGTAGATCTCATGCGGTAGCTATTCCGCATCTATTTTATGTACTAGCAGATCATCTTTCTTTGTAAGGAATCCTCATTAGGATGCATGAACTCCTCTGTACCATGTTTTTAGGTCTACAATTTTTTCTTTTCTGAATAGCCATTTGACCAAAAATAATAGCTGCAGTTTGTGAAACTTGTTTGTGTCATACTTAGACAAAATCTATATCTGTTAGATTCCCTTGGCCATGGCAATTCTCATCACCGGCTTAAAAGATAATGCCTTTACCTGATAATCTTGCACGCTCATGGCGGCTTAAATAACTGAAATGTCAATGATGTTTTACGGTGACTTAAAATAATTCATCATGATTATCCTCATACCATTAGGCCCCGAGATAAGCCGCCATCTTGAATATTAACACTTCCTCCGGCTTAGATTTGAACCGGAAATTTTATCCTTCCTCAGGCTTCCATCATCATGGCACCCATGACAAGCACTTCATGCAACTGGGTCCCGTCTGTTGTCACCGAGCAGACTCTTGAAGACTTTGTAAAAGTGGGCTATTTGCCAAAGAGAGATGTCATGTCATATCGTGCTCCTGATCCGGCTGAAGAGGGACCTCAACCCAAGGAAGCGGAGGTGATTGTTTTCACGGATCATATGAACTGTGGTTTCGCACCACCCGGCTCCAAATTCTTTAGAGACGTTCTGAATTTCTTTGATCTCCACCCTCAAGACATCGGACCCAATTCCGTGTCTAATATCTATAACTTCCAAGTATTCAGCAAGGTGTATCTTGGGGAAGAACCCAACATGTTACTCTTCAGAGAGTTATTTTACTTAAACCGCCAGCTGGTGAGAATCCTCTGCCCGGCTTTCGCGCACTGCGTCTGGACTCCAATCATCCATTGCCCAACAAAATAACACCCGCCGAACCCAAGACCCTCGCCCCCACCATGGCCAAAATCAAGGCTCTTCTAGGGAACGGATTGAATGGTATTTACTTGGTCCAGGTCTGGCACGCTTGGCGGATCATTTCATTAAGTCGTCGCCCTGACCTGATGTGCAACTACTCAGGCAAGCAAGATGACCCTCAGCGACACAGTCCGATCGATCTGCCTGATCATGTCATTGATGATTTTACCAAGAGTCTTCTGAATGAAAGTTTAGCAGACTGCGGCAAGGTGGGCTTACGCCCTTTCTGTAAAACCAATCCGGCTCCAAAGGTAAGACGCCAAACTGGGCAAATTATCTCCAATATTGCTGCTTTTAACTGTACTCGAACCTTTGCTGATTTTTACAGGCTGATGACAAGTTTTGGAAAGCGAAATATGACCATGAAGCCGCAAAAAGGGGTAGGAAAGCCAAGAGAGCTGCCAGGAGAGCCGCCGCAAAGAAACGTGGAAAGAAACCCAACGCTTCGGAACAGCTTCAGCTAGATGATTCTTCTGAGTTGGAGGTAGCCCTTGACTCCCTTGGCTCATTCTTTAATTACCTTATTGATACTGATTATGATCAGCATGACACGGGCACGAGCCACGGGATGGAAGAAGACGTAAATATCATTTCCTCCAACTCAGAGCCTTTGCCGCCAAGTAACCCGAAAATCCGCCAAGTAACCCGGAGAGTAAGGTTTTCACATCCTTTAGCTTATCAAGATCCTCAATTTCTTTTGAAGCGACAGATTCATGAGAGCCGGAGGTAGACCCGTACCAGCAAAGACGTAGATCTCTCCTCCGGCTTACCCAACGCACCAAGAAAATGTCGGAATGAGGTCATCTCCATCTTAGATTATTCTTATCCTTTGGTGGGTCTCACTCGTCAGCCACTGAATCCTTCTAACTTGATTACCAGGAAACCTCTCCTTCTTCCGGCGACTCTATTCAGTCCAACTTGCTCTCCTCCGGCTTTCAAGACTGCTCCAGGGTAATGATGACTTTAATTTTCTTGTCCTCCTGAATTTCAATGCTCATACTGACCTTTAAACCTTTGTACAACGGTAAAGCAAAAGTGAGCAAGAGGGCTAAGAAGGACAAGCCAGTTGATGAATCAATTCTTCAAGAACCGGTGCTTCAGATAGTTGTTCCTGAAACTTCTTTTATTGAACCACCACTCGAGCCAGTACATGCGCCGCCAACATCGGCTACTGATCCTCCTGCTGAGCAAATTCTTGACAGATCTAACTATCCAGAAGTCTCGAGCCCAGCTAAGATGAGTGAACCTCAAGACACCGAAGTTCAGATTACCAAGACCAGCTACACTGAGCCGGGACGCCCTACTGTGCTTGCCAAATGCACTGCCAAAGAAGAACTCCTGGAGCGCCGTAGGGTCAAATTTGACCTTACAGATTACTCTCAGATGAGTGCCGGAGACGTCTTATCTGGATATCTCAGCCAAGTGCACAGCAGCCGCGATGTTGAAATCGACATGGTGAAGCAGATGCACCATAAATTTGAGGTATGACCTCCTCCTTTCCAAGTCTACTACTTATGATGAATATGCTGTAGACTTAGCAAATATCAGAACTCTGGCTTAATCCATAGCCCCCAAGGGCCGGTTTAATCAAAGTGAATGAACCGATCCTTCAGATTCTTATATGAATCATATGAACTGTGTTATTTTGAACTACAATATGCATTAGCCCCCAAGTGCCAAGTAGTCTTGCTTGCAAAGTGCTTGGGACTTTAATGTTGTGAGTCGCCAACCTTCATGAATCACCAAAATAGACTTTTGCAGTAGACATTAGCCCCCAAGTGCCAAGTATTCTTGCTTGCAAAATGCTTGGGACTTGCAAATATAAGATACTAATGATCATGATTTTGATCCAGTCCTTGTGCAGGTTACCAACAGTCAACTGCAAATAGAAATTGCTGATTTAAAGAAACGCATGCAAGCTCAAGAAACGGAGACCCAAAAAGCCAATTCCAAGTTTGAATTCAGTGTATCTGAACAAGAGAAGCTGAAAGCCGACTTTGAAGCAAAGAGAAAAACTTGGGCTGATGAAAAGAATGCTCTAACCCAACGTGTTGTTGATTCAGAGGCGGCTCTTGAAAAGGCAACCAATGAACTATCCGGCTTAAAACGCCATGTGACCCAAATGGTTACCGCAATCTTTGGTAAGTCGCCCTGTGAGTTAAAAAGACTGATTTTTCAATGATCATAAAAATTTGTTTCTTAACGCACCTGTCCTTGCCATGCAGGCCCCAGGAGCTTAAATTTGAACCGGGGTCCTTTGATCAAGCTGAAGGCGGTTTATACCCTGGTGGAGCAGCTCTACACCGGGTCTCAGCGCACCTTAGCCACCGTGGCTCTGTCCAATGAAGTACATACACTTTTGGTGGAAGTGCTAAGGAAGCTGTCTGTATTGCCCCAGCGGATTACTGAATTGAAGCGGGCTTTCGCGAGATCCGGTGCCGTAGCCGCATTGAGCCGGGCTAAGGCTTGGCTTCCGGAACTAGACCCGGCTGACATTGCCATTTGGTATCCGAGTTTCATGGAAGATGGTGCGCCCTTTGAACAAGAAGATTTTGCTGCCTGTGTGAAGGTAATACGCCCTGTGGCCACTATAATTGTTGAAGAGGCGGATCTCTCCAAGTATCAGGCGGGTTACGATGCGGAGAACCGGAGAATCTCAACACCACAGTACACCCTGACAAGCCTGATTCCACCAACTCGTAAGCACACCTTCGCCCCTGAGATTGATCCGGCCGGGCTAATTGACGACGAAGCTGAATTTAAAGCTTTGAGTGGCATTGACTCGTCGTCATCAACCTTCCAGGGCCAGAAGCAGGACGAAGAAGTGGAAAGGTTTGATCCGGAAGCTTCAGGCAATTAAGAGAACTAACCCGTCGGGCGGCTCATATTTGTAACCTTGCTGAAAACAATGCTTAATCATCTTGACTCAGGGAGTCGTGTAATAGGAGTAGAGATGACTTTGCTGCGTTGTGCCTTCGTGCATGTTTTGATGCCTTAACATTGCTTTAAATCGCCACCATATCTTTACTCTGTCTTATGCTTTTTGATTTCCTTTGTGCATGAGAAATCCTGTGATTAACTCTGCATAGAGGTAGATCACAAAGACCCTCGGCGGCTTACCGCAGGGCGGGTTATAATTATCCCACATAATTATAAATGTGAAATATGAGTTATAAACAATTCTGATCAGAACTTGTAATATAACTGATAACATCATACCTGAGATATAAGCTTTTACTGTCGGCTTTAAATGACCTGGTCAGTAAGGGTGATGACTCAGTTTATGAACCATGACTTTCTCTTGGAATCTATCACAAACCGGGCCACTGATTGCTTCAAAGTTAAGCCGGCTCAAAAAATATTATATGTCTTGAATCATGGACAAAAAAGATCATAAGACAAATCCAAAATGTTTTTCCAAAAAAGACTTAAGAAAAAACGTAGGAAGACAAACTTAAGGCTTCTGATTCGAATACGATCAGTAAACCGTCCCAAAGGGGTTAAGCTAGGGTTCGAATACGACCATGCACTACTAGGGAAAAGCCTATACACAGAGGTATAGCAATAGCGCCGGTTAAAATAGGGCGCTACTGCTAATTTGTAGTAGCATGTCCGTGCAAAGCGTGCTATAGCTTACACTATAGCAGTAGCGCATGTTCAGAAACAAGCGCTACCACTATAATTTCCACCGTGTTGGCGGTAGGCTAGAAGTAGTAGTAGCGATTCCGAGCAAAGCGCGCTACCACTATGGTCATTGTTGCAGTGCGTTTCCTGTGTACAGCGCTACTGCTAAGAAAGAAAAGAAAAATGAAAAAAAATAGAAAAATAAATGAAAATGATAGAACTAGGAAACAGAGAAATGAAAAAAAGAAAATGTAAGGATAAACAAAATAAATTACTACTTCCTATAGCAGCAGCGTGTTTTTATAAAACGCGTTATAGCTAACTTAGCTATAGCGCGTTTACGAAATAGCGCTACTGCTAGTTCGACTTAACCACACGCGGGCTCAAAATTTTGCTAAGTCCTCTCCTTTCCCCCCACTCCCCCCGGCCCTTTTCCCCCAACTCCTCAGTCGCCGCCGCCCGAGCCTGCCCTCACCGCCACCGCCCGCCCTCAACCTCAGCGCCGCTGCCCGCCGCTGCTCTCGAACTCACCGTCGCCGCCCGAGCCCGCCCAGCACCGCTGCCTCCCGATCACGAGCCCGCCCTCGCCGCCCCTACCTCTCTGTCGCCGAGCACCTCCTCGCCACCGTCTCTCCCCTCTCTGTAAGCCCCCCACCCCTCCCCCACCCCTTTCTCTCTGCTTAGTTAGTACTAGATGTTTTTTTAGTAGTAGTAGATGTTAATTTAGGGTTCATAGATAATGATTTTTAGTAGTTGAACTAGTTTAGTTTTAGTTGAAATAGTTTCGTAAGTAAATTAATAAACTAGTTGAACTAATTGAACTAATGTATTTTTAGTAAGTAAATTAATAAACTAGTTGAACTAGTTTAGTTTTAGTTGAACTAGTTTAGTAAGATAATTAATATAACTAGTTGAACTACTTTATTTTCAGAAAGAACTAGTTTTGTTTCTATTTATAGTAAGTTCATATTTAGTAAGAACTAGTTGAATTAATAAAACTAGTTGAACATGTCATATTTGTTGTTATTTTCTAGTTTAAGCAATTATTCGGGATGTATTAGTGATAACTTATAGGGTTTTTGCTTTTGCAGAAATCAAGGAGCCCCTCCATCATCCCAGCCGTCGTCCCCGTCACCGACCCCCTCCGATCTCGAGGTGAGACCAGCCAAATCTCCATGTATATCTTCTGTTGCTCAAATAGGATATGTGGTTGCCCAAGTGGCCGTTCATGTTCAGGTTACACCTCCGAGTGGCCTATGTTTTGCCGGAGTGTTGATTAATTTCCATTCCGGCAAATTTTAGGCGCTCGATATGTCCGTTTTTAGCAAAGGTCATGCCGGATTTTTCCGTGAATTCTGCCATGACATGTGCTAGAATATGTAGGAAATATCGAGTGGCCTGGATTCTCTCAAAAAATAATGATCTAATTTAGGTTTTTAGTACATATATTTAATTGTACAAGTTTAATCTTTGAATTATGAACGTAGGAAATGTCGTACTCGGACGACATTTACGCCTCCCTGGGAGTGCAGCTGGTGCCACGACGATCGAGGTATGTGCGATAGGTTCGTTGAGCTGGACGAAGATCGGCGCTTCAGCATTAAGCTCGAGGAGACATTCGATGTTGAAACGGTACGCAACAACGACAAGTGTTTTTTTCGTAATTAAGCATGACTTCAACTATTTCAACGTCTAATTTTCATCTTTTACAATTCGACTAGCTTATCCCATGCCATGCAAGACGCTATGTCTTGCAGAGGATGGGTTTTGAAGACCATGAAAATTTTGAAACAAAGAAAATACACCTAAGGACCCATCATAATATGGATTTTTAAGTAAATCTGTGCAATGCTCAGACCGTAACCCATTTTTGTTGCCAAAATTGGGAAGCACTTTGCAAAATGTATGGTTTTTATGAGGGTATGATTGTCACCATGGATCTTGGTGATCCTGACATTGAGCAAGACAATATGGACATTTGGGTCCTTGTTGATACGCTTCCGATTCTACCGCAATGTGAGTTTCTCAAACATAGTTATTAACTAATTTATATTGTTTATTTCAAAATAGTTGACAGCTTATTTCCATTGACAACTTATTTTGATTCTTCAAAGAATGTGCGGAAGATGGTAGACAAAACCCACTACACTGATGGCTTCGAATTAACTTATAAGGAAAAAAAATCATCTGATCGCTTATTGTACTTATCTTGAGAATTACAATACCTATTATTGAACTCCTCCAAATTATGGTGAATACGTGCCACTAGTGCACGTGTTGAACCACGGTAACTTCTATGGAGATACCCTGGTAAGATCTTTTACTATTACGACATCCGTGCATCTTTTGCATAGTTCTAAAACTAGTACATCATTGCTAACTACGAAGTTATTACTATGTTTTTCAACAGAAAATCCCGATGGAAATAAGCTGCCGCCTTACAGTTCTGAATATACTGCCAGGTAAATCTAGGGAGCTCACCTGTGCATATTGGATTTCTAAAACCGGTGAACACATGTTCATCAAAGAATGGAAAAAATGTTTGGACATTCGCAAGGAGGTTCTTGGAGGTAACATTCAGCGAAAGGCAAGAATTGGAGACAGGATAATCTCCATTCTCCATAATGGAGAGTCAGGGGCTATCTTGTTTTTTTTCTATTTTACCTTAGAGAATGTAGTAGGTCCTAAGAGAATGTAGTAGGTCCTATGAGGTACAATATGTTTATTATGTGGTACAATGTGTTAGAATTGATGATGAGGAGTACTTGTGATTACGACTAGAGATCAATTTGCTATGTGATGTCATTGATGAAAACGATGATCTTGAGGAGGTGTTATATGACAATGATGTATTATGATGATAAGTTGTTAATGATATGATGATGATGATGATATTTATTATATCATTGGGTGAAAGAACCGCGGATTAGTTTCAAGTGGATGGACATCCACTTGAAACTAGTCCACGGTTTCTTTCACCCCATGATGTAATAACTCATTATGATGTAAAAAACAATCTCTAAATTCTTGTTGTATGAAAACTTGTGTAAAGGTGTATGAATACAACATGAAATAAAAAAGAAAAGAAAATACGAAATAATAGTAGTAGCGCAGGCAGGGAGAAGCGCTACTACTAGTTACCAGTAGCGCTTCCCTGGGAAAGCGCTACTACTAAGTCAATTTAGCAGCAGCGTGGGTTGAGGCACGCTACTGCTAACCTTTAGCTGTAGCATCGTACCAGTAACACCCCAGCCCGCACTACTGATAGGCCTAAAACCCGCGTTGCTGCTAGGCTTTTCCCTAGTAGTGATGTAGCCCCCAGTGGCTTTTGCATTGCGCCGATCAAGAGTGTACCGACAGCTATGTTCTCTTTGGTTCGAATACGACCTGTATTTGAACAGGAAGCCCCCAAATGACCTTAAGAATATTTAAGGACTCTGATTCGAATAAGATCTGGGTTGGACTCAAGAGAGGTTAAGCTATGATTCAAATACGATCAAGAAGCCCCCAAGTGAGTTTTGGCATTGCGCCGATCAAGTGGGTACCGACAGCTATGTTCTCTTTGGTTCGAATACGACCTATGTTTGAACAGGAAGCCCCAAGTGACCTTGAGAATATTTAACGACTCTGATTCGAATACGATCTGGGTCGGACCAACAACAGGTTAAGCTAGATTCGAATACGATCAGCCCCCAATGGTCTTTTATGCAATTATGAAATGAAGACATATGATCTTTGGGGATGAAAAGGACAGAGGTCCTGCTTTATTACTGATAATATATACATCACCAAGATATGTACATCATGAGAGCCGATGGCTCAAGTGTAGTAAGGCCGAAGATGAGCTATGTTCCACGGCTGGCGGGTCTCCTCCTCCGACTTACGTGAGTCTTTGCGCTCTCGAACGTCGATAAGATAGTATGACCCGTTGTTCAAATTCTTGCTGACCACAAAGGGCCCTTCCCAAGGTGGGGATAATTTGTGTGCATCAGTCTGATCCTGGATGAGCCGGAGCACCAAGTCGCCTTCTTGAAAGGTTCTTGATTTAACTCGGCGGTTGTGATAACGCCGCAGGTCCTGCTGGTAAATCACCGAGCGAGCTGCTGCTAAGTCACGCTTTTCATCCAACAGGTCAAGTGCCTCTCGTCGTGCTTGTTCATTTTTAGCTTCCACATAAGCCGCCACTCGGGGCGAGTCATGGCGGATGTCACTAGGAAGAACCGCCTCTGCTCCATAAACCATAAAGAAAGGGGTATAACCCGTAGATCTGTTGGGGGTAGTGTTGATGCTCCACAACACTGATGGTAACTCCTCCACCCAACAACCCGACGTTCGTTGCAAAGGAACTAAAAGTCGGGGTATGATACTATGGGGGAAGCCAAAATGAAAAATCACCTTTTTCACGAATTGAACCGCCGTTGCTGCATCACAGTTACTGACCGGCTCTACTTCTACCCACTTTGTGAATTTATCCACTGCCACCAAGAGGTGAGTCTTTTTGTCCTTGGATCTTTTGAAAGGCCCAACCATATCAAGCCCCCACACAGCAAACGGCCAAGTAATTGGTATCATCCTCAATTCTTGAGCCGGCACATGATCGAATCTCGGGCAAGTAACATACCGATGACAAAGGAACAATGTATGTTGTCATAACAGTTCGACCGGTAAAGATCTTCGTAGAATATGTGGGAGCCAATATGAGCATCCAGGTCCCGCTATTGGTTATTGACCGGAGAGGTGTCTCGGTCATGTCTACATAGTTCTCGAACCCGTAGGGTCCGCACGCTTAACGTTTGATGACGATTTTGTATTATATGAGTTATGTGATTTGGTGACCGAATGTTGTTCGAAGTCCCGGATGAGATCACGGACATGACGAGGAGTCTCGAAATGGTCGAGAGGTAAAGATTTATATATAGGGCGATAGTATTCGGACACCAAAAGTGTTCTGCAGGGTACCAGGTACGTATCGGGTCACCGGAAGGGGTTCCGGGCACCCCACCCACCCCTCCCCTCCCCCGGCAAAGATATGGGCCTATTGGGCCAAGAGGGAAAATGCAGCAGCCAGCAGGGGCTGCTGCGCCCCCATATGGGCCGCACCTGAGGAGGAAGGAAAGCGGGGAAGAGAGAAGGAAGGGGGGATTCGGCCTCCCCCTTCCTTCCCTCCTCCCTCCTCCTTCCTCCCCCCTCAGGTAAATAAGGGAGGGGGCGAATTGGACTAGGGCACCCAAGTAGGATTCCTCCTACCTGGGGTGCCCCCTACTGCTCCCCTCCCTCTCCCACCTATATATACATGGGGAGGGGGCGCCTAGAACACACAACAACATCTGTTAGCCGTGTGCGGCGCCCCCCTCCACAGTTTACGCCTCTGTTCATATCTTCGTAGTGCTTAGGCGAAGCCCTGCGCGGATCACTTCACCATCACCATCACCACGCCGTCGTGCTGACGAAACTCATCTATTTCCTCGACACTTTGCTGGATCAAGAGTTCGAGGGACGTCATCGAGCTGAACGTGTGCAGAACTCAGAGGTGTCGTACGTTCGGTACTTGATCGGTCGGAACGAGAAGAAGTTCAACTACATCAACCGCGTTGTCAAACGCTTCCGCTTTTGGTCTACGAGAGTACATAGACACACTCTCCCCCTCTCGTTGCTATGCATCTCCTAGATAGATCTTGCGTGAGCGTAAGAATTTTTTTGAAATTGCATGCTAGGTTTCCCAACAACTAAGAAATACTACCTAGCTGATGGTATATATCCTCAGAGGACTACATTTGTGAAGACAATCTTCGAGCCCCACGGAGAGAAGAGGGCTAGGTTTGCCAAAGAACGAGAGAGTACTAGGAAGGATGTGGAGCATGTTTTTGGTGTGCTCCAATCTCGATGGGCTATTGTTCGGCACCCTGCTAAATGTTGGAGCGCTGACACTTTGTGAGAGGTGATGTCTGCTTGTGTGATCATGCACAACATGATTGTAGAGGATGAGCGTGATGACATCATCTATTAACCAAGGGTGTAAATGCTGAGGTCGAGCGTGGAGCGGCAAAGTTTGCACAATTCATTCATTTTCTCATAAAATGCATGATCGAACAACTCACATTCAACTTTAAGAAGATTTGGTTGAGCATACGTGAACCCATATTAGGAAACCGATAGTTGTATGTGTTCTTTTTCTTTTTCTTCCAATGTATTTGCTATAATTTAAAATTTATTGGTTGTTACTATGTGTTCTTTATTTATTTGGTTGTAAACTATGTGACTTATTTCTTTAATAATGTGCAATGTTTTGTCCCTCAGGATCATTCATTTGTTTTTTGTTTTTTTTTTGAAGCACATTCATTTGTTTATTTGGTTGTAAATGACAATGTGATTAAAAGAAAAAGTATGACAAATCAATGGGTCATTCAGTTGGGCGTCATGGGTAGAGAAAACGGACAAGACGAGGACGCCATACCGTCTGGCAGGCCGTACGGATAAAAAAGGACAAATTTCAAGCGTGTTTGGGTCGACCTGGTTGGATTGCCCTTAAGCCTGGCGCGGGTGTCCCTGTGTACTTCTGTTTTCTTTCTGAACTTGGGGTGACTGTAGATTCTTCCCATCTCGTTTATATACTGTATAATGCACTCTGTCTTTTTGCAGTTCGCCAATTTCAGATTTGAAGATATATACACTCTATGTCCTAGTTACTATATCTGACAGCTACAACAGGACTTTGATTCCGGATTTGCGAAGCATTTGGACAGGCCCTGTTAGTTTGCACAAATAAGATTGACACAACATTCGGTTCAGCCTTTTGTCTCACCAAATGCAGTAATCAATTTATAAACTATAAGTAAGGAACACCAATCCTTCATCATTCAATTTAGTGACAAATCATTGATCACTGAATGCAAAAGCCCAGTTTCTAGAGGTCTGCGCGGCGCTTGTTTACAAGAGAGTATCTACCATGAATAAAACTGGGGCTCAGGAAACATGTTGACCCTGCGGAGAATGCAGGGCGCCTCGCGGACAGATCTAACCATCCAAAAACCCTGCATGTCAAAGTGTTGCGCTTCTCCAGCAATGACATCACCATGCCCAAACACATCTTGGGGTCTTGCAAAGTACTCCCTCCGTTCGGAATTACTTGTCTCGAAAATGAATGTATCTAGAACTAAATTACATCTAGATACATCCATTTCTACGACAAGTAATTCTGAACGGAGGGAGTAATGACTAACGCGATATCCCACACGAGACGCACCGATGAAGAGCTGGAGAGTTGGTGGGTACTGAAAGGGCTGGTAAATTTGTACCTGCGGCACCGAGAGGCGAGGCGCCGGCAGCTCGGAGAGTGGCGCGGTGCAGTCCGGGCAGACGTGCTCCGGACAGCAAACCAGCCCGCACTGCGAGCAGAAAAACAGGGCGTCGACGCCACAGCCTGCCCGCTGGCATCTGGCGAACGGTAGACGCTGTGGATAGGGTGGTTGGGGAGGCGGCGGGCCGCCCCCGCCGCCACCGGGGGGTCCTCCTCCCCCACCACCCCCGCCGCCATCGGCCGGTCCTCCCCCTCCCACACCGCCTCCGCCGCCATCGGGTACTGGCCCTCCGCCACCGCATCCATCACCACCTCCAGCATCAGCATGTACTCCCCCACTGCCTCCGCCAGGCCCTCCGCGACGGCAGCCCTCAACACCTCCCGCGACAACGGCAACTGGGGGGCCGCATCTTACGAGAATCGAACCGACGAAGAAGTCCTGGCCATTGAGCTCGCCGGCGAGGTCCGGGACGTTGCGTGCGGCCTTGTCGCTCTTGACCGCCACCTTGGCGTCGCCCTCGCCCTTGGTCGCCGCATCGGCGTGGTCCTCGCTCTCGCCCTTCGCCAGCTCGGCGTGGCCCTTGGCCTTGATCGGCGCCTCGGCTTGGCGCTCGCTCTCGCCCTTCGCCAGCTCGGCGTGGCCCTCGACCTTGATCCCCGCCTCGGCGTGGCCCTGGCTCTCGCCCTTCGTCAGCTGGGCGTGGCCCTTGGCCTTGACCGCGGGCTCGGCGACGGCCTTCGGAACGTGCTGCACCTGCGGAGCCCTCCTAACGCCTCCCCGGAGCTTGTTGTTCGAATGCTTGATAGGAGATTCCCCCCGCTGCTGAGACAATTGGCATCAGCATCGCATTACCGAAATGAACACCCAAACGAATCGAAATTGCTCTGACAAAGTAATTGTCCACGAATTTGCTTACATGCTTCCGGTTGCAGCAGGCAACACCGGAAACTCCCTCTCGTAGTCACTGTGACAAATCAAAGCACCTCGTTCATGTTCAGCGGCAAATAACAAATTAAGCAGAGTAGCAGACCAACCCAACGATGAGAGCGAATCAATAATTAACTCGCCATCACTAAGAGAGCGAATCGATTGAAGACGTCGAGTCCTCTGTGTGCACAGGCGAGCGCGAGGAGGGATTCCCTTGTCTGCAGCGCCGATTCGGTTCAGTCTAACACCTCCAAGAGCAACATGGCGCACGGAAACATGCAGATCCGGGGCACGAAACTTACCTGAACGCGGAGGCGTTCCGGTGGTCCGCCGGGGAGGTGACGCGCGCCTGGAGCCGGTGCGGTGGCGCGGCTGACTGGATCCCGTAGCGGACCTGGCACCGGCCCCGCCGCGCCGACGGGCGTGGTGGGGAAGGTACTCGGGGTGCTCGCCGCGGCGGCCAAGGAGGAGAGGCTCCGCCGCGGCCGGCCTTGCAGCCGGAGGCGTCGCGGGGAGGCGGAGGCGGAGGCGTCGGAGTCGGCGGACGCTGAGTGTCGAGCCTCTCGACCCAGTCGTGCAGGAACCAGTCGGTACGGCCGCGCATCGACGACGCCATGGTGTGCTATTTGGATTTGGATTGGTGGGAGTGGAGCGTGGTGTGGGGTGGGGTGGGAGGAGGCGGCGGCGAGGACAGAGCGTCGTCTCGGGTGATGCGCCTTTTATAGGCGGTGGTGCGCTTTGCGCAATTTTTTCGAGCCTGTGTTTCGATTCGATTCTACTCCGTATATACTACTCCCAATTGCGTTTTCTTCTTTGCAGATTTGCTGCACGCAATTGTTTTTACGGTAAAATTACATATTTACTCCGTCAAGATTCAACTGAAACGATAAGATTTACTAGTGTAGCTTTTTACTGTAGGCGAAAGCATGGGACGGGCTTGGTGTGGGCCCGTGGGCCCGTGGGCGTCAGAACCTCACAGAGGTGGCGTGCTGACCTTCTTCTTCTTGGCCAAGAAAAGAAACCAGGGAGGAGGGACGGAGGGAACAGGAGGGGAGGGGGGGTTAATTAATCACAGTAGTATAATAATTAAGAAAAAACCAGCAGAGTGCCTTGCTGCTTACGCAGGCGTGGGGGAGGTGTGCGCGCGCGGCGTGGCGTGCAGCAAGTCATGCCCACGCGACGGACGTCCCTCCGTTTTTTTTTTTGGAACTGGAAATATATACTCTTGTAAGCAGAATGGGATTTCGGCTGCTTTTATTAGGCTCCCGATGATGGATTCAAAATATCCTGAAAACCACACCATCTCTTTTTTTTTTATGTATGGATAATAAATGCATCGGTTTATATTAAAAATTTCCAACGATACAAAACAAAGAAATTGCAATAGGGTCATCGGACAACCAAACGAACTCAGTCTTCAGGACGAGTCGCTACCGCTCCATCATCGGAGCCAGCCTGACACTAAATCATGTGGTTCGTAAGTCATGCTAAGGTCCAGCTGGACCAATGCCACGGAGAAAAAGCCCCTATTGTAGATGACTTGTATAGATCAAAGATCGCATACCCGAATCATCTCCTGGTCAAAACTTTTATCATGTTTTTAATGGCAACACAAGAAACACTGATGTAACTCAGAGAGAGCATTAACCACCTGAGAGTGATCTGTGGTGGCAAGGAGTCTCCCACATAGGAAAAAAGGTCGCAACCTTTGCCCTGGGAAAAAATGTCCCGGGGAACCCACCCTAACCCTCAAGGTCAACGCTCACCGTCGACGCCATTGGCAGTCCACAATAGCACCACTGTATGGAGCATGCCAAAGAACCTTGAGACCAAGCCCAAGACACATGCCCAGATCTGAAGGGCCTCAGACAACGTACACACCACCTCCTAGATTCAAAACGGTAGCCGAAAATATCACTACTTTGATAGGAGATCCGAAGAATACTTATTCGTTGCCGTCATCATCACTGTCGAAAGCCCAAACCGTGGGCAACCAATTACCTAATTAAGACACCCCGACTATTTAATGCACTCGGAAATAAGCTCATAGGGTTTCCCTTCCTCGTGCTGTTGACGGAGCATCCAACGAAGGTCAAGAAGCCCCAGCGATGATGGACTCCAATGTGCGTACTTGCTCCTCTCATTGGCTCCTATGGCGCGTGGCTAGGGTTTTACATGAAGTTCCCTTTGACGGTCCAACCACAATATCTCAAAACTACCGAGTTATATCCTTGTAGATACGAACAATTCGACAAATGGTACATTGTTTTTGCATAGTCAAAAATTTCTCAAAAAGGAAGATCACCCCAGGCCTCTGCATCGAGTGATGCACACAGTTTATTTTTTAGATGTAGAAAATGAATATATTCTTGTAAACTATCCATTGAATAATAAAATTGCGGAAACACCAACCACCTGACTAAGATTTGTTAGGCACGACAAATCTTACGTTTTTTATGGTAATTTATATTGGTGAGATGACGACAAATTTGGTTTGGAAGCACGGATTTTTTTTTTTTTGACTAAATGATAAACTGGCATAGATATGCCGTGCTCGCCAACTAAATTTGGCATCCTCGGCGAACGTATTTTGCCATGAAAAGCAGGATTTGCCACGCCTAAAAAATTGACATTTCCCTGAATATTCGGGTCTAAAATAAATAATAGATTAACTTGTAAATTGCTGAAAGACACACACGTAGGGAAGGGGGGAAAATGCTACGAGGCTTTTGATAGGATTTGCAGTAGGCGTGGAACCGTGAGGAGGGCGTACACCGTGCGTGCACTTTTTTTTTCTGAGCAAAAGAACTGCTCGTAGAATGGACGAGAGTTGTTAATTTGGAAATTGAGCAGAAAGGGTGCGTAGGTGAGGTCCCCGCACCGCAGATTCTCTCTGCCGCATCCCTTTGCCGATGGAAAGTGGGGATCCGCCAGTCCGTAGCTCGGGTTCTTCGACGGCCAGCCACGCTGCAGTATCAACCAACCACGGGCGACGTGCCTCGCGGCATCGATCAGCCACACTAGACCCCGCACGCAGCGTGCGTGCCACTGCTCCAGCACGACAGCATGTATGGAACCACCCGGCGCCAGAGCAAGAGCATGCCTAGCCTTCCCCATCTTCTGTTCCGATTTTTTTGTTGCCGACCCGTCTTTTGTTCCGTTGCGACGGCAACACCATGCAAATCAAAGGGGACTAGCAGGAACTAACACCAACATTAGCGTGATACCTTGGCGCTTTATTTATGGAAAACGATCCTCCGTAAACAAATATAAGAGCGTTCAGATCACTACTTTAGGGTACGCAACAGTAAATGAGCTCCCCGCGTCGGCCCCGTCCTGGGCGACTCGGGGGCCCTCCAACCCTAGGCGCTGCCGCCGCCCTTTCCTCCTCCCTTCCTCGTGCCGCCGCCGGGTGAAATCCGCGTGGCAAACGGCGACGGCGGGGGGATTTCCTCTCCCGACTCCCCTTCCTCCATGGCGGCGGATCTCGTGATAAAGCGGCGGTGTCTGCTGGCGGCTTCGCGGTCGGGCGCGAGGTGGCGAACTCGGCGAAGCGGTGGCGGGGCGTGGGGCGAGGCGGCGGCATCGGCGGCGGTGGCGGGCGCTGGCTCGCGACGGCACTCCGGCAGCGTCAAAGCGGCAGTGGCCCCTGTCTTGCGGTCGACGGCTCCCTCTCCGACCGGACGGCGCGGTGGCGGCAGCCGGCGTGGCCGGGCGATCTGGATGTGGTTGGGCTGGCGGCTCGCTGGTCTGCCCGAGATCCAGGGGCATCATTGTCTCCGACTCGATCTGCTTCGGTTCGTGCTAGCTCCGGTACAGGGAGACTGTCGTCATCTCCTGGTGCTGGCTACATCTATCTGACGGCGACGGCTGAACCCTTGGTCTAGTCTTCGGCAAAGAAGGCGGCGGTCCGTGCACAAGAAGCGGATGGAGTTCTTCGAACAGATCTAGGTGAAAACCTGCTCTTGGCTAGATGCCAAAGCCGGCGGTGGCGGCGCTCTACGATGTCGTTTCCTTCTTGAAGGCATCGCCGTGGAGAAGTTCTAGGCTACAATCTGCTACCTCCGGGGGAAACCCTAGATCGATAGATCAGAAGACGGCGACGCGTTTGTGTCGTTCCCCCCTTGAGGGCGTCTTTCTTGGAGGTGTACGCGGGCTCGAGGGACCAGTGGAGCGGTGCTTCATCATGCACGCTGATGGTGACAGATTTCGACGGCGTGGCGCTCTGGAGATTAGGCGTCTGATGTGCGATGATGGACTCGCGCATGAGGGTGACGATGCCTGGCGTCGTGGTGGCGTTGACGGCAGCTAGACTGGGCAAGGTAGATGCAGCAGTACAACCACTAGTAGAAAACAGGGCTCTGGTCACAGCTCAATGTACACATTAGTCCCGGTTGCATCACCAACCGGTACTAATGTGAGCATTAGTCCCGGTTCGAGCGGCTAAGGCGTCGGGAAGGCATTAGTCCATGTTCAAATGGGACCTTTAGTCCCAGTTTGAGACACGAACCGGGACTAAAGGGTGTGATGTTTTTCGTCCCGGTTCGTGTCTCAAACCGGGACTAAAGGTTCAAACTCTACACCCACCCACCCCAGCGTGTGTATCACCTTTTCAGTTTTGTAAAAAAGTAATAAAAACTTCAAAAATTAAAATCCTTCAAGATGTAGTTATGTTACTGCATCTAGTAGTTAGGAAAATTAAAAACTTAAATTTGGACATGTTTTGAAAAAAAGTGTTATGAAAAAGTAAGGCGGCCATATCTTTTGTATACGATGTCGAAAAAACGCATAATATATAAAAAAATCAGCACAAAAATCCACATCCGATTTTGACAGTCGCAGGCCTGTTTGCAAATTTTTAGAATCCTCAAATTCTGAAAGGGAAAAAAGATATGCTCAAATTTCAGTTTTTTTGACTTTTCGTTAAATCTGGTTAAACTGTGGTCAAACTACTTATTCAAGAAATATTAGTGTTAATAAATAATTATTTTTAGTTTTTTTGACTTTTGGTCAAATCTGGTCAAACTATGGTCAAACTACTTATTCAAGAAATATTAGTGTTACTAAATAATTATTTTTAGTTTTTTGACTTGTGGTCAAACTATGGTCAAATCTGGTCAAACTACTTATTCAAGAAATATTAGTGTTATTAAATAATTATTGTTTTTTAGAATAATAGTTTCAAACTCAAACGGTGCTTAATGCTCAAGTTCAACTCCTAAGGGTTAATAGGATTGACAACTTAGTATTGTCAGGAACAAAAAGTGCAGACTTGAAAACTAGGGGGAATAGAACTCGAAAGTTAAGCGTGCTCAAACTGGAGTAGTGAGAGGATGAGTGACCTACGGGGAAGTTAGACAATTTGGAATGAGTGGTTCATAATCGAGCAGTGAGCAGTGATGAGGGGTGATTAGAGTGGGTGATTACTGATTAGAGAAGGTGGAGCTCCAGACAGCGGCCACGTGAAGCTCCTTTAGTCCCGGACTAATGGTTTGGGCTTTATTCTCGACCCTTTAGTCCCGGTTCCAGAACCGGGACTAAAGGCCCGTTTTCTACTAGTGAACTCTGAAGATTGATTAGTGGCAGGTGGCTGCGGCGGCCTCATACCCGGCAAGCGTCCTGGTTGAGGAGTGCGCCGGACTGGTGGGTGGCCCATACCCGGCAGGCGTCCTGGTTGGGACCTCAGGTCTTAAATGTTAGGTTTGGCTGCGAGGTTTGTTTGGTATTAGGACCAAACTATCAGCATCCCTTCATCGGCTGGATAGGAGTAGCAACAGATGTTGCCTAGACGGTGGCTTTAGTTTTACTATTGTATGACTTTGTAAGGTCTTGTGTGAATAATTAATAAAATGGCTGCATGCATCATCCAAATGAAGAGGCCGGAGGTCTTCCTTCTTTTCTAGAAAAAAACTACTTTAATAAGCTAAACGCTCTTATATTTCTTTACAGAGTATATAAAGCTAAAATAAAAGTAATTTTTGAAAATTATATTTTAAATTTTTTGGTCGTCATATGATATGTGCTGGGAAAAACATCCAGTTGAGAGTTGACAAACATCTACTACTTACTCCCTTCTTTTCTTTTTGGTTTGCATATAAGATTTGATCAAAGTCAAACTTTGTAAAATTTGACTAGCTTTGTAAGAAAAGATATCAACATCCACACTATGAAATCAATAATTAATACATGATGAAATTAATTTTCATAACATATAACTTTAGTATTAGAGATGTTAATATTTTTTTTATAAAGTTAGTCAAACTTTACAAAGTTTGACTTTGACCAAATCTTATAAGCGGACTAAAAAGAAATGGAGGGAGTATAGTTTAAGCAGTTGCTTTCGACTGTGGGTCCACGCACCAGGATAATGATTGGGAGATCATGGGGTTTGGACTTACTCAACACATCCCTTTCCCTTTCCCACCTCCCATTTCTTTGGAAGTCTGTTTCTTTCCATGTGCTAGCCGGGAGCAGCGCAGCAGCACACCGATTCTCAAATGGCCCTGGCTTGGTCCATTTGTTGCATGCTAACCTTACCTTAACCTGGGTTTGGAAATATTTATAACGTGTTCCTCCTCAGCAAAAATTGGTCTTCCTATTTCTGCATTTCTATCCTCAGACAATGAGACAAGGATGGCTGACTGCCCAGGCTGAATTTGAAGTGAGCTGCAATATGTACAAATTATGCTTAACCAATTGGTGTTTAGATGGAGTGAGAAAAACAACTACGCACTACAAGAATAAGCAAGATTTTCTGTAGAAATTGTTGCAGGGAGACGACTGTACTACCAACGTTACCAAACTTTTTTTCTAGGGAAGGGCGGTGTTTGCTCTTTGGCAGATGTAGACGAGCAAACAGACAGGGGAGCAGAGCAAACTAGTGAACTGATCAACAGAGTATCTTGTGCAGAACAACAGATAGAGGAGCAGAGCATGAGAAATCCTTGAAGCAAACCAGGATGAAAAAACCCCAACCCACGCATGATTAGGCTTTGACTGACTGACAGGCATGTACATGATCAATAGAGAAAGTGTCGACAAACTGAAACTTCTTTTTTTTTTTGGTGAAAAAAAAAAAACAAAAACTGAAACTGTCAACCCTGAACCTGAATCTATCTGTCTGTCTTCTTCAACTCCTCCCAGGAACCCATCTCTTGCTCCGAATTGCAACACCTTGGAAACCGGGATCCCCCTTTCTGCACCAATCCAGCACCGAATCACCAAAGAGAGGTCAACAACTAAGGCTGGTCGTAGTGGGAGTAACATAAGGCTGGTCGTAATGGTAGTATCATAGCTAGTATCATGCATGCCAACTAGACAATTTTGATGATGTGTCATAGCATTAAATGAAGAAAGAGGGGGTGTAGTATCATATCATGATACCGTATCATATTAAATGCTATGCTACTTTGTGTCATGCATGGCAATAAATAGAGTACAACATGATACTAATATATGATACTATGCATTAGGGAGGTAGTATCATACACTAGTATCGTATGCATGATACTAGTATATGATACTCCCCATTACAACCAGCCTAAGTAGTAACATAGATGCCATATAAGCAAAAGTGATGATGTGTCAAGTAGTTAATGATGAGAGAGACAAATAAAATAACATACTCCCTCCGTTTTTATTTACTCTGCATATTAGAGTTGACTGAAGTCAAACTTTGTAAAGTTTGACCAAGTTTATAAAAAATAATATAGACATTTATCATAATAAATCTATACGACGTGAAAGTACATTCAATAATAAATCTAATATTGTTGATTTGTTATTGTATATTTTAATATTTTTGTTTATAAACTTGGTCAAAGTTTGTAAAGCTTGACTTTGACCAAAGCTAATATGCGAACTAAATAAAAACGGAGGGAGTAATATGTTACCATCACCTAGCGGTTCCCAATGCTAAATGAGTCTATGAAGTAATAAATAAAGTGATGCATGGCACTATATATATGTTACTACCCACTATAAAGGTAGTAACATAGCCTAGTAACATATACATGTTACTAGTCTAAGTTACTCCCCACTATGACCAGCCTAAGACCAACGCCGGCGGCTTGATATCAGCAATAATGAGCCCCACTTGTGATCGATCCGTCATCAAAGCCCCACTCCCCCCACCACCGGGAAAAAAAAACTTGAAAGAAAGCCCCATGTACGATCTAGTCTTGGACCTCAGTTTTCCATTCAGAGTTTGTCCTGAAATGTGTGATTTTTTTATTTCTTTCGATTCGATGATATAGGTATAGTGACTTTTTTTTTACTTGTCCTCACATACATTTTATTTAATTTTCAATACAAAATAGACCTTCTTCTGGGTTTATATTCAATACAAAATACTCCCTTCGTTTCTTTTTAGTTCGCATATAAGAATTGGTCAAAGTCAAAGTTTGTAAAGTTTGACTAGCTTTGTAGGAAAAGATATCAACATTCACTATATGAAACTAACATTATTAGATGAATGATGAAATTAAATTTCATATAACTTTAGTATTGTAGATGATGATATATTTTTCTACAATGTTAGTCAAACTTTGTAAAGTTTGAATTTGACCAAATCTTATATGCAGACTAAAAAAAAACGAAGGGAGTACATATAGCTGGAAAAAAGCCAAGATGAACTGTCACGATAAGCCTGATTATCACCATGGCCGGGCAGTGTTTTCTCTTTTCTTTATTTTTTCTTTTTTCTTTTTAAATTCATGAAGTTTTTTATATTCCCGAACATTTTTCAAGTTCTTGATTTGTTTCCAATTTGTGAAAACTTTTTTGAGTTTATGGAATTTTTAATATTAATGATTTTTTAATTCGTGATCATTTTTCATATTCCTTAAAAAATACTTGAACTATTTCCTAATTAGTGAACATTTTTTTATTTGGCAGACATGTTTCAAATTCGTGATCTTTTTGAATTCATAAATATTTTTTCAATCTTAAAGATGTTTAAATATTTGCGAACTTTGGAAATTAAAATAAAACCAACAGCGACATGTGTTTGATAATAAAACCAACCGACATAGATTCGCGACTTGTGATTCTTTCTTCCACGGGAAGAAAAGAGGACCCCTTGGCTAGGGTTTCTTGTGCCTCCCGCTGGTGCCGCCGCCGGTTTACCTCGTCTTCTATGGTCTTAGGTGTTGGAAATATGCCCTAGAGGCAATAATAAAATGGTTATTATTATATTTCTTTGTTCATGATAATTGTCTGTTATTCATGCTATAATTGTATTATCCGGAAATCATAATACACGTGTGAATACATAGACCACAACATGTCCCTAGTAAGCCTCTAGTTGACTAGCTCGTTGATCAACAGATAGTCATGGTTTCGACTATGGACATTGGATGTCATTGATAACGGATCACATCATTAGGAGAATGATGTGATGGACAAGACCCAATCCTAAGCATAGCTCAAAGATCGTGTAGTTCGTTTAGCTAGAGCTTTTCCAAATGTCAAGTATCATTTCCTTAGACCATGAGATTGTGCAACTCCGGATACCGTAGGAGTGCTTTGGGTGTACCAAACGTCGCAACGTAATCGGGTGACTATAAAGGTGCACTACGGTATCTCCGAAAGTGTCATTGGGTTGGCACGAATCGAGACTCGGATTTGTCACTCCGTATGACGGAGAGGTATCTCTGGGCCCACTCGGTAATGCATCATCATAATGAGCTCTATGTGACCAAGTGTCCGGTCACGGATCATGCATTACTGATGCAGTAAAGAGACTTGCCGGTAACGAGATTAAACGAGGTATTGGGATACCGACAATCGAGTCTCGGGCAAGTAACGTACCGATTAACAAAGGGAATTGTATAAGGGGTTGATTGAATCCTCGACATCGTGGTTCATCCGATGAGATCATCGAGGAGCATGTGGGAGCCAACATGGGTATCCAGATCCCGCTGTTGGTTATTGACCGGAGAGGTGTCTCGGTCATGTCTGCATGTCTCCCGAACCCGCAGGGTCCACACACTTAAGGTTCGGTGACGCTAGGGTTGTAGAGATATGAGTAAGCAGTAAACCGAAAGTTGTTCGGAGTCCCGAATGAGATCCCGGACGTCAGAGGAGTTCCGGAATGGTCCGGAGGTAAAGAATTATATATAGGAAGTCGAGTTTCGGCCATCGGGAAAGTTTTGGAGGTTACCGGTATTGTACCGGGACCACCGGAAGGGTCCCGGGGGTCCACCGGGAGGGGCCACTCATCCCGGAGGGCCCCATGGGCTGAAGTGGGAGGGGAACCAACCCCTGGTGGGCTGGTGCGCCCCCTTTGGGCCCCCCTGCGCCTAGGGTTGGAAACCCTAGGGATGGGGGGCGCCTCCACTTGCCTTGGGGGGGCAAGCCACCCCCCTTGGAGATTCAATATCCTAGGGCCGCCCCCCCCCCCCTAGGGGCCCTATATAAAGAGGGGGAAGGGAGGGCAGCCGCACCCATGCTCTTGGCGCCTCCCTCTCCCCCTGCTACACCTCTCCCTCTCGCAGACGCTTGGCGAAGCCCTGCCGAGATCCCTGCTGCATCCACCACCACGCCGTCGTGCTACTGGATCTCCATCAACCTCTCCTTCCCCCTTGCTGGATCAAGAAGGAGGAGACGTCTTCCCCAACCGTACGTGTGTTGAACGCGGAGGTGCTGTCCGTTCAGCACTAGGATCATCGGTGATTTGGATCACGATGAGTACGACTCCCTCAACCCCGTTCTCTTGAACGCTTCCGCGCGATCTACAAGGGTTTGTAGATGCACTCCTCTCTCTCGTTGCTATATGAACTCATAGATTGATCTTGGTGAAACGTAGGAAAATTTTTATTTTCTGCAACGTTCACCAACAGTGGCATCATGAGCCAGGTTTATGCATAGTTCTCTTTGCACGAGTAGAACACAAATTTGTTGTGGGCGTAGATGTTGTCAACTTTCTTGCCACTACTAGTCTTATTTTGCTTCAGCGGTATTGTGGGATGAAGCGGCCCGGACCGACCTTACACGTACGCTTACGTGAGACAAGTTCCACCGACTGACATGCACTAGTTGCATAAGGTGGCTAGCGGGTGTCTGTCTCTCCCACTTTAATTGGAGCATATTCGATGAAAAGGGTCCTTATGAAGGGTAGATAGAAGTTGACAAATCACGTTGTGGCTTTTACGTAGGTAAGAAAACATTCTTGCTAGAACCCTATTGCAGCCACGTAAAACATGCAACAACAATTAGAGGACGTCTAACTTGTTTTTGCAGCATATGATTTGTGATGTGATATGGCCAAAAGTTGTGATGAATGATGAATGATATATATGTGATGTATGAGATCATGTTCTTGTAATAGGAATCACGACCTGCATGTCGATGAGTATGACAACCGGCAGGAGCCATAGGAGTTGTCTTAATTATTGTATGACCTGTGAGTCAATGATTTAACGCCATGTAATTACTTTACTTTATTGCTAAACATTTAGCCATAGTAGTAGAAGTAATAGTTGGCGAGCAACTTCATGGAGACACGATGATGGAGATCATGGTGTCATGCCGGTGACGAAGATGATCATGGAGCCCCGAAGATGGAGATCAAAGGAGCTATATGATATTGGCCATATCATGTCACTGTTTAATTGCATGTGATGTTTATTATGTTTATGCATCTTGTTTACTTAGAACGACGGTAGTAAATAAGATGATCCCTCATAATAATTTCAAGAAAGTGTTCCCCCTAATTGTGCGCCGTTGCGGAAGTTCGTCGTTTCGAAGCACCACGTGATGATCGGGTGTGATAGATTCCAACTTTCACATACAACGGGTGTAAGACAGATTTACACATGCAATACACTTAGGTTAACTTGACGAGCCTAGCATGTACAGACATGGCCTCGGAACACAAGAGACCGAAAGGTCGAAACATGAGTCGTATGGAAGATACGATCAACATGGAGATGTTCACCGATGGTCCGTCTCACATGATGATCGGACACGGCCTAGTCGACTCGGATCATGTATCACTTAGATGACTAGAGGGATGTCTAATCTAAGTGGGAGTTCATTAAATAATTTGATTAGATGAAATTAATTATCATGAACTTAGTCTAAAAACCTTTGCAAATATGTCTTGTAGATTAAATGGCCAACGCTCATGTCCACCTCAGCTTCAACGCGTTCCTAGAGAAAACCAAGCTGAAAGATGATGGCAGCAACTATATGGACTGGGTCCGGAACCTGAGGATCATCCTCATAGCTGCAAAGAAAGATTATGTCTTAGAAGCACCGCTAGGTGAAGCTCCCATCCCAGAGAACCAAGACATCATGAACGCTTGGCAGTCTCGTGCTGATGATTACTCCCTCGTTCAGTGCGGCATGCTTTACAGCTTAGAACCCGGGCTCCAAAAGCGTTTTGAGCAACACAAAGCATATGAGATGTTCGAAGAGCTGAAAATGGTTTTCCAAGCTCATGCCCGGGTCGAGAGATATGAAGTCTCCGACAAGTTCTTCAGCTGTAAGATGGAGGAAAATAGTTCTGTCAGTGAGCACATACTCAAAATGTCTGGGTTGCACAACCATTTGACTCAGCTGGGAGTTAATCTCCCGGATGACGCGGTTATTGACAGAATCCTTCAGTCGCTTCCACCGAGCTACAAGAGCTTTGTGATGAACTTCAATATGCAGGGGATGGAAAAGACCATTCCTGAAGTATATTCAATGCTGAAATCAGCAGAGGTAGAGATCAAAAAGGAATATCAAGTGTTGATGGTGAATAAAACCACTAAGTTCAAGAAAGGCAATAGTAAGAAGAACTTCAAGAAGGACGGCAAGGAAGTTGCCGCGCCCGGTAAGCCAGCTGCCGGGAAGAAGTCAAAGAATGGACCCAAGCCTGAGACTGAGTGCTTTTATTGCAAAGGGAAGGGTCACTGGAAGCGGAACTGCCCCAAATACTTAGCGGACAAGAAGGCCGGCAACACTAAAGGTATATGTGATATACATGTAATTGATGTGTACCTTACAAGTGCTCGTAGTAGCTCCTGGGTATTTGATACCGGTGCCATTGCTCATATTTGTAACTCAAAGCAGGAGCTGCGGAATAAGCGGAGACTGGCGAAGGACGAGGTGACGATGCGCGTCGGGAATGGTTCCAGAGTCGATGTGATCGCCGTCGGCACGCTACCTCTACATTTACCTACGGGATTAGTTTTAAACCTCAATAATTGTTATTTAGTGCCAGCTTTGAGCATGAACATTGTATCTGGATCTTGTTTAATACGAGATGGCTACTCATTTAAATCCGAGAATAATGGTTGTTCTATTTATATGAGAGATATGTTTTATGGTCATGCCCCGATGGTCAATGGTTTAATCTTAATGAATCTCGAACGTGATGTTACACATATTCATAGTGTGAATACCAAGAGATGTAAAGTTGATAACGATAGTCCCACATACTTGTGGCACTGCCTCCTTGGTCACATTGGTGTCAAGCGCGTGAAGAAGATCCATGCTGATGGACTTTTAGAGTCTCTCGATTATGAATCATTTGACACATGCGAACCATGCCTCATGGGCAAAATGACCAAGACTCCGTTCTCCGGAACAATGGAGCGAGCAACCAACTTATTGGAAATCATACATACTGATGTGTGCGGTCCAATGAGCGTTGAGGCTCGCGGAGAATATCGTTATATTCTCACTCTCATTGATGACTTAAGTAGATATGGGTATGTCTACTTGATGAAACACAAGTCTGAGACCTTTGAAAAGTTCAAGGAATTTCAGAATGAGGTAGAGAATCAACGTGGCCGAAAGATAAAGTTCTTACGATCAGATCGTGGAGGAGAATATTTAAGTCACAAATTTGGTACGCACTTAAGGAAATGTGGAATCGTTTCACAACTCACGCCGCCTAGAACACCTCAGCGTAATGGTGTGTCCGAACGTCGTAATCACACTTTATTGGATATGGTGCGATCTATGATGTCTCTTATTGATTTACCGCTATTTTTTGGGGATACGCTCTAGAGACAGCTACATTCACTTTAAATAGGGCACCGTCTAAATCCGTTGAGACGACACCATATGAATTATGGTTTGGGAAGAAACCTAAGCTGTCGTTTCTAAAAGTTTGGGGATGCGATGCTTATGTCAAGAAACTTCAACCTGAAAAGCTCGAACCCAAGTCGGAAAAATGTGTCTTCATAGGATACCCTAAGGAAACCATTGGGTATACCTTCTACCTTAGATCCGAAGGCAAGATTTTGTTGCCAAGAACGGGTCCTTTCTGGAGAAAGAGTTTCTCTCGAGAGAAGTAAGTGGGAGGAAAGTGGAACTTCATGAAGTACTACCTCTTGAACCGGTAAGTAACGCAGCTCAGGAAGATGTTCCTGTGGTGCCTACACCGACTGGAGAGGAAATTAATGATGATGATCAAGGTACTTCGGATCAAGTTGCTACTGAACTTCTTAGGTCCACAAGGACACGTTCCACACCAGAGTGGTATGGCAACCCTGTCCTGGAAATCATGTTGTTAGACAATGGTGAACCTTCAAACTATGAAGAAGTGATGGTGGGCCCAGATTCCAACAAATGGCTTGAAGCCATGCAATCCGAGATAGAATCCATGTATGAAAACAAAGTGTGGACTTTGACAGACTTGCCCGACGATTGGCGAGCGATAGAAAACAAATGAATCTTTAAGAAGAAGACGGACGCGGATGGTAATGTTACCATCTATAAAGCTCGACTTGTCACTAAGGGTTATCGGCAAGTTCAAGGGGTTAACTACGATGAGACTTTCTCTCCCGTAACGAAGCTAAAGTCCGTCCGAATCATGTTAGCAATTGCCGCATACTATGATTATGCGATATGGCAGATGGACGTCAAAACGGCATTCCTTAACGGATATCTTAAGGAAGAACTGTATATGATGCAGCCGGAAGGTTTTGTCGATCCTAAGAATGCTGACAAGGTATGCAAGCTCCAGCGATCCATTTATGGACTGGTTCAAGCATCTCGGAGTTGGAACATTCGCTTTGATGAGATGATCAAAGCGTTTGGGTTTATGCAGACTTATGGAGAAGCCTGCGTTTACAAGAAAGTGAGTGGGAGCTCTGTAGCATTTCTCATATTATATGTAGATGACATACTTTTGATGGGAAATGATATAGAACTTTTGGACAGCATTAAGGCCTACTTGAATAAGTGTTTTTCAATGAAGGACCTTGGAGAAGCTGCTTACATATTAGGCATCAAGATCTATAGGGATAGATCAAGACGCCTCATAGGTCTTTCACAAAGCACATACCTTGTTAAGATATTGAAGAAGTTCAATATGTATCAGTCCAACAAAGGGTTCTTGCCTGTATTGCAAGGTGTGAGATTGAGCTCGGCTCAATGACCGACCACGGCAGAAGATATAGAAGAGATGAGTGTCATCCCCTATGCCTCAGCCATAGGGTCTATTATGTATGCCATGCTGTGTACCAGACCTGATGTAAGCCTTGCCGTAAGTTTGGTAGGAAAGTACCAAAGTAATCCCGGCAAGGAACACTAGACAGCGGTCAAGAATATCCTGAAGTACCTGAAGAGGACTAAGGATATGTTTCTCGTTTTTGGAGGTGACGAAGAGCTCGTCGTAAAGGGTTACGTCGACCCTAGCTTCGATACGGATCTGGATGACTCGAAGTCACAAACCGGATACATGTATATTTTGAATGGTGGGGCAGTAAGCTGGTGCAGTTGCAAGCAAAGCGTCGTGGCGGGATCTACATGTGAAGCGGAGTACATGGCAGCCTCGGAGGCAGCACATGAAGCAATCTGGGTGAAGGAGTTCATCACCGACCTAGGAGTCATACCCAATGCGTCGGGGCCGATCAAACTCTTCTGTGACAACACTGGAGCTATTGCACTTGCCAAGGAGCCCAGGTTTCACAAGAAGACCAGGCACATCAAGCATCGCTTCAACTCCATTCGTGAAAATGTTCAAGATGGATACATAGATATTTGTAAAGTACATACGGACCTGAATGTGGCAGATCCTTGACTAAACCTCTCCCTAGGGCAAAACTTGATCAACACCAGAATTCCATGGGTGTTCGATTCATCACAATGTAACTAGATTATTGAACTCTAGTGCAAGTGGGAGACTGTTGGAAATATGCCCTAGAGGCAATAATAAAATGGTTATTATTATATTTCTTTGTTCATGATAATTGTCTGTTGTTCATGCTATAATTGTATTATCCGGAAATCGTAATACACATGTGAATACATAGACCACAACATGTCCCTAGTAAGCCTCTAGTTGACTAGCTCGTTGATCAACAGATAGTCATGGTTTCCTGACTATGGACATTGGATGTCACTGATAACGGGATCACATCATTAGGAGAATGATGTGATGGACAAGACCCAATCCTAAGCATAGCTCAAAGATCGTGTAGTTCGTTTAGCTAGAGCTTTTCCAAATGTCAAGTATCATTTCCTTAGACCATGAGATTGTGCAACTCCGGATACCGTAGGAGTGCTTTGGGTATACCAAGCGTCATAGCGTAATCGGGTGACTATAAAGGTGCACTACGGGTATCTCCGAAAGTGTCATTGGGTTGGCACGAATCGAGACCGGGATTTGTCATTCCATATGACGGAGAGGTATCTCTGGGCCCACTCGGTAATGCATCATCATAATGAGCTCTATGTGACCAAGTGTGCGGTCACGGGATCATGCATTATGGTGCGAGTAAAGTGACTTGCGATAGCGAGATTAAGCGAGGTATTGGGATACCGACGTTCGAGTCTCGGGCAAGTAACGTACCGATTGACAAAGGGAATTGTATACCGGGTTGATTGAATCCTCGACATCGTGGTTCATCCGATGAGATCATCGAGGAGCATGTGGGAGCCAACATGGGTATCCAGATCCCGCTGTTGGTTATTGACCGGAGAGGTGTCCCGGTCATGTTTGCATGTCTCCCGAACCCGTAGGGTCTACACACTTAAGGTTCGGTGACGCTAGGGTTGTAGAGATATGAGTATGCAGTAAACTGAAAGTTGTTCGGAGTCCCGAATGAGATCCCGGACGTCACGAGGAGTTCCGGAATGGTACGGAGGTAAATAATTATATATAGGAAGTCGAGTTTCGGCCATCGGGAAAGTTTCGGGGGTTACCGGTATTGTACCGGGACCACCGGAAGGGTCCCGGGGGTCCACCGTGTTGGAAATATGCCCTAGAGGCAATAATAAAAGGATTATTATTATATTTCTTTGTTCATGATAGTTGTCTTTTATTCATGCTATAATTGTATTATCCGGAAATAGTAATACACGTGTGAATACTTAGACCACAACATGTCCCTAGTGAGCCTCTAGTTGACTAGCTCGTTGATCAACAGATAGTCATGGTTTCCTGACTATGGACATTGGATGTCGTTGATAACGGGATCACATCATTAGGAGAATGATGTGATGGACAAGACCCAATCCTAAGCATAGCACAAGATCGTAGTTCGTTTTGCTAGAGCTTTTCCAATGTCAAGTATCTCTTCCTTAGACCATGAGATCGTGTAACTCCGGATACCGTAGGAGTGCTTTGGGTGTACCAAAGCGTCACAACGAACTGGGTGACTATAAAGGTATGCTACGGGTATCTCCGAAAGTGTCATTGGGTTGACACGGATCGAGACTGGATTTGTCACTCCGTGACACGGAGAGGTATCACTGGGCCCACTCGGTAGTGCATCATCATAATGAGCTCAAAGTGACCAAGTGTGCGGTCACGGATCATGCATTACTGATGCGAGTAAAGTGACTTGCCGGTAACGAGATTGAGCGAGGTATTGGGATACCGACGATCGAATCTCGGGCAAGTAACATACCGTCTGACAAAGGAAATTGTATACGGGGTTGCTTGAATCCTCGACATCGTGGTTCATCCAATGAGATCATCGAGGAGCATGTGGGAGCCAACATTGCTATCCAGATCCCTCTGTTGGTTATTGACTGGAGAGCCGTCTCGGTCATGTCTACGTGTCTCCCGAACCCGTAGGGTCTACACACTTGAGGTTCGGTGACGCTAGGGTTGTATGAATATGAGTATGCAGCAAACCGAAAGTTGTTCGGAGTCCCGGATGAGATCCCGGTCGTCACGAGGAGTTCCGGAATGGTCCGGAGGTAAAGAATAATATATAGGAAGTGCAGTTTCGGCCATCGGCAGAGTTTCGGGGGTCACCGGTATTGTACCGGAACCACCGGAAGGGTCCCAGGGGTCCACCGGGTCGGGCCACCTATCTCGGAGGGCCCCGTAGGCTGAAGTGGGAGGGGAACCAGTCCCTAGTGGGCTGGTACGCCCCCCTTGGGCCCCCCTGCACCTAGGGTTGGAAACCCTAGGGTGGGGGGGGGGGGGCGCCTCCACTTGCCTTGGGGGGCACTCCACCCCCTGGCCCCGCCGCCCCCCTTGGGAGATCCCATCTCCAGGGCCGGCGCCCCCCAGGGGGCCTATATAAAGGGGGGAGGGGAGGGCAGCTGCACCCTGAAGTCTTGGCGCCTCCCTCTCCGCTGCTACACCTCCTCCTCCCGTAGTCGCTTGGCGAAGCCCTGCCGGAACCCTGCTGCATCCACCACCACGCCGTCGTGCTGCTGGATCTTCATCAACCTCTCCTTCCCCCTTGCTGGATCAAGAAGGAGGAGACGTCATGCTGACCGTACGTGTGTTGAACGCGGAGGTGCCGTCCGTTCGGCGCTAGGATCTCCGGTGATTTGGATCACGACGAGAACGACTCCCTCAACCCCGTTCTCTTGAACGCTTCCGCACGCGATCTACAAGTGGTATGTAGATGCACTCCTCTCTCTCGTTGCTAGATGAACTCATAGATTGATCTTGGTGAACGTAGGAATTTTTTTATTTTATGCAACGTTCCCCAACAGTGGCATCATGAGCTAGGTCTATGCGTAGTTCTCTATTGCACGAGTAGAACACAAATCTGTTGTGGGCGTAGATCTTGTCAACTTGCTTGCCACTACTAGTCTTATTTTGCTTCAGTGGTATTGTGGGATGAAGCGGCCCGGACTGACCTTACACGTACGCTTACGTGAGACAGGTTCCACCGATTGACATGCACTAGTTGCATAAGGTGGCTAGCGGGTGTCTGTCTCTCCCACTTTAGTTGCAGCGGATTCGATGAAAAGGGTCCTTATGAAGGGTAAATAGAAGTTGACAAAATCACGTTGTGGTTATTCGTAGGTAAGAAAACGTTCTTGCTAGAACCCAATTGCAGCCACGTAAAAGATGCAACAACAATTAGAGGACGTCTAACTTGTTTTTGCAGCAATTGCTAAGTGATGTGATATGGCCAGAAGTTGTGATGAATGATGAATGATATATTGTGATGTATGAGATCATGTTCTTGTAATAGGAATCACGACTTGCATGTCGATGAGTATGACAACCGGCAGGAGCCATAGGAGTTGTCTTAATTATTGTATGACCTGCGTGTCAATGAACAAACACCATGTAATTACTTTACTTTATTGCTAAACCGTTACCCATAGTAGTAGAAGTAATAGTTGGCGAGCAACTTCATGGAGACACGATGATGGAGATCATGGTGTCATGCCGGTGACGAAGATGATCATGGAGCCCTGAAGATGGAGATCAAAGGAGCTATATGATATTGGCCATATCATGTCACTACTATATAATTGCATGTGATGTTTATTATGTTTATGCATCTTGTTTACTTAGAACGGCAGTAGTAAATAAGATGATCCCTCATAATAATTTCAAGAAGGTGTTCCCCCTAACTGTGCACCGTTGCTAAAGTTCGTCGTTTCGAAGCACCACGTGATGATCGGGTGTGATAGATTCCTACGTTTACATACAACGGGTGTAAGACAGATTTACACATGCAAAACACTTAGGTTAACTTGACGAGCCTAGCATGTACAGACATGGCCTCGGAACACAGAGACCGAAAGGTCGAACATGAGTCGTATGGAAGATACGATCAACATGGAGATGTTCACCGATGATGACTAGTCCGTCTCACGTGATGATCGGACACGGCCTAGTCGACTAAGATCATGTAACACTTAGATGACTAGAGGGATGTCAAATCTGAGTGGGAGTTCATTAAATAATTTGATTAGATGAACTTAATTATCATGAACTTAGTCTAAAATCTTTGCAAAATATGTCTTGTAGATCAAATGGCCAACGCTCATGTCAACATGAACTTCAACGCGTTCCTAGAGAAAACCAAGCTGAAAGATGATGGCAACAACTATACGGACTGGGTCCGGAACCTGAGGATCATCCTCATAGCTGCCAAGAAAGCATATGTCCTAGAAGGACCACTAGGTGAAGCACCCATCCTAGAGAACCAAGGCGTTATGAGCGCTTGGCAGTCACGTCTTGATGATTACTCCCTCGTTCAGTGCGGCATGCTTTACAGCTTAGAACCGGGCTCCAAAAGCGTTTTGAGCAACACGGAGCATATGAGATGTTCGAGGAGCTGAAAATGGTTTTCAAGCTCATGCCCGGTCGAGAGATATGAAGTCTCGACAAGTTCTATAGTTGTAAGATGGAGGAAAATAGTTCGTCGGTGAGCACATACTCAAAATGTCGGGTTGCACAACCGCTTTGTCCCACTGGACATTAACCTCCCGGACGAGGTGGTCATTGACAGAATCCTTGATCGCTCCCACCGAGCTACAAGAGCTTTGTGATGAACTACAATATGCGAGAGGATGGTAAAGACTATTCTGAAGTATTTTCGATCTGAAGTCAGCAGAGGTTGAAATCAAGAAAGAACATCAAGTGTTGATGGTCAATAAAACCACTAAGTTCAAGAAGGGCAAGGTAAGAAGAACTTCAAGAAGGACGGCAAAGATGTTGCGCGCCCGTAAGCCGCTTGCGGGAAGAAGTCAAAGAATGGACCCAAGCACGACATTGAGTGCTTTTATTGCAAAGGAAAGGGTCACCGAAGCGAACTTCCCCAAATACTTAGCGGACAAGAAGGCCGGCAACACTAGAGGTATATGTGATATACATGTAATTGATGTGTACCTTACCAGTACTCGTAGTAACTCCTGGGTATTTGATACCGGTGCCGTTGCTCATATTTGTAACTCACAGCAGGAGCTGCAGAATAAGCGGAGACTGGCGAAGGACAAGGTGACGATGCACGTCGGGAATGGTTCCAAGGTCGATGTGATCGCCGTCGGCACGCTGCCTCTACATTTACCCACGGGATTAGTTATAAACCTCAATAACTGTTATTTAGTGCCAAGTTTGAGCATGAACATTGTATCTGGATCTCGTTTAATACGAGATGGCTACTCATTTAAATCCGAGAATAATGGTTGTTCTATTTATATGAGAGATGTGTTTTATGGTCATGCCCGATGGTCAATGGTTTATTCTTAATGAATCTCGAACGTAATGTTACACATATTCATAGTGTGAATACCAAAAGATGTAAAGTTGATAACGATAGTCCCACATACTTGTGGCACTGCCGCCTTGGTCACATTGGTGTCAAGCGCATGAAGAAGCTCCATGCTGATGTACTTTTAGAGTCTCTCGATTATGAATCATTTGACACATGCGAACCATGCCTCATGGGAAAAATGACCAAGACTCCGTTCTCCGGAACAATGGGCGAGCAACAAACTTATTGGAAATCATACATCTTGATGTGTGTGGTCCGATGGCGTTGAGGCTCATGGAGGATATCGTTATGTTCTCACTCTCACTGATGACTTGAGTAGATATGGGTATGTCTACTTGATGAAACACAAGTCTGAGACCTTTGAAAAGTTCAAGGAATTTCAGAATGAAGTAGAGAATCAACGTGACCGAAAGATAAAATTCTTACGATCAGATCATGGAGGAGAATATTTAAGTCACGAATTTGGTACGCACTTAAGGAAATGTGGAATCGTTTCACAACTCACGCAGCCTGGAACACCTCAGTGTAACGGTGTGTCCGAACGTCGTAATCGCACTCTATTGGATATAGTGCGATCTATGATGTCTCTTACCAATTTACCGCTAGCATTTTGGGGATACGCTCTAGAGACAGCTACATTCACTTTAAATAGGGCACCGTCTAAATCCGTTGAGACGACACCGTATGAATTATGGTTTGGGAAGAAACCTAAGCTGTCGTTTCTAAAAGTTTGGGGATGCGATGCTTATGTCAAGAAACTTCAACCTGAAAGCTCGAACCCAAGTCGGAAAAATGCGTCTTCATAGAATACCCTAAGGAAACCATTGGGTATACCTTCTACCTTAGATCCGAAGGTAAGATCTGTGTTGCCAAGAATGGATCCTTTCTGGAAAAAGAGTTTCTCTCGAAAGGAGTAAGTGGGAGGAAAGTAGAACTCGATGAAGTACTACCTCTTGAACCGGTAAGTAACGCAGCTCAGGAAGATGTTCCTGTGGTGCCTACACCGACTGGAGAGGAAATTAATGATGATGATCAAGGTACTTGGATCAAGTTGCTCTTGAACCGTGAGGTCCACGAGGACACGTTCCACACCAGAGTGGTATGGCAACCCTGTCCTGGAAATCATGTTGTTAGACAACGGTGAACCTTCGAACTATGAAGAAGTGATGGTGGGCCCAGATTCCAACAAATGGCTTGAAGCCATGCAATCCGAGATAGAATCCATGTATGAAAACAAAGTATGGACTTTGACAGACTTGCCCGATGATCGGCGAGCGATAGAAAACAAATGGATCTTTAAGAAGAAGACGGACGCGGATGGTAATGTCACCATCTATAAAGCTCGACTTGTCGCTAAGGGTTATCGGCAAGTTCAAGGGGTTGACTACGATGAGACTTTCTCTCCCGTAGCGAAGCTGAAGTCCGTCCGAATCATGTTAGCAATTGCCGCATAGTATGATTATGAGATATGGCAGATGGACGTCAAAACGGCATTCCTTAACGGCTATCTTAAGGAAGAACTGTATATGATGCAGCCGGAAGGTTTTGTCGATCCTAAGAATGCTAACAAGGTATGCAAGCTCCAGCGATCCATTTATGGACTGGTGCAAGCATCTCGGAGTTGGAACATTCGCTTTGATGAGATTATCAAAGCGTTTGGGTTTATCTGAGACTTATGGAGAAGCTGCGTTTACAAGAAAGTGAGTGGGAGCTCTGTAGCATTTCTCATATTATATGTAGATGACATACTTTTGATGGGAAATGATATAGAATTCTTGGACAACATTAAGGCCTACTTGAATAAGTGTTTTTCAATGAAGGACCTTGGAGAAGCTGCTTACATATTAGGCATCAAGATCTATAGGGATAGATCGAGACGCCTCATAGGTCTTTCACAAAGCACATACCTTGATAAGATATTGAAGAAGTTCAATATGGATCAGTCCAAGAAAGGGTTCTTGCCTGTGTTACAAGGTGTGAGATTGAGCTCGGCTCAATGCCCGACCACGGCAGAAGATAAAGAAGAGATGAGTGTCATCCCCTATGCCTCATCCATAGGATCTATTATGTATGCCATGCTGTGTACCAGACCTGATGTAAACCTTGCCGTAAGTTTGGTAGGAAGGTACCAAAGTAATCCCGGCAAGGAACACTGGACAACGGTCAAGAATATCCTTAAGTACCTGAAAAGGACAAAGGACATGTTTCTCGTTTATGGAGGTGACGAAGAGCTCGTCGTAAAGGTTTACATCGACGCTAGCTTCGACACAGATCTGGATGACTCTAAGTCACAAACCGGATACGTGTATATGTTGAATCGTGGAGCAGTAAGCTGGTGCAGTTGCAAGCAGAGCGTCGTGGCGGGATCTACATGTGAAGCGGAGTACATGGCAGCCTCGGAGGCAGCGCATGAAGCAATATGGATGAAGGAGTTCATCACCGACCTAGGAGTCATACCCAATGCGTCGGGGCCAATCACTCTCTTCAGTGACAACACTGGAGCTATTGCCCTTGCCAAGGAGCCCAGGTTTCACAAGAAGACCAGGCACATCAAGCGTCGTTTCAACTCCATCCGTGAAAATGTTCAAGATGGAGACATAGATATTTGCAAAGTACACACGGATCTGAATGTCGCAGATCCGCTGACTAAACCTCTTCCGCGAGCAAAACATGATCAGCACCAGAACTCTATGGGTGTTCGATACATCACAATGTAACTAGATTATTGACTCTAGTGCAAGTGGGAGACCGTTGGAAATATGCCCTAGAGGCAATAATAAAAGGATTATTATTATATTTCTTTGTTCATGATAGTTGTCTTTTATTCATGCTATAATTGTATTATCCGGAAATAGTAATACACGTGTGAATACTTAGACCACAACATGTCCCTAGTGAGCCTCTAGTTGACTAGCTCGTTGATCAACAGATAGTCATGGTTTCCTGACTATGGACATTGGATGTCGTTGATAACGGGATCACATCATTAGGAGAATGATGTGATGGACAAGACCCAATCCTAAGCATAGCACAAGATCGTGTAGTTCGTTTTGCTAGAGCTTTTCCAATGTCAAGTATCTCTTTCTTAGACCATGAGATCGTGTAACTCCCGGATACCGTAGGAGTGCTTTGGGTGTACCAAACGTCACAACGTAACTGGGTGACTATAAAGCTATGCTACGGGTATCTCCGAAAGTGTCTGTTGGGTTGACAAGGATCGAGACTGGGATTTGTCACTCCGTATTACGGAGAGGTATCACTGGGCCCACTCGGTAGTGCATCATCATAATGAGCTCAAAGTGACCAGGTGTCTGGTCACGGGATCATGCATTATGGTACGAGTAAAGTGACTTGCCGGTAACGAGATTGAACGAGGTATCGGGATACCGGCGATCGAATCTCGGGCAAGTAACATACCGTCTGACAAAGGGAATTGTATACGGGGTTGCTTGAATCCTCGACATCGTGGTTCATCCGATGAGATCATAGAGAATCATGTGGGTGCCAACATGGGTATCCAGATCCCGCTGTTGGTTATTGACCGGAGAGCCGTCTCGGTCATGTCTACGTGTCTCCCGAACCCGTAGGGTCTACACACTTAAGGTTCGGTGACGCTAGGGTTGTATGAATATGAGTATGCAGCAAACCGAAAGTTGTTCGGAGTCCCGGATGAGATCCCGGACGTCATGAGGAGTTCCGGAATGGTCCGGAGGTAAAGAATTATATATATAGGAAGTGCAGTTTCGGCCATCGGCAGAGTTTCGGGGGTCACCGGTATTATACCGGGACCACCGGAAGGGTCCCGGGGATCCACCGGGTGGGGCCACCTATCCCGGAGGGCCCCGTGGGCTGAATGAAGGAAATATGCCCTAGAGGCAATAATAAAGTTATTATTTATTTCCTTATATCATGATAAATGTTTATTATTCATGCTAGAATTGTATTAACCGGAAACATAATACATGTGTGAATACATAGACAAACATAATGTCACTAGTATGCCTCTACTTGACTAGCTTGTTAATCAAAGATGGTTATGTTTCCTAACCATGAACAAGGAGTTGTTATTTGATTAACAAGGTCACATCATTAGTTGAATGATCTGATTGACATGACCCATTCCGTTAGCTTAGCACACGATCGTTTAGTATGTTGCTATTGCTTCCTTCATGACTTATACATGTTCCTATGACTATGAGATTATGCAACTCCCGTTTACGGAGGAACACTTTGGTACTACCAAACGTCACAACGAATCGGGTGATTATAAAGGAGTACTACAGGTGTCTCCAAAGGCAGATGTTGGGTTGGCGTATTTCGAGATTAGGATTTGTCACTCCGAATGTCGGAGAGGTATCTCTGGGCCCTCTCGGTAATGCACATCACTTAAGCCTTCCAAGCATTGCAACTAATGAGTTAGTTGCGAGATGATGTATTACGGAACGAGTAAAGAGACTTGCCGGTGACGAGATTGAACTAGGTATTGGATACCGACGATCGAATCTCGGGCAAGTAACATACCGATGACAAAGGAACAAAGTATGTTGTTATGCGGTTTGACCGATAAAGATCTTCGTAGAATATGTAGGAGCCAATATGGGCATCCAGGTTCCGCTATTGGTTATTGACCAAGAAAAGTTCTAGGTCATGTCTACATAGTTCTCGAACCCGTAGGGTCCGCATGCTTAAGTTTCGGCGATGCAGTTTTATTATGAGTTTATGAGTTTTGATGTACCGAAGGAGTTCGGAGTCCCGGATGAGATCGGGGACATGACGAGGAGTCTCGAAATGGTCGAGACGTAAAGATCGATATATTGGACGACTATATTCGGAGTTCGGAAAGGTTCCGAGTGATTCGGGTATTTTTCGGAGTACCGGAGAGTTACGGAATTCGTATTGGGCCTTAATGGGCCATACGGGAAAGGAGAAAAGGGCCAAAGGGTGGCCGCCGCCTCCCTTGGACTAGTCCGAATTGGACTAGGGAGGGGCGCCTTCCTTCCTTCTCCTTTCTCTTCCTTCCTTCTCTCCTACTCCTACTACATGGAAGGGTTCCTAGTTGGACTAGGAAAGGGGAATCCTACTCCCGGTGGGAGTAGGACTCCCCTAGGGCGCGCCATAGAGAGGGCCGGCCCTCCCCTCCTCCACTCCTTTATATACGGGGGCAGGGGGCACCCCATGGACACACAAGTTGATCTACGGATCAGCCGTGTGCGGTGCCTCCCTCCACCATATTCCACTTCGGTCATATCGTCGCGGAGCTTAGGCGAAGCCCTGCGCCGGAGAAGTCATATCGTCGCGGAGCTTAGGCGAAGCCCTGCGTCGGTGGAGCATCATCATCGTCACCACGCCGTCGTGCTGACGGAACTCATCCCCGACACTTTGCTGGATCGGAGTCCGGGGATCGTCATCGAGCTGAACGTGTGCAGAACTCGGAGGTACCGTATGTTCGGTGCTTGGATCGGTCGGATCGTGAAGACGTACGACTACATCAACCGCGTTGTTATAACGCTTCCGCTTTCGGTCTCCGAGGGTACGTGGACGGACACTCTCCTCTCTCGTTGCTATGCCATCACCATGGTCCTGTGTGTGCGTAGGAAATTTTTTAAAATTACTACGTTACCCAACAGTGGTATCAGAGCCTGGTTTTATGCGTTGATGTCATATGCACGAGTAGAACACAAGTGAGTTGTGGGCGATACAAGTCATACTACCTACCAGCATGTCATACTTTGGTTCAGCGGTATTGTGAGATGAAGCGCCCGGACCGACATTACGCAGACGCTTACGCGAGACTGGTTTCACCGCCCGAGCACTCGTTGCTTAAAGGTGACCGCGGTGTCTGTCTCTCTCACTTTAGTTGAACCGAGTGTGGCTACGCCCGTCCTTGAGAAGGTTAAACGGAGTCTATTTGACGAAGTATCGTTGTGGTTTTGATGCGTAGGTAAGAACGGTTCTTGCTCAGCCCGTAGCAGCCACGTAAAACTTGCAACAACAAAGTAGAAGACGTCTAACTTGTTTTTGCAGGGCATGTTGTGATGTGATATGGTCAAGACGTGATGCTATACTTTATTGTATGAGATGATCATTTTTGTAACCGGGTTATCGGCAATGGCAGGAGCCATATGGTTGTCGCTTATTGTATGAAATGCAACGCCATGTAATTGCTTTACTTTATCACTAAGGAGTAGCGATAGTCGTAGAAGCAATAGTTGGCGAGACGACAACGATGCTACGATGGAGATCAAGGTGTCGCGCCGGTGACGATGGTGATCATAACGGTGCTTCGGCGATGGAGATCACAAGCACAAGATGATGATGACCATATCATATCACTTATATATTGATTGCATGTGATGTTTATCCTTTATGCATCTTATCTTGCTTTGTTTGACGGTAGCATTATAAGATGATCTCTCACTAAAAATTATCAAGAAGTGTTCTCCCTGAGTATGCACCGTTGTCAAAGTTCGTAGTACCCAGACACCACGTGATGATCGGGTGTGATAAGTTCTACGTCCATCTACAACGGGTGCAAGACAGTTGCACGCGCGGAATACTCAGGTTAAACTTGACGAGCCTTGCATATAACAGATATGGCCTCGGAACACGGAGACCAAAAGGTCGAACGTGAATCATATAGTAGATATGATCAACATAGTGATGTTCACCATTGAAACTACTCCATCTCACGTGATGATCGGACATGGTTTAGTTGATTTGGATCACGTAATCACTTAGATGACTAGAGAGATGTCTATCTAAGTGGGAGTTCTTAAGTAATATGATTAATTGAACTTTAATTTATCATGAACTTAGTCCTGGTAGTATTTTGCAGATTATGTTGTAGATCAATAGCTCGCGTTGTTGCTTCCCTATGTTTTTATATGTGTTCCTAGAGAAAATTGTATTGAAAAATGTTAGTAGCAATGATGCGGATTGGATCCGTGATCTCGAGGTTTATCCTCATTGCTGCACGTAAGAATTATGTCCTTAATGCACCGCTAGGTGACAGACCTATTGCAGGAGCAGATGCGCACGTTATGAGCGTTTGGCTAGCTCAATATGAGCGATATGAGACGTTATGAACGTTTAGCTAGCTCAATATGATGACTACTTGATAGTTTAGTGCACCATACTTAACAGCTTAGAATCGGGACTTCAAAGACGTTTTGAACGTCATGGACCATATGAGATGTTCCAGGAATTGAAGTTAATATTTCAAGCAAATACCCGAGTTGAGAGAAATGAAGTCTCCAACAAAGTTCTATAGCTAAAAGATGGAGGAGAATCGCTCAACTAGTGAGCATGTGCTCAGATTGTCTGAGTACATCAATCGCTTGAATCAAAGTGGGAGTTAATCTTCCAGATAAGATAGTGATTGACAGAATTCTCTAGTCACCATCACTAAGTTAGTAGAACTTCGTGATGAACTATAGTATGCAAGGGATGACGAAAAAGATTCTCGAGCTCTTCGCGATGCTAAAATCGGCGAAGGTAGAAATCAAGAAAAACATCAAGTGTTGATGGTTGACAAGACCACTAGTCTCAAGGAAAAGGGAAAAGGGAAGAAGGGGAACTTCAAGAAGAACGGCAAGCAAGTTGCTACTCGAGTGAAGAAACCCAAATCTGGACCTAAGCCTGAGACTAAGTGCTTTTTGCTGCAATGGAACTGGTCACTAGAAGCGGAACTACCCCAAGTATTTGGCGGATAAGAAGGATGGCAAAGTGAACAAAGATATATTTGATATACAGATTATTGATGTGTATTTTACTGGTGTTCATAGCAACCCCTCAGTATTTGATACTGGTTCAGTTGCTAAGAGTAGTAACTCGAAACGGGAGTTGCAGAATGAACAGAAACTAGTTGAAGGGGAAGTGACGATGAGTGTTGGAAGTAGTTCCAAGATTGATATGATCATCATCGCACACTCCCTATACTTTCGGGATTAGTGTTAAAACTAAATAAATGTTATTTGGTGTTTGCGTTGAGCATGAATATGATTTGATCATGTTTATTGCAAAACGGTTATTCATTTAAAGTCAAAGAATAATTGTTGTTCTGTTTACATGAATAAAACCTTCGATGGTCATACACCCAATGAAAATAGTTTATTGGATCTCGATCGTAGTGATATGCATATTCATAATATTGATGCCAAAAGATGCAAAGTTAATAATGATAGTGCAACTTATTTGTGGCACTGCCGTTTGGGTCATATCGGTATAAAGCGCATGAAGAAACTCCATAAGGATGGATTTTTGGAATCACTTGGTTATGAATCATTTGATGCTTGCGAACCGTGCCTTTTGGGCAAGATGACTAAAACTCCGTTCTCCGGAACAATGGAACAAGCTACTGACTTGTTGGAAATAATACATACTGATGTATGCGATCCAATGAGTGTTGATGCCCGTGGCAAGTATCATTATTTTCTGACCTTCACAGATGATTTGAGCAGATATGCGTATATCTTCTTGATGATACATAAGTCTGAAATAGTTGAAAGGTTCAAAGAATTTCAGAGTGAAGGGGAAAAATCATCGTAACAAGAAAATAAAGTTTCTGCGATCTGATCGCGGAGACGAATAATTGAGTTACGAGTTTGGTCTTCAATTAAAATAATGTGGAATAGTTTCACAGCTCACGCCACCTGGAACACCACAATGTTATGGTGTGTCCGAACGTCGTAACCGCACTTTATTGGATATGGTGCGATCTATGATGTATCTTACCGATTTACCACTATCGTTTTGGGGTTATGCATTAGAGACAGCTACATTCACGTTTAATAGGGCACCATCTAAATCCGTTGAGACGACACCATATGAACTATGGTTTAACAGTAAACCTAAAGCTGTCATTTCTTAAAAGTTTGGAGTTGTGATGCTTATGTGAAAAAGTTTTCACCTGATAAGCTCGAACCCAAATCGGAGAAGTGCGTCTTCATAGAATACCCAAAGGTAACTATTGGGTACACCTTCTATCACAGATCCGAAGGCAAGTTTTTTGTTGCTAAGATGGATCCTTTCTAGAGAAGAAGTTTCTCTCGAAAGAAGTGAGTGGGAGGAAAGTAGAAACTTGATAAGGTAATTGTACCTTCTCCCTTATTGGAAAGTAGTTCATCACAGAAATCAGTTCCGGTGATTCCTACACCAATTAGTGAGGAAGTTAATGATGATGATCATGAAACTTCAGATCAAAGTTGCTACCAAACCTCGTAGGTCTTCCAGAGTAAGATCCGCACCAGAGTGGTACGGTAATCATGTTCTGGAAGTCATGTTACTAGACCATGATGAACCTACGAACTATGAGGAAGCGATGATGAGCCCAGATTCCGCGAAATGGTTTGAGACCATGAAATCTGAGATGGGATCCATATATGAGAACAAAGTGTGGACTTTGATGGAGTTGCCCGATGATCGGCAAGCCATATTATATAAATGGATCTTCAAGAGGAAGACAGATACTGATAGTAGTGTTACTATCTACAAAGCTCGACTTGTCGCAAAAAGGTTTTCGACAAGTTCAAGGTGTTGACTACAATGAGATTTTCTCAACTGTAGCGATTCTTAAGTCTGTCCGAATCATGTTAGCAATTGCCACATTTTATGAAATCTGGCAAATGGATGTCAAAACTACATTCTTTAATGGATTTATTAAAGAAGAGTTGTATATGATACAACCAGAAGTTTTTGTCAATCCTAAAGGTGCTAACAAAATGTGCAAGCTCCAGCGATCCATCAATGGACTGGTGCAAGCATCTCGGAGTTGGAATATATGCTTTGATGTGTTGATCATAGCATATGATTTTATCTGAACTTTTGGAGAAGCCTGTATTTACAAGAAAGTGAGTGGGAGCACTACAACATTTCGATAAGTATATGTGAATGACATATTGTTGATCGGAAATAATGTAGAATTATTCGCAAAGCATAAAGAAGTATTTGAAAGGAGTTTTTCAAAGAAGGACCTCGGTGAAGCTGCTTACATATTGAGCATCAAGATCTATAGAGATAGATCAAGGCGCTTGATAAGTTTTTCAATAAATATATACCTTGTCAAGATTTTGAAGTAGTTCAAAATAGGAACAGTCAAAGAAAAGTTCTTGCCTGTGTTGCAAAGGTGTGAAATTGAGTAAAGACTCAAAATCCCGACCACAGAGAAAATAGAAAAGAGAATGAAAGTCATTCCCTATGCCTCGATCATAGGTTCTATAAAGTATGCTATGCTATGTACCGGACCTATTGTGTACCTTGCTCTGAATTTGGCAAGGGAGTACAATGGTGATCTAGGAGTAGATCACTGGACATTGGTCAAGAACATCCTTAGTAAAGGACTAAGCAAATATTTCTCGATTATGGAGGTGATAAAAAAGCCCATCGTAAAGAGTTACATCGATGCAAGCATTTTACACTGATCCAGATGACTCTAAGTCTCAATCTGGATACATATTGAAAGTGGGAGCAATTAGCTAGAGTAGCTCAGTGCAGAGCATTGTAGACATAGAATATTTGCAAAATAGATGCGGCTCTGAATGTGACAGACTCGTTGACTAAGCTTCTCTCACGAGCAAAACATGATCATACCTTAGTACTCTTTGGGTGTTAATCACATAGCGATGTGAACTAGATTATTGACTCTAGTAAACCCTTTGGGTGTTGGTCACATGACGATGTGAACTATGGGTGTTAATCACATACAGATGTGAATATTAGTGTTGAATCACATGATGATGTGAACTAGATTATTGACTCTAGTGCAAGTGGGAGACTGAAGGAAATATGCCCTAGAGGCAATAATAAAGTTATTATTTATTTCCTTATATCATGATAAATGTTTATTATTCATGCTAGAATTGTATTAACCGGAAACATAATACATGTGTGAATACATAGACAAACATAATGTCACTAGTATGCCTCTACTTGACTAGCTTGTTAATCAAAGATGGTTATGTTTCCTAACCATGAACAAGGAGTTGTTATTTGATTAACAAGGTCACATCATTAGTTGAATGATCTGATTGACATGACCCATTCCGTTAGCTTAGCACACGATCGTTTAGTATGTTGCTATTGCTTCCTTCATGACTTATACATGTTCCTATGACTATGAGATTATGCAACTCCGTTTACGGAGGAACACTTTGGTACTACCAAAGCGTCACAACGTAATCGGGTGATTATAAAGGAGTACTACAGGTGTCTCCAAAGGCAGATGTTGGGTTGGCGTATTTGAGATTAGGATTTGTCACTCCGAATGTCGGAGAGGTATCTCTGGGCCCTCTCGGTAATGCACATCACTTAAGCCTTGCAAGCATTGCAACTAATGAGTTAGTTGCGAGATGATGTATTACGGAACGAGTAAAGAGACTTGCCGGTGACGAGATTGAACTAGGTATTGGATACCGACGATCGAATCTCGGGCAAGTAACATACCGATGACAAAGGGAACAAAGTATGTTGTTATGCGGTTTGACCGATAAAGATCTTCAGTAGAATATGTAGGAGCCAATATGGGCATCCAGGTTCCGCTATTGGTTATTGACCAAGAAAAGTTCTAGGTCATGTCTACATAGTTCTCGAACCCGTAGGGTCCGCACGCTTAAGGTTTCGATGACAGTTTTATTATGAGTTTATGAGTTTTGATGTACCGAAGGAGTTCGAGTCCCGGATGAGATCGGGGACATGACGAGGAGTCTCGAAATGGTCGAGACGTAAAGATCGATATATTGGACGACTATATTCGAGTTCGGAAAGGTTCCAGTGATTGGGTATTTTTTGAGTACCGGAGAGTTACGGAATTCGTATTGGGCCTTAATGGGCCATACGGGAAAGGAGAAAAAGGGCCAAAGGGTGGCGCCGCCCTCCCCTTGGACTAGTCCGAATTGGACTAGGGAGGCGCCCCTTCCTTCCTTCTCCTTTTCTCTTCCCTTCCTTCTCTCCTACTCCTACTACATGGAAGGGTTCCTAGTTGGACTAGGAAAGGGAATCCTACTCCCGGTGGGAGTAGGACTCCCCTAAGGCGCGCCATAGAGAGGGCCGGCCCTCCCCTCCTCCACTCCTTTATATACGGGGGCAGGGGGCACCCCATGGACACACAAGTTGATCTACGGATCAGCCGTGTGCGGTGCCTCCCTCCACCATATTCCACTTCGGTCATATCGTCGCGGAGCTTAGGCGAAGCCTGCGCGGAGAAGTCATATCGTCGCGGAGCTTAGGCGAAGCCCTGCGTCGGTGGAGCATCATCATCGTCACCACGCCGTCGTCTTGTGGAACTCATCCCGACACTTTCTTTGGATCGGAGTCCGGGATCGTCATCGAGCTGAGCGTGTGCGAACTCGGAGGTACCGTATGTTCGGTGCTTGGATCGGTCGGATCGTGAAGGCGTCGACTACATCAACAGCGTTGTTATAACGCTTCGCTTTCGGTCTCGAGGGTGCGTGGACGGACACTCTCCTCTCGTTGCTATGCCATCACCATGGTCCTGTGTGTGCGAGGAAATTTTTGAAATTACTACGTTACCCAACACTTTGAAGTGGGAGGAACCAGCCCTAGTGGGCTGGTGCGCCCCCCAGGCCCCTGCGCCTAGGGTTGGAAACCCTAGGGTGGGGCGCCCCACTGCCTTGGGGCACTCCACCCCCCTGGCCGCCGCCCCCCCTTGGGAGATCCCATCTCCAGGGCCGGCGCCCCCCAGGGGGCCTATATAAAGGGGGGGAGGGGAGGGCAGCCGCACCCTGAAGTCTTGGCGCCTCCCTCTCCCCTGCTACACCTCCTCCTCCCGTAGTCGCTTGGCGAAGCCCTGCCGGAACCCTGCTGCATCCACCACCACGCCGTCGTGCTGCTGGATCTTCATCAACCTCTCCTTCCCCCTTGCTGGATCAAGAAGGAGGAGACGTCACGCTGACCGTATGTGTGTTGAACGCGGAGGTGCCGTCCGTTCGGCGCTAGGATCTCCGGTGATTTGGATCACGACGAGAACGACTCCCTCAACCCCGTTCTCTTAAACGCTTCCGCACGCGATCTACAAGTGGTATGTAGATGCACTTCTCTCTCTCGTTGCTAGATGAACTCATAGATTGATCTTGGTGAACGTAGGAAAAATTTTATTTTATGCAACGTTCCCCAACACACCGGGTGGGGCCACTCATCCCGGAGGGCCCCATGGGCTGAAGTGGGAGGGGAACCAGCCCCTGGTAGGCTGGTGCGCCCCCCTTTGGGCCCCCCTGCGCCTAGGGTTGGAAACCCTAGGGGGGGCGCCTCCACTTGCCTTGGGGGGCAAGCCACCCCCTTGGCCGCCCCCCCCTTGGAGATTCAATCTCCTAGGGCCGGCGCCCCCCCTAGGGGCCCTATATAAAGAGGGGGGAAGGGCGGGCAGCCGCACCCATGCTCTTGGCGCCTCCCTCTCCCCCTGCTACACCTCTCCCTCTCGCAGACGCTTGGCGAAGCCCTGCCGAGATCCCTGCTGCATCCACCACCACGCCGTCGTGCTGCTGGATCTCCATCAACCTCTCCTTCCCCCTTGCTGGATCAAGGAGGAGACGTCTTCCCCAACCGTACGTGTGTTGAACGCGGAGGTGCTGTCCGTTCAGCACTAGGATCATCGGTGATTTGGATCACGACGAGTACGACTTCCTCAACCCCGTTCTCTTGAACGCTTCCGCGCGATCTACAAGGGTATGTAGATGCACTCCTCTCTCTCGTTGCTAGATGAACTCATAGATTGATCTTGGTGAAACATAGGAAATTTTTTTATTTTCTACAACGTTCCCCAACATTAGGGCCATGGAGTCATGGTGGATCCCGGCCCTTGCTGGCGGGAGGGCTCCGTTTTTTCACTCTTTTGAGTTTTGTTAGGTTTTGTGTCCTGCTCAGAGAGGCGAGGCGGCGACTGCTCTCTGCCGATGGAATAAGGTTCTCCCCGCCTTGTCCCCATTCCGATGGTGTTTCTACCATCGTTGGAAGGCGTGTGGAGGTTTGTCTCCGACGGATCTCATGGGATTCGGCCGGCGTTTGTCTTCGGTGGATCCATGTGGATCTTGTCTTCGTTCGTCTGTGTTCGTGTGTCGACAGATTGGATCCTTCTGATCTACGCTTCTCTTCATCGGCGGCGGATGCTGTTCTGGTGCGCTGGTCCCATGGGGCCTTAGCACGACGACTTCCCGACTGTCTACTACAACAAAATTTGCCAGGCTCCGATGAGGGAGGGGCGAAGACGGCGGCGCGCCTTCGGCTCGCTCCAGTGCAAGTAGTCGTCGCTAGGTGGTTTACGGACCTAGATGTATTTTTTTACTTCTGGCGTTTTTTGTAATACCTTGACAGTTGATGAATAGATCGAAAGTTATTCCCGCAAAAAAAAAACAACCGACATAAAAGACCAGATGAAAAATATCGAAAGAGAGAGAGAGAGACGCGCGTCTGATCGCACGCTGGACCTGGCCCATTTACAGTCCGTGCATAAATCACTCCTAGTTTTTTCTTGGACCTTCTTTTTTTGTTACAACATTTTTTTGGGGGACCTTTTTGGGTACTCCAATCTTCTGGTGCCCCCATTGCCCGTCCCTCCCGCGAGAAATCCCTCCAATCTTTCTTAACCCCCACCTTCGCCGATCCTCCAAGCCAAGAAATTCTTCCTTGTGGGCAGGGGCGGAGCTGGGCCCCGGGCACCCAGGGCCCAGGCCCGGGGCGTATAATTTTTACTAGCCTATTATATATGTACGATTTTTTGCAGGCCCGGGGTGCAGAGCCCAGTAAAACGAAGGCCCAGAGCGGCATTTGCTGTCTCACCTCCTGAAACAGACGCGCGCGCACAAGGAGGGAATTCCTATTTGACGCGCGCTGCATCAAGCTCTCGGCGCTTCACACAGGCGAAGCGACCGAGCGACGCGATGGGCCGGCCCATTATACATACGCACTTCCTGTACTATATCATCATCAAGCACTCAAGAAAAAAATACTATATCATCAGGTTATGGGAACTTTCCAGAAAGTTCCCTGAA
>CM038676.1:627577802-627720897 GCA_021605205.1 Aegilops longissima
TCACCGATAGGCCCGATGGCTCCCGATCATCAACAACGGCGCGGTCCGGGTGAGACTTTTCTCCCGGACAGATCTTCGTATTCGGCGGCTTTGCCTGCGGGCCAATTAAGCAGCCATCTGGAGCAGATTAAGCTCGCCCTGGCCATCAGGTCAGATTTGGAAGTTTAAACTATACGGCCGATATCCACGGAGACTTGATATTCGATGCATTCGAGCCGCATCCAACCGCGCCGCACTGTCTAGATGGGCATGATTTGGCTCTGCAGCCGAACAGTGCCCTGGAGGCCGCACCAACATCCGCTCCGTCCCTTAATCCGGAGCCGGATTCCCCGATCGAGGACGAGTGCTTGGACACCGCCTCGGGGCTACAATCTCTACGGTGATTGAGCCGAACTCCATCCTGTCGCTGCGAAGACCTCGACTCGAGGTGCGGACTCCTCTCCGGACTCGAACCCTCAGCGCCCTTGCCAATCGAATCCGATTGGGCGCGATTATGGAGTTCACGACGCGGACATCTTTCAACACTCGCCCTTGGCGATATTCTGAATTCACTAAAGTCTCTCGTTATCCGGAGAGCCTGGATGGATTGCGGACATGAAGGCGGGATGCGGACGGACGAAGAAATTCGCGCCCACCACCACCCACTTTGTTGCCGCATCGGCGATCTAACCGACATGCTAGACTACGACTCGAAGACATCGGCGGTATGGGCGGCGATGCGAGAGATGACCAAGACCCAGCGCCTACGAGGCGCTGGAAGGCCACCTCGTCATATGACATATATATGGTGGACATCCCAAAAGATGGGAGCGGCGATGGAACAACGGAGGATGACCCCTCAAGAAACAGCCGAGCGCCCGGCGTCGTGGCGCCGCTCTAAATCCGCCAAAATAAAAGCGGTGATTCCGGCACGGAGATAATAACACCGGACGGTGCGAAGAGTACCCCCTCCGGCAGGACTCAGCGCGGGAGGAGGAGAAGCAAGTCCGCCTGACGGTCTGTGAGAAAAAGAGGTTGAGGGCGATAATTATGTGCCTCCCTCCTAAGATGAGGCAAGCCTCGACGACGACGAGTTTGTCGTGCCTGAGGATCCCGCCGAACAGGAGCGTTTCAAACGCAGGCTCATAGACACGGCAAGCAGCCTCAAGAAAAAGCAGCAACAACTTAGAGCTGACCAAGACCTGCTAGCTGACAGATGGACTGAAGTCCTTGCAGCCGAAGAGTATGAACTCGAACGCCCCTCCAAAAGCTACCCCAAACGCAGGCCGTTGCCCTGACTAGAGGAGGAAGCACCCAAGTCACCAGCGCACGACATGGCAGACTGGCCACCCCATGGCCGCGATAGAGAGGCCTCTAGACCCTCCGTTCAAGCCACACCCCGACGCCGCTCAAAAAGTACCAAGGCATGGGAAAACGGACTTGCAAGATATATTGGAGGATAAGGCAAAACATACAAGATCGATCTACGGATCGCGTGGGCGCCCAGCAATGCGGGATGATTACCATCGCGCCGAATACAGCAAAACCGGCCGGGCCGAACACAGTAGACAAAGCTCATATGAGCTACGTCGTGATATATTATCTGAGGCGCCACACACCCACTATGCTTCACGGATGAAGTAATGGATCATCAAATCCCGAGGGCTTCAAGCCCGTAAACATCGAATCATATGATGGTGCGATAGATCTTGCGGTCGGATCGAGGATTATCTCCTCCATATCCACATGGCCCTTGGTGATGATCTACATGCCATCAAATACCTCACCTCAAGCTTAAAGGACCAGCTCGACATTGGCTCAATAGCTTGCCAGCAGAATCAATTGGTTGTTGGGAGGACACGGAAGCCGCATTCCTTGATAACTTCCAGGGCACATATGTGCGACCACAGAGCGCCGATGACCTTAGCCACATAATTCAGCAGCGAGAAGAATCGGCCGAGCAATTACGGACTCGGTTCCTAACAAAGAAAAATCAAATCGTTGATTGTCCGGATCAGAGGCCCTTGCAGCTTTCAAACACAACATCATGACGAGTGGCTTGCCGGCACCTAGGACAAGAAAAGCGAAATCTATGGCAGCCCTCACAACCCTCATGACTAGAAAAGCGCTTTTGTGCGGAGAAGGACAGCTGGCTAGCTCGAAGCAACAACTTGGCCAAACATCACGATAGTCCGGATACCAAGGACAGCAATGGCGGTCGCGTCGCAACAAGAACAAGCGCCGCGTGCGGCGATAATACTAAAGATACATCCGTCAATGCCGGATTCAGAGGCTCTAAACCCGGTCAGCGGAAGAAGCCATTCAAAAGAAATACCCAGGGCCCGTCCAACTTGGACCGCATACTCGACCGCTTGTGCCAAATACATGGCACCCCCGAAAAACCAGCCAATCACACCAACAGGGATTGTTGGGTGTTCAAGCAAGCAGGCAAGTTAAGTGCCGAACTCAATGACAAGGGGCTGCATAGCGATGACGAGGAAGAGCCCGGCTGCCGAACAATAGAGGACGAAAGGTTTTCCCACACAAGTGCGGACGGTGAACATGATATCGCAACCCACATACCCAAAAGGGAGCGGGCGTGCACTACGAGGCGTATATGCGATGGAGCGTCGCCCCAAAGTTCGACCCATGGTCTTCCTGCCCGATCACTTTCGATCGAAGGACCACCCACTAGCATCCGTCACGGTGGCTTCGCGCATTGGTTCTTGACCCAATTATTGACGGATTTCACCTCACGAGTCGATGGGCGGCGGTAGCAACTGAACCTGCTTTATCGGGATACGGTCGCAAAATGGGCATAGACCCTCAAGGATTAAACCTACCAAGGCGACCTTCAAAGGCGTCATACCGGTGTAGAGGCCAATTGTACAGGCTCGGTCACACTCAAAGTGGTCTTCGATCTCGGATAACTTCGAAGCGAAGAGTTAATCTTGATATCATCCCATTCCGCAGCGGATATCATGCCTTTGCTCGGACGAACCGCATTTGCAAAGTTCAATGCGGTGCCCCCCACGCATACCTCAAGCTCAAGATGCCAGGCCCTCGAGGAGTAATCACGGTCAATGGAAACACCGAACGCTCTCTCCGAACGGAGGAGCATACGGAGGCCCTCGCGGCGGAGGTGCAAAGCAGCCTCTCACGGCAATTCTCGAGTCCAGACACTAAGCGTCCGGACACCGCCAAGCGCGCCCGGAGTAACCTGCAACAAGACCACCTGGCACGATTCAAGCACGAGTAGAAATCCGGCCCCAACCCCAGCCCTCGCAAAATTGCGAAGCTAGTATTACGCGTACATAATTACGCTCTGGAGATACCATGGGCATATGGGGAGGGGCAAGACAACGGCACGCCAAGAATGCGGCTCGACCGCACCAGAGGCTCCCGTTTGTGTCATTTCCTTTTTCTTTGTCCTATTTCTTCCTTTTTTTTTACTTTCAGGACTCCGTCTTTGAGAAGTCCTGTCCGCCACTTGAATCGCCGAACTCACGATGCAACAGCCAGGGAAGCGGATAGCCACGTCGAGCGTTCAGGTGGTCTCTATTGCGAGCATTATACCTGTTTTACATATCATCCAGCAGCTTACCCCTGGAGGGGGACATGTTAGATAGTCCCATCCCTTGCTTATCGCACTATTTGTATCGTTCTGCTTCCATTGCAGTACCTTTTGAATAAAAATACATAGCTTTTGCTTATTATTGCTCTACTTCCTTTATATATACATATGTTCATTTCACGGCATGTTGCAACCGTACACTTTAGTGCGACCAATACACCGAGGGCTTAAGTATCCCAAAATTATGGTGTGGTAAGTCGAACACTTTCACAAGTCGGCACCCGAACTTATAGCATTATATGAATTGGCTCGAATCATGTCTTGGGTCTATAGTTGGGTTTGCCCGGCTCCGTGTTTTGGTACCTCACGTTCCGCTATATCGGCTAAGGTAGCACGGGAGAACCACTGCGATTGTGCCCCAGTTATCTTGGGTCGAGCACCTCGATGGAAAGCTAAAACAGACCGTCATGATAGGGCGAGAGCGATCGCTGTTCGAGAGGTTTTTCGGGTCCCTAAAGACTTATGCCGCTTAGAGCGAGGAATCGGAATTGTCGGCCAAAGGCGTGGATAGCGCCCGAACTCGGTCTTCTGAATACTAGGGGCTTCGCTGAAATTTAAAATTATAGAATTCTATGGCTAAGTGAGAGTGTTCAAGCATTATAAGTCCGGTTGCCTTGTTCGTTGTGTTGGCGCCTCCTAGATGGACCCAAGAATGGGAACAAGAGTGCTCAAGTTTATCCCGAACACCCCAGCACTCGTGGCATGGGGGCTGAAGCCAACGACTTGCCATCTCTCAAATTTGATAAACGGCCGCACAGAAGGTAATATTTTAAATTAATAAGCATTGCTTAGCGCATATGAACAAGTTTTCAGCGTACAGGATAACAAATGCGAGTTTATTCAAAAATTACATCCTTGGAGCACTCATCCGCTATTCGGCGGGCACCCTTCAGGAGGCCCTCATAGTACATTTCGGGCGTGTGATGCTCATGGCCCTTCGGTGGCCCGTCCGTCACAAGCCTCTCCGCATCCAGCTTGCCTCAGTACACTTTAGCACGGGCAAGGGCCCGACGGACACCTTCAATGCAGACGGAGCGCTTGATGACTTCAAGCCGTGGACAGGCATCCACCAGCCGCTGCACCAAGCCGAAGTAGCTCCCGGGCATGGCCTCCAATGGCCACAACCGAGCTATAAGGCCCTTCATGGCATGTTCGGTGACCTTATGGAGCTCGACCAGCTGCTTCAGCTGGTCGCCTAGGGGCACCGGATGGTCGGCCTCTGCATACTGAGACCGGAACACCTTCTCCGTGGAGCTCCCCTCCTGGGCGCGGTAGAATGCGGCAGCATCATACGCACTACGGGGCAAATCTGCGAATGCTCCTGGAGAGCTCCGAATCCGGGTAAGTAACAGGTAATTGACTTTTACATTCTTGCTTTGCATAAAGAATGCCTTACCCGCCGCTATCTTCTTTAGTGCTTCAATTTCGTGGAGGGCTTTTTGGGCCTCGGCCTTAGCAGCTTTGGCACTCTCAAGAGCCGAGGCAAGCTCGGACTCTCGGGTCTTCGAGTCACGCTCCAAACCCTCGTGTTTTTTCACGAGAATCTGGAGCTCTTGCCGCACCTCCGCCAGCTGCGCCTCCCCCTTCTCTCGCTCGCTGCGTTCCGTAGCCGCTTTGTTTTCAGCCACGGACACCGCTTCCTTCAGGGTCACCACCTCGTTCGTGGCCCCTGCAGTACCCATGTTATTCCTGTTATTTTTCGCAACCAAAACCTTTTCGGTAAGGTATTTCTTTACTAAGGTACTACTTACCTTCCTTGTCCTCGAGCTCCTTCTTGGCTTGTCCGAGCTCGTTCTCGGACCGCTCGAGGTTCTGCTTTAATGCATTGACCTCCATGATCGGTCTTGGCAGAGGTCAGCAGCGCATCCTGCATTCCCATATTGACATACTTATGTTAGACTCCTGCGTATATCTTTTTAGATCCTTAGTCCGGCTTTTCTTTCCGAACACCAAACCAAGCATCAGGGGCTACTGTCTATGCGGTTATATTTCTACATATTCTAAAAACTTACCTCAAAGCCTGTTAGAAGGCTGGTACAGGCTTCGGTCAGTCCGCTCTTGGCGGACTGAACTGTCCGGATCACCGCACTCATAACAGTGCGGTGCTCCTCCTCGATGGAAGCGCTGTTAAGCGTCTCCAGTAAGCTATCCGGTGCCTCCGGCTGGACGGAGGACACCGTTGTCTTACCCTTATTCCGAAGGGTCCGCTTGCCGGACTCCGGAACCACTGAAGGTTCCGGCACGGAGACCGGACAAGGTCGGGCCTAGAGCCTGGGGTCTTGCCCCCAGCGCTGAGTCGGGAGGTTGCCTTGTAGCACCTCCTATGCTACCTCCTCTTGACCGAGCCCTTTTGGGGCCCGCCGCGTCGTCCATGGCAGCGAGGCGAGGAGGCGGTCGAGCAGTACTCTCCATTTCCAGCGAGCCCGAGGACCCTTTCGATGAATCGGCGAACTTCGCCCTTGGGCGGGCTGCAGTTGTTCGACATTAGAGAACACTCTACAATAATAAAATACCATGGGTATCCGGACACTTACGATCTCGCCCGAGGCTTGGCCCTCGAGGCCAATCCTCCTCGTCGTCGTCGGCGTTGGTGGAGAAGTCCGGAGGAAGGTTCTCCTTCTTGGACCCTCCGGCCTCCCGGTCAGGCGGCCTTCCTTTTCTTCTCCTCCCCCGCTGGGGGAGGAGCTTCTTCTTCTTCCTCCTCGTCTTCAGGAGAAGATTTCGCCTCAGAATCTGACAGCACCTGGCGTCGGGAGCTCCTTTGAGTTCCCGTGGCCTCTTTCTTGGCCTTCTTCTCCGGCACCACGTACGGCGCCGGAGCCAGTAGCCCCGTCAATCGGGCGTCCTCCGGATCTTCCGGCAAAGGAGCCGGACAGTTAATTTGTCCGGACGTCTTCAGCCAGTCCTGTCAAAGATCAGGGAGTTTTAGATCCCACGTAGAGTCAATCTATGAAAAAAGAGTCCCGTAAAGGGTAAAATAACTTACCTCACCGGCTTGACGCTGCGAGCTGTATCCGCGATCTTTGTTAGCGGATGCTGGGGCTTCGGCGCCCTTGAACAACACCTTCTAGGCGTCTTCGTACGTAGTGTCGAAGAGCTGGCTCAAGGTTTGGTGATGTGCCAGATCAAACTCCCACAAGTTAAAGGCCCTTTGTTGGCATGGGAGAATCCGGCGGATGAGCATGACCTGGATTACGTCGACAAGCCTAAGATTCTTGGCCACCAGGTTTCGGACGCATGTTTGAAGTCCGGATGTCTCGTCCGAATTCCCCCACGTCAAGCCCGTCTCTTTCCATGACGAGAGCCGTGTGGGGAAGCTAGATCTGAATTCGGGGGCCGCCACCCATTTGGTGTTGCGGGGCTCGGTGATGTAGAACCACCCCGATTGCCACCCCTTTATTGTCTCCACGAAGGCGCCTTGATCCATGGGACTTTGGCCATCTTGCCAACCATGGCGCGTCCGCACTCCTTGCAGCGGGCGCCCACTACCTTGGCGGACGTTGAAGATCTTCAGCCATAAGCTGAAGTGGGGCTGAATCGAGGAAGGCCTCGCACATGACGATAAGCGCTGAGATGTTGAGGATAAAATTGGGGCCAGGTCGTGGAAGTCCAGGCCGTAGTAGAACATGAGCCCCGGACAAGCGGGTGAAGAGAAAACCTAGTCCGCGGAGGAAGTGGGGAGAAACACCACCCTCTCACGGGGCCGGGGGTCGGAATGAGCTGCCCCTCGTCGGGAAGCCTGTGCGCGATGTTACGGACAAGTATCCGGCCTCCGCAGATCTTGCGATGTGCCCCTCCGTGGCGGAGGAGGCCATCCACCTGCCTCCGCTCGACATGATTGGAGAAAGGTTGAGGTGGGATGTGCGGACTTAGGCGCTGGAGCTCGAGTGCGGAAATAGATAAGCAAAGGAGGAAGAAGGCGTGGGTGAAAAGGTGGATCCTTATCCCTTATATAGCAGACGAAGCTATCGTCCCCACCAACTGGTAAAACTCGCTTATTTCCCAAGCGTCGTAATCAATGGCGCGGATGGGTTACCTACGTCCGTATTGATGAGAATCCCGGAATAAGGGGGGCACGATCTATGCTTTGATAAGACGTGCCAAGGAAACCGCCTCGCTAAACATGCTGAGGTGGAAACAGTAAAAAACGATAAAGGCCTGGCCGTGGTGTGATGTCACGCCGCGGAATACGTCAGCAGATCTGTGTAAAAATTATTCTCTCTAGGGTGTTATGTGGAACTTGTTTTGCAGAGCCGGACACTATCCTTGTGTTCAAAACCTTCTATGAAGTATTCGGAGGAGGAACCCGCCTCGCAATGCCGAAGACAATCAACGCGCCGGACTCATCGTCATTGAAGCCTGGTTCTGGGGCTACTTAGGGAGTCCCGGACTAGGGGGTGTCGGGATAGCCGGACTATCGTCACGGCCGGACTCCAAGACTATGAAGATACAAGATTGAAGACTTCGTCCCGTGTCCGGATGGAACTTTCCTTGGCGTGGAAGGCAAGCTTGGCGATACGGATATGTAGATCTCCTACTATTGTAACCGACTCTGTGTAACCCTAACCTATCCGGTGTCTATATAAACCGGAGGGTTTTAGTCCGTAGGACGAACAACAATCATACCATAGGCTAACTTCTAGGGTTTAGCCTCCTTGATCTCGTGGTAGATCTACTCTTGTACTACCCATATCATCAATATTAATCAAGAAGGAGTAGGGTATTACCTCCATCGAGAGGGCCCGAACCTGGGTAAAAACATCGTGTCCCTTGTCTCCTGTTAGCATCCGCCACTAGTAGAAAATAGGGCTTTCGTCCAGGCCAGTTCAGCCCATTAGTCGGTTCAATCAGAACTAGGACCAATGGAGCTATTGCCCAGTTCTTGAGCCCGGGGGCGGCCGGGCCACGTGGGCCATTGGTCCCGGTTAAATCTGGACCTTTTGGTCCCGGTTGGTGGGACGAACCGGGACCAATGGTCTGGCTCTGGCCCACCACCATTGGTCCCGGTTGGTGGCATGAACCGGGACCAAAGGCTTCCCTTTAGTCGGTTCATGCCACCAACGGGACCAATGATGCTGCTTATATATAGCCCCTCGCGCAAGAAGCGAGCACCTTTGCTCTGCTTTTTTCCGGCCGAGGGAGAGGGCTTGGTGGTGCTCTAGCTCACCTCCTATGCACACAAGGTGTTCGATGGAATGCCGAGCCACACTACTTAAGGTTTCTCCTCTCCAAGCTCGACCGCCAAGCTCCATTTTCCTCAATATTTATCTAGGTTTAGCGGTCCGTCACGCCCCGTCCCCGTCGATCACCCGCGCCGATCTCATCGCCGGCACCACCGTGGTGAGCCTCTTGTTCTTATCTTCTTTCGAAAGGAAAAATATTATTACTTGTTTGTTTAGATAGATACTTGTATTATTTTCTTACTTTTATTATTGCATCTTATATAGTGCGATGGTTTTGGTATCCGCCCCCGTCGGCCCTCGTCCTGTCTATGATTCGGATGTGGTATATATTATCTTTTCATAACTATTGGTTCATTTATTGTTTATGAAAATTATGCCGATAACGTGACATAGATTTTATTTATCTAGGAGGTTGTTGAACGGAAATTCCAACCGACCCTATTGTCGAGAGGTTAAATTTAGTTGAAGAAGAAAACAATTTCTTGAAGGAAAAAATAAAAAACTTGAGGAGGAGATGATGATATTGGAGTTGCATGTTGCGGATGTAAATCGATGATCACAAGATCAAGATGGATGCAATGCGCTTGAAGATGAGAAAGATTAGAAAATATGCCATCCATACCGAGGCTTGGTATCATTATGCCGTTGGATCAGTTGTTACCTTGGTTGCGATTATGATCGTATTTGTTTCGCATTGAAATGTTTTACATAGTTTCAATGTATGGTTTAATTAATTTAGATGCTCTGCAGAGCTTTATGTTGTTAGATGAGAACTATGTATGTACTATGGTTTTATGTGATGATGAACTTCTATTAATTTGGTCACTTAATTATCTATTCATGATGTTACTGTAATGATTTTTGACACATAATTATATATAATGCACGCAGATGAGCGGCAATGGATGTACGGTGTGAGACACACCTCCCGAGTACATTAAGGGCGTGCATGATTTTCTCGAAGTGGCTGAGGCAAACAAGCAGAATGGTTTTATGTGTTGTCCATGCCCTATATGTGGGAATCTGAAGTCTTACTCGACCGGAAAATCCTTCACACCCACCTGCTTTACAAGGGTTTCATGCCACATTATAATGTTTGGACGAGGCACGGAGAAATAGGGGTAATGATGGAAGGCGGCGAGGAAGAAGAGTACGATGACAACTATGTGCCCCTGAATACGGTGATGCTCTTGAACATCAAGATGCACAGACGATGTGCGATGGTCTTTGGAGCGGGCGAAGCTGCTGAAGATCAAGAGGAACTAGGCGATGTGCCCGATGATGATGATCTCCGCGGGTCATTGTCGATGCAAGGACACAATCACGAAAGTCAAAAGGAGAAGCTGAAGTTCGATCGCATGTTAGAGGATCACAAAAAGGTTGTACCCCAATTGCGAAGATGGCAACACAAAGCTCGGTACCGTACTCGAATTTCTGCGGTGGAAGGCAGAGAATCTGTGCTCGATAAAGGATTTGAGAAGCTCTGAAAATAATGAAGAAGAAGCTTCCAAAGGATAACGAATTGCCCGACGGTACATACGCAGCAAAGAAGGTCGTATGCCCTCTAGGATTGGAGGTGGAGAAGATACATGCATGCCCTAATGATCTGCATCCTCTACATGGTGCCTACAACGATCTGAGCGCATGCCCGGTATGCGGTGCATTGCGATATAAGATCGAGACGAGATGACCACGGTGATGTTGACGGCGAGCCTCCGGGAAGAGGTTTCCTCTGAAGGTGATGTGGTATGCTCCTATAATACCACGGTTGAGGCGTCTGTTCGAAGCGGAGAGCATGCCAAGTTGATGCGATGGCACAGTGAAGACCGTAAGAAAGGCGGAAGTTGAGAGCACCACGACGGGTCGTGATGGAGAAAAATCGAGAGAAATCTTGGGATGAGTTTGCAAAGGACCCAAGGGCGTATGGTTTGCTTTAAGCGCGGATGGCATTAATCCTTTCGGGAGCGAGCAGCAATCACAGCACCTGGCCCGTGACTCTATGTATGTATAACCTTCCTCCTTGGATGTGCATGAAGCGGAAGTTCATTATGATGCAGTTCTCATCCAAGGCCCTAAGCAACCCGGCAGCGACATTGATGTGTACCTAAGGCCATTAGTTGAAGAACTTTTACAGCTGTGGAATGGAAGCGGTGTGCGTCGTGGGATGAGCACAAAAGGAGAATTTGACCTAAAGGCGTTGCTGTTCGTGACCATCAACGATTGGCCCGCTCTCGGTAACCTTCGGGACAGACAAACAAGGGATACCACGATGCACGCACTGTTTACTTGACACCGATAGTATATACCAGGAAGCTGCGGGAAGAATGTGTACAGGCCATCGTCGATTTCTTCCGACCAACCATCAATGTCGAAAGAAAGGCAAGCATTTCAAAGCGAGACAGATCACGGAAGAAGCCCGCCATGCGTACCGGTGATCACGTACTTGCTATGGTCAATGATTTACGTAATCTTTGGAAAGGGTCCGGAGGACTAGCTGTTCGAATGACGCCGAGAATCACGCACCCATGTGGAAGAAGAAATCTATATTTTGGGACCTACCCTCTTTGGAAAGACCTAGAGGTCCGCTCTTGATCGGCGTGATGCACGTGACGAAGAACCTTTGCGTGAACCTGCTAGGCTTCTTGGGCGTGTATGGGAAGACAAAAGATACACCGAGGAACAAGAGGACCTGCAACGCTTGCACGAAAAAGAGGGCATGCCTCCGAAGCGGTATGAAGGTCCTGCCAGCTATGCTCTTCGAAAGAAGGAAAGAAATATTCTTTCAATGCCTGCTCGGTATGAAGGTCGGACCGGCTTCTCGTCGAATATAAAGGGAATAATAAATATGCGGAGAAAAAGTTCCGAACCTAAAGTCTCATGGCTGCCACGTGATTATGGCGCAGCTGCTTCGGTTGCATTGAGGGGCTTCTACGGAAAAGCGTCCGATTAGCCATTGTGAAGCTATGTGCATTCCTCAATGCAATATATCGAAGGTGATCGATCCAGAAATCATACCAACGCTAAGGAGTGATGTGGCGCAATGTCTTGTCGGTTTCGAGCTGGTGTTCCCACCATCCTTCTTCAATATCATGACACACGTCCTAGTTCATCTAGTCGGCGAGATTGTCATTCGGGGCCCGTATTTCTACACAATATGTACCCCTTTGAGTGGTTCATGGAGTCCTAAAGAAATATGTTAAGTAACGCGCTAGGCCGAAGGAAGCATCTCCATGGGCGATCAAGCAGAGGATGTCATCGGGTTTTGTGTTGACTTCATTTCGGCCTTAAGAAGATAGGTCTCCCTAAATCGCGGTATGAGGGGAGACTATTTGGAAAAACACGCTTGGAAGGGACTCAATAATATGCAGGGACGGGTATTCTTGGTCTCAAGCACACTACACAGTTCTCTGAACTCTACCTTGGTGACCCGTATGTCGATGAACACAAGAACGATCTGCGCCCAAACACCGGAGCGGTCGACGGATGGATTACATGTGAACACATCGGGACTTTCAGCAGTTGGTTGGAAACACGTCACAGAGGTGACAACACTGTTTGTGATGAGCTGTACTTGTTGTCCGGGGACCATCTTCGATTGTAATGATTTGGAAAGGATACGAGATAAATGGGAATACATTTTACACGATTGAACAAGATGAAAAGAGCACCAACCAAAACAGCGGTGTCCGTTTTGATGCAGCAACCGACAAGGGAAATGACACATATTATGGTTACATAGTAGACATATGGGAACTTGACTACGGAGTAGATTTTAAGGTCCCTTTGTTTAAGTGCAAGTGGTTCAATCTGTCAGGAGGCGGGGTACAGGTAGACCCACAGTACGGAATGACAACAGTGGATCTGAAAAATCTTGTGTACACCGACGAACCGTTCGTCCTAGCCAATGATGTGGCACATGTTATCTATGTGAAGGACATGTCTACCAGACCGAGGAAAATAAAAGATAACGAAGTGAATACATCATACAATGAGCCAAAGCGCCACATAGTTCTTTCGGGAAAAGGGACATCACAGGAGTGGAGGGCAAGAGACATGTCGAAGAGTATGAAAAGTTTCATGAAATTCCCCCTTCAAAGTCAAGGCTGACCCAAGCATCCCGATAAGCGATGAAGATTATCCATGGTTCTGGCGCAATAAGCAAGCGACACAAGCGAAGAAAAAGTGAAGACTTTCTCCATAACTATTATGATGATACCATGCCAACTTTGTAATGAGGCAGTATGATACCATTGTCCGCTTTGTACTCACACGGTTTATAAGCCCGTCCCTCTACACGCCTTGTTGAGCTCGAAACTTGTGATTCACACAAATTTCAAAGAAAAATAATGGCACAAACAGAAAGTTTATAATTTTGCTGACCTAAAAGCAAAAAGAATTAAAAAATAAAGCAAAAACCAAAAGAAAATAAATAATGCAGAAAACAAAACAAAAAACTTGAAAAAAATAAAAATAGCAACAATAAGTATTTTGTTGTAAGTAGAAACAAAATAAAATAAATAAATAAATAAAAGTGTTTTCAAATTTGAAAACTAATGGCACTAACAGAAAGTTTATAATTTTCTAAAACTAAAAGCAAAAAGAATTAAAATATAGCATAAAAAACAACAAAAAATAAATAATGCAGAAACATAACAAAAAACTGAAAAATAATAAAATAGCAACAATAAGTATTTTGTTGTAAGTACAAACAAAATAAAATATATAAAGCAACAAAGAAAAAAAAGTGTTTTCAAATTTGAAAACTAATGGCACTAACAGAAAGTTTATAATTTTTCTAAAACTAAAAGCAAAAAGAATTAAAAATAAAGCAAAAAACAACAAAAATAAATAATGCAGAAAGCAAAACCAAAAACTGGAAAAAAAATAAAAATAGCAACAATAAGTATTTTGTTGTAAGTAGAAACAAAATAAAATAAATAAAGCAACAAAGAAAACAAAAAACAAAAAAAGTGCCACCTATTGGACCCCACGGCTGAATACGACTAGAAACCCTACCATGGGCCAAGATTCAGGCCCATGGAGGCCCATTAGGCCCTGAGCACAAATGTCAAGGTTAGGCCGAAGCCTGCAGTTGAGAGGAGCTCGAGAGGTGGGCGCAGCGCTTATAAACCACTCTCGAGCTCTCTCAACTAGCGAGTGGGACTAAACTTTTCGGCGTGGGCAGCACAAGGCCTTTGGTCCGGTTGGTGGCACCAACCGGGACTAAAAGAATTAGTCGGTTGGTGCCACGACCCGGGACTAATGCCCCCCTTTAGTCCCGGTTGGTGCCACCAACCGGGACCAAAGGCCGCCGCTTCCCGCCCTTTGGGCTGATGAAAATTGGCCTTTGGTCCTAGTTGGTGGCATCAACCGGGACTAAAGGTGGGCATTAGTCCCGGTTTGTGCCACGAACCGGGACCAATGCCCAGTGTATATAAGCAACACTTGTGAAAATTTTCAGTTTCATCGCGCATTTGCCCATGACTGCCCCAACCTCCCCGACGCCGCCAGGCTGCCCCGACGTCGCCCGCCGCCGTCGCCGTCGCCCACGCCCGTCGTCACCATCGCCGTCGCCTCGCTCGTCGTCGCCGCCGTCGTCACCATCGCCGTCGCCCGCGCCCGTCGTCGCCGCCGTCTGCCCCGCCGTCGTCGCCCGACCAAGATCTCGCCCTAACGCCGTCGCCCTGCCTCTCCGTCGGCGTCTCCGCCCCGTCGCCGCGCCCTCGGCGTCGCCGCCCCTGCCTCCGCGACCTCGCCGTCGTCCAACGCCTCCCGACCTCGGCGTCGCCTCCGCCTCCCGACCTCGCATTCGCCTCCTCGCGTCAGCCCCTGCCCTGCCCAGCGCCACCTCTGCATCAGGCCGGCCCGACATCGTCGTTGACGCGCCGCCTGATGAGCCCCCAGCGCACCTGCCCCCTGCCCCCCGCCCGCCGCCACCATATGATGTTTTTTGTTCATAGATGTGATGCTTTTTTCATAAATGTTCATGTATATATATTTATGTATGGATATATGTATGATGCTTTTTGCATATGTGTTGATCTAATGTTTTTTCTGCATATATATATATATATATGATGTTTTTTGTTCATAGATGATCATATGAATTTTTTTGTTCATAGATATGATCATATATATGATGTATGCATGGATCGATGTGGATGGAATATGATGTTTTTTTGTTCATAGAATATGATGTTTTTTTATTCATAGATTTTATTTTGTTCATGAGAGAGGCGGGGATGTCGAGGAAGTTGTACTGTTTAGAGTTAGGGTCGTCGAGGAAGAAGGAAAATAAGGAAAAAGAATAAAAGAGGAAGAAGGAAGAAGGAGAATAAGAAGGAGAAGAAGAGGAAGTAGAAGAAAAAAGGAGAAGAAGAAGGAATAGAGGAGGAGAAGAAAAAAAATTCTATTTTTTCTTCTCCTCCTCTATTCCTTCTTCTTCTCTCTCTTTTTTTCTTCTTTCTTTTCTTCTTCTTCTTCTTCTTCTCATTTCTTCTTCTTCTTCTTCTTCTTCTTCTTCTTCTTCTTCTTCTTCTTCTTCTTCTTCTTCTTCTTTTTTCTAGGGAGCGAGGGTGTCGAGGATCGCTGAGGGTCGACGGTCGGGAACTAGGCTAGAGGGTCGCGAGGGTCACGGAGGGGTCGAGGGTCGTCGAGGCCGGTCGAGGCCAATGTTTTGAGGGTCGAGGTCGTCGAGGGCGGTCGAGGCTCAATGTTTTGAGGGTCGAGGTCGTTGAGGCCGGTCGAGGTCAATGTTTTGAGGGTCGAGGTTCGAGGGTTCTAGGGTCGAGGTTTGAGGTTCTCGGGTTCGAGGGTCGAGGTTCGAGGTCGTCGAGGGCCGCCGGTTCGACAGATCGAGGTTAAATCATGGGGTCGAGGTTTGAGGCACAAGGGTTTGAGGTTCGAGGTTCTAGGGTCGAGGTTCGAGGTTCTAGGGTTCGAGAGTCGAGGTCATCGAGGGCCGAGGTTCAAGGGTCGAAGGTTCGAGGGTTCTAGGGTCGAGGGTCGAGGATTCAAGGGTTCTAGGGTCGATGGTTCAAGGGTTCAAGGGTCGTCGAGGGCCGAGGATTCGAGGTCGAGGTCGTCGAAGTCGAGGATCATCGAAGGGTCGAGAGGTTGCCTATTGTCAAAATATTGAAGAAACCCATGGCTTCATCATTAGCGGAATGTAAGGGGCATGATGGTGCGAAGTTCTCAAAGTTATTTCGAGCGGAGTCCGGATAGGATAATCCGCCTTTTGGTACAAATTTCAGCAAAGGCCTTCCAAATAGCGATATTCGGAAGGCTCTTGCTGTACTTTGTACCAAAAAGCGAATTATCTTATCTGGGATTCCTTTCCAGAATAACTTTGGAGAGCTTCATACCATCATGTGCCTGTTACTTTTGCCTAATGATGAAGACATGGTTTTGTTGAATACTTTGACACTAGACCCTAGAAGCGCCTGGGACTAATGCCCTTGCTATCCTCGACCCCTCGGCGATCCTCGACCCCTTGACCCTCGACCGCTCAGCGATCCACGACCCTCTACCCTACCGCGGGCGTCGATGCCCACGTCACTTGTGGGACATATAGATGTAGTGTTCAACGCCAACCCCCTCCCGATAGCTTCAACACGTGGGGGGGGTCGATATTACCCCCTCCTTGAAGCATTCTCGAGGCCACCCCTAACCCCTGAAGCGTTGTCGAGGCCACCCGAAACACTAGAGAAGCAGCGTCGAGGCCACTAATTAATATGATTCCTTATTGTGATTAGCTAGCTAGTTCTACGTTTGCCACTAATATATCCATATCTGTCATGTTTGAATAATAATTGCCATGTTGTAAATATTTGTAGAAACTATGGACACCCCGCCACGAGACGAAGCACAAGAAGCGTTGTTGAGGGACATAATCACACAAGGAAGTGATGTCATCTGCTCGTTGATGTTTCTCAACGACAACGATGGTCTGGAAGGAGAGGGTGAAGAAGCAGCTGGCTATGATTTACATGGCTCCGATGACCCAATGCGGTGCAAGAAGGAGAGGGTGAAGAAGTAGACCGTGAGGGCGGCTCGGTGATCACCAAACCGAGTCCGGCCAGGTATATATATTAGTTAAGCCTGTGCTGACTAGCTAATTGATGCATTCATTGTTTTGGTATGTACACATATTAATTAACTCTCATCTTTGTTCTTTTTCTAGCCCTCCGGATCGAGCACAACCGGTAAAGAGGCGAGGCCGAAGAAAAGTTGAGCTCGGATGAAAAGTTTGAGATCATACAAATCGCATGACGGCCAACCGATTGAACCCTACCGGACAAAGAAGGCATTTGTTGCTCGGTCGGGGTTCGGTTAGGGACAAGATCCCGATCAGCATCCACCAATGGTATAAGCCTAAGAACAAAGACCACGAGGTGTCTTGTGTCAATGATATGCAGAAAAATGATCTTTGGACTGAGCTGAAGTCAAATTTTACCCTACCGCTAGAGGATGATCCGGAGAAGCCAGTAATAGAGCCATTAATCAAGTCTTTTGCTCTTAAAAGATGGCAGAACTATTCAGGAATTGGAAGAAAGAACTCAATCGTATGTCGAAAAAATGAGACACCAGAATTCAAGGGCAAATATGAGAAGATCAGAGATGGTGGCCCACATTTGTGGCCTACAAGACATCGGAAAAGAGTAAAATGATGTCGGCGACAAACAAGAGAAATGCTGCGAAGAAGAAGCTTCACCATCATGACGGGTCGGTGGCTACCTCGTAGCCCGTCCTAAGTGGGCCAAGGCTGAGAATGATCTGCTTGATAAAGGGATCGAACCAGAGACAATGAACTGGCCAGACCGTTGCCGGACTTGGTTCTTCGGGGCCGGCGGATCCTTGGACCCTATAACAGGGAAGTGCATTTGGATGGACGAACAATTGGACATACCAGTCATGTAGTGACCCAACCTCAGACGGTCAAGCCTCTGTGTATCTGTGCCATCCCTGGATCAGTATGCTGGCACACACAGTACATCAATGCATATATCAAAGTGCAATCACATGTATAATTAACGTAAAACTGATATATACCTCATAAGTCACAGCGGAAACAAATAATCGGGTGTGGAGTCCCATCAACGCCATCGGCAGGTTGAGTGTAGACCGTAACCCTGTATCGTATTCTTACTCGTCGGAAGAAAGTATCTGCAACATGATACGTTGCAGCCGTGTAGGTCAGTACATTGAATGTATCGGCAAGATCACAATAAAAGAACAGATGATAAAACTATACTATATGCAATTTGGCTTTGTGGCTCTGTATCTGAGTTTTGTTTGCGTAAAAGCTGATTTTATTTTCCCTACATCAAAGGAATAAATGAAGTCTGTACTATGGAGTTTTCTATCATGACATGGTTCCGCCAACCGATGTCTCATAGCCCAAATTCATCATAAGTTGCCCACAATTAAGTTATCAGTCCGGTGTTGAGAGTTCCGAGATAGATCCAAGTCCAGATGCTCAAATTGTCCGTAATCGGGACACGGCTAATCGATTAGGTTTATACCCTCTGCAGAGGTTTGTACACTTTACCCGCAAGATTCGATCCCTCTCTTTACGTTCTCGCACTTGAGGTGTTTGAGAACAAGATGACCAAACATGGTCTTCGAAGAGTTCCTCGACCACCGTCCGTACTCAACCCATCCTACCGTAGTTCTACATCTGCTAGTACCGCCCCAGCCAGAGTCACAACTAAGGTCAACCAAGCGAGCCCATAATGACTTGCGGTTGCATAGGTAAGCTTCGGGCATGAAGTATTCTTCCGTCTCTTTGAGTCTGGGTGAAGCTTTCCGCAAGATGTCATGGCGCTTCTCCATGCATCCCGCCAACCACTGGTTTCTCCAGGTGCCGTCAACCGTCCTTCACCCATGAGTGTGTATTGAATTCTTGTCTTGAGTCTTGAAGTCTTGAGGCCTTGAAGATGCAGTCCTTGCAGATCCCATCATGGAGTTATCGTCATTGGCGTAGAATCCTCCATTCTCACACCACTCCAGTACTCATACCAAACCCCTCTACTATAGCGTAGCATTAAATAAAATATCGTCCGGGCTTGGTAACAGGGAATGGGTTCCTACCTCATGCATACTACTCAACTACAAGGATTCAATAACACTACTGAGGGGTGGTTGCAAAGATGTCACTAAATGCAATAAAACATAGGTATGAAAGCATGGTCAAAGTGAACTTGCCTTGTTGACGATCTTCGAGAACTAGGGATTCGTAGTAGCAAGCTTCACACTCCGGAAATTCTACCGAGGCAAACAATAACTATAATAAGCACATAGTATATGATCACATAACACAATAGCATAGTAACATAACACACCAAATCAAACGAATCAAAACCCAAAGGAAAAACTCGAAGAAATCGAACTCAAAGTGTTCCTACTTCAAGCAACAACTAAAACTAGTTTTATATAACAAAAATTTTCTAACATAACCTAATCATGGTTTTACGTTAAATTAACAGAAAAGGTTTCATTAAACAACTAGGAGCAAAAAGAATTAATTAAAAATCTATTATGAAACTCCTATTAGGCCTAATCCAATTTATATTAAGAAAAATAAAATAAAAGTTTCATTTATTATAAATAAAAGTCCATCCTATAAAGTGACAGAAACTATCCTGGAATAATCAATCACATGTGAAAAATAAATTTATTTACTAATTAAAATAATAGGAAAACAGTAGCTAGTTAATTAATTAGGATTAACAAGATTCTGCTTAAACTATTTTTTATTAATCCTAAAATACCCAAATTAATTTCTATGTTTTGGCAATGACAAAACAAAATTGGGACAAAAAGAGTCATTCAAAATAATTTTTCTAACTCAAGTTATAACAGATTTACTATTCTGACTAAAACTAAATTAAAGCAATTTAAAATAATTTTAACATAGCTAAATATATTTTCTACAGAAACTATAGAAAATTTGCAAACCAACAAAAAAAGAATCACCTAAAAATTTTAAACAGAATAAAAGATATGAATTTTTCAAAACAGGAACTATTCATTAAAACAGAAAATGAAAATAAAAGAAAAAGGGCCTAATGGGCCTAAACTACGCACTGAGCGTAAAATAAACTAAACGGGCCCTAGGGTTAAACTAGTCGGGCCGGGCTAAAAAAATAAAACCCTAACTTAAAAACTAACCGGACTAAACCGGTCGAACCGGGCGGTTTTTTATAAAAACGCGTACCCCTTCGGGGGTCTAATCTACACCGTAGATTGGGGATCGGACGGCGGGGGAGATCTCCGGTGACTCACCGGCGCTCGACGGCGGCGGCGGCGGCGGTGGCGAGTGTGCCGACAGCTCCGGTCGTCGGGGAGGTCGGTGGAGAGCTCCGGCGGGTGCGGGGCGACGACGGCGACGGAAATGGCGGCGGCGGATGGCTCGGGCTCCGGTGAGCTCGTGAGAGAGGAGGAGGGGGCTCGGCGAGGGGTAAGGGGAATGGGGTGCGGGGACCCGGTTTATATAGGCGGGGCCTCGTCGGGGTAAGGAGGCGATCGGGAGGATCGGCATCCGGATCTCATGAGATCCGCGATCGGCGTGGCGTGGCGTGGGGCGGGGGTTGAAGAAGGGGGTGGGGCCTGCCTGTCGGTGAGAGAGAGAGGGGGGTGGGGCGAGCGGGCGACCGATGCGAAGGGGCTTCGGGTGCGGGGGAGGTGAGGTCGGTGCGCTGGGCTGGCCAGTTGGCGCTGGGCCGGCTCGGTGAGGGGCTTCGGCGCTGGCTGGGCCAGGGGGCCTGGCTGGCGCTGGGGATTTTTCTATTTTTTTAAATTTATTTTTTAATAAAACAAAAACAGGGATAAAACATAAACTATAAATAGGACATATATATACCAAAATGATCAGGGGAATATTCCCTATCATTTGAACATTTTTCCAAAGGCAAAATCCAAACTTTATAAAAATTCATTTTTTTCAAATTCAAATAAAACTCAAATTTGAATTCAAAACCTTTGGCATTGTTTTCCTCTGATATTTTTGGAGTGTCATGTTTACTCCTCTCATACTTTTGCTCAAGTATTTATCAGGCATAGTTTTTGATATGATTCCCACTTGCCAAAGTTTGAATTCAAATTCCAAAACTCAAATTTGAAAGGGGGTTTCAAGGCACTTTCAAAATGACTTTCAATTTGATATATATTTTTTAACTTCCAACTCATATTTCATATAATTAAAGAAGTCATTTTATCTTCCCTCATGAAAATCATTGAGTTGCATAAAGCTTTTGAATTTGAAATATTCCCAAATGAAATTCAAATCTTTTCCAAAACCCTTTTTTTTATTTCAAATGGAAGAAGTCATGTCATCTTCACTCTAGGGTTTGGTGTTGGAATGAACTTGAATTCATTGGGATCCAAAAGACAAAGGGGAAAGTTATGGGAAAGTCATTTCATTCCCTCTCATTCATCTTTCAAAAGTTTCATATTCCACTCAAATTCACTCAATCAGTCAAACAATCAATCAGACAACAAGCATAGTTATTTATTTAATATAACATTCCAAAATTTAGAATTTTGGGATGTTACAAACCTACCACACTTAGAATGAATCTCGTCCTCGAGATTCGAAGAGGCTAGCAAGAAAGGGTTAGGGGTTGGGAGTCTTCTAGCAAAAGTTCTGGTCAGAAAGGTCGGGGTGCTATCACACTCAAAACAAGGTTACAGTTCCAATAAACTCAGATACTTCCTCTGGAGTGTTGACAATGTATGTCTCTTCACAATAACTCCTTCATTCGCTCTTCTGTCAGAAGCATAGAGTTTTCCTCAAAAGCTTGGGTCCGTTCATCAAAGTTGAAGTTCGTCCGAGACTGGATCTTCTTAGCTGATGGGTCTGTGTCCATTCTAAACAACTATCGAAACACTCATGGTGGTCTACAATTTATGGTTTCTGCAGAAAAAGGGCCTTGGCTTCATTCTCACCGTATAATCTACGATTGGCAACAACTGCCATGTACATGGGTTCCATCGTCCTACCATTCTATGGTTTTATGGCTTATCGCGTCGACACTCTTTAAAGGTTTTCAAGTCTCTCTGATTTTCCATCAACATATGATAGTTCATGATAGAAGTCTTCGGTATGGGGGCCAATCCATCCCGTACTTGAATCATTACCACATACGTAAATAGTGAATCACGTATTCTAACACTTGGGCATACTCACAGGCATTGCAGAATTTCTCTTGTTCTCGAACTGTTTTCGAGTAAATCCATGGTTTCTGCAAGCCCAACAAAACATCTATCGTTACTTCACCACTCTTAGGTTTTTGCGCAACCTCCTACGGAACGTATGCTGATTGGATCACTGATTCTTCCAAATTGTTCCTTTATCAAGGTTACATCAGTTCCTTTTTAAAACCCTGGGCCTGTGGGTTATGGCCCACTTCAACACTAGTGCAGCTTTTAACTTATCCTTGGAGTAACTCTCTCGTTCCATATTACACCTCCTTTAAATCCAGTAGTACTCTGTTTCTTCATACCATCATATCAAAAACAAAATTCCAACTTATTTTGTCCAGCTTCCTTCTAGGGACCGTCATGGATAACACATTTCTTTCTTCATTGATCCTGTGGTTTTACAGAGTACTACGACCAAAAATAAATGCACAAGTTTGTCCATAACATCTCATTATTCTCATATCAATCTTTCATTACATCCTTAATCATTTTTCGTGAATCCAAATTTCAAAAGGTACTTTGTTACAAATGCTGCCACCCACATGGTTTGGTATGGTGGACATTACTTCCAACTTTATTCATTTTTTCCTCCTTGAGGATTCTTGATCCTTGGAATTGTGCGACATGTGCCTTGAAATCTTCAATCTTCTGTTTCATCGTAGTGGCCTTGAGCTTCACCTCCATCATCTCTGTATGTACTTCGCTTAGGTATTCCTGAGTATAACGGAGTCTTGCTTCAAGTATTTCTCCGATCTGGCGTATGGCTTCCATGGTTGCTTCACGAACAGCATCGAAGAAAGTTGCTTGTGGCACACGTGAAATGAAAAAGTACTGCCCCATCATTTTTGGGCAAACTCCTTTCAAATGGTGGAGGTGTACCTCCACATACCAAAGTTGCACTCCCTTATGCATGAAGGGGTAGCCTTTCTAGACTGCATCTCCTTCAAGGTGAATATGCTTCATCATGTCCTTCAGGATTTTCGGGTAATCATGATCACTTGTCAGGGTCATGATCGTTTCAGGGCCCTTAAGGAAAGACTCATAAAGGGTCGTCATCTGCAGTTGTGAAACAGAAATGATGCTCAGAATAAGGTACTTATCTCCTGCGGCACACATTCATATCATCCAAACAGAACTTCAAACTCAATTTCCAATTTCCTGTTTATGCATCACGACTCACCTTCTTCCATGTTCATCAAGAATATTAATTTCCAAGATAAAATATGGCAAATCCTTAAAGCTTTTCAGCATGTGACATTACAACTTTATTAAGTCATGAACTATTACAAACTCTGAGAAATCTATTACATAACTCAACTCATTGAGCTCATGAAAAGGAAATTGCTTTCTACTACTCTTATTATCCATATCAAAATTCCAACTACTCAACTCCAGCTTTCATCTTGTCGGGACATTTAATAGCATAATTTCCTGCCTCCTTGCAGCGAAAACAAATGACTTCCGACATGTCTTGGGGCTTCTTTGTGATTATGCGGGCTCCTTGGATTCTTGGCTTCTTTTCTGGGCATTTACTAGCGTAATGACCTAAATCCTTGCACCTATAACAGGTGATATGACTCAAGTCCTTCTCTGCAAAAATTGTGTTGCTCTCGGGTTGCCTTCCTTTTCTCTTCCTGGATTTCTCTGTAATGATCAGAGTTTCTATCTCCCGGGGGTCAAACTTCACTTCTGCTGTCGGAAATATCCTGGATACTCCTTTCTTTCCTTGGTGCAATCTTGTGAAAATGTCCTTCTTCTCCACATGAATAGCAGGCATTGGAGTAAAATCTGTTGAGACCTTCTCCATCCAGATCTTCAACACTTTCAGTCATTCTTGGTTCTTCTAGATCTTCCTTGAGGGCTTCTTTCATTCCATCTTCCTGGTTCGGAATAGTTTGTTGCACCGTGGAGTAAATGTGACCTTTGCACGGGTAGTGGGTGGTTCCTTCACACAGGAAGCAAGTCACACAGCTAGTTGGGCATTCCTCGGTGGGTGTTTCTCCTCACAATGAGGGCATCCATCTTTGTGTTCCTCACCGGTGTGTCCTATTTCTCCATAAATCTTGCAGGCACAAGGTTTACTTCTTGGTGTATCATTGTGTTTCCGGATAAGGCGTGATTTCAACAGGTCTTCTTGAATTCCTCCCAAGTTATTGCTCCATTAAATCCTGTATGGCTTGATGCATGTTCCACCAGGTTGCAGCACTTTACGTAAAGTATTGAAGAGCATATTGAACCTCATACTTCCTTGAAACCAAATTGCTCCAAGTGATTTTCCATGTTCGCATCCATAGCTCGCCTCGGGCTGAGTCTTCGGTCCAGAGAATATCAGTCCAACTTCATTCATCATCTATGGGGTTCAAAAGTTTTGGGATGAGATATGAGAGAGGTGGGGAGGGATATACACACAATACAACCAATAGTTTTTGAAGAAACAAGTTTTATTTTGGGGCTGTCGGAAAACATCAAACAAATGACAGCTCACAAATCATCGCATCTAACGTAGGTGTATAACAGGGGTCTGGTCTTCTAAAGGTCAAATAATTCTTCAGATCCTTCAAGTCTTCGGAGTCTTCAACTGTTGTAGCTTCTAATGGAGAAATCCTCTTTACTCTGAAGGGATCATCAGTTCTCCGATATCAAATCCTTCTTGGAGCGTCTTCAGTTGATCCTTCAAAAGGGAAAAGGGGTATATTCTAACTATTTGAGGTGAGAGGGTCTACTTGATAAAATCAGAAAAGACGAGAAGTAACGGATTCTTTTGAAAATAAAGTTTTAGAGATTTCCTGTCCTAGGGGCTTTCCGATTTCTAGGGTCACGTCCTACAGTCAACATGTGCTCTGATACCATCTCTGTAGCGACCCAACCTCAGACGGTCAAGCCTCTGTGTATCTGTGCCATCCCTGGATCAGTATGCTGGCACACACAGTACATCAATGCATATATCAAAGTGCAATCACATGTATAATTAACGTAAAACTGATATATACCTCATAAGTCACAGCGGAAACAAATAATCGGGTGTGGAGTCCCATCAACGCCATCGGCATGTTGAGTGTAGACCGTAACCCTGTATCGTATTCTTACTCGTCGGAAGAAAGTATCTGCAACATGATACGTTGCAGCCGTGTAGGTCAGTACATTGAATGTACCGGCAAGATCACAATAAAAGAACAAATGATAAAACTATACTATATGCAATTTGGCTTTGTGGCTCTGTATCTGAGTTTTGTTTGCATAAAAGCTGATTTTATTTTCCCTACATCAAAGGAATAAATGAAGTCTGTACTATGGAGTTTTCTATCATGACATGGTTCCGCCAACCGATGTCTCATAGCCCAAATTCATCATAAGTTGCCCACAATTAAGTTATCAGTCCGGTGTTGAGAGTTCCGAGATAGATCCAAGTCCAGATGCTCAAATTGTCCATAACCGGGGACACGGCTAATCGATTAGGTTTATACCCTCTGCAGAGGTTTGTACACTTTACCCGCAAGATTCGATCCCTCTCTTTACGTTCTCGCACTTCAGGGTGTTTGAGAACAAGATGACCGAAACATGGTCTTTCGAAGAGTTCCTCTGACCACTGTCCGGTACTCAACCCATCCTACCGTAGTTCTACATCTTCTAGTACCGCCCCAGCCAGAGTCACAACTAAGGTCAACCAAGCGAGCCCATAATGACTTGCGGTTGCACAGGTAAGCTTCGGGCATGAAGTATTCTTCCGTCTCTTTGAGTCTGGGTGAAGCTTTCCGCAAGATGTCATGGCGCTTCTCCATGCATCCCGCCAACCACTGGTTTCTCCAGGTGCCCGTCAACAAATCCTTCACCCATGAGTGTGTATTGAATTCTTGTCTTGAGTCTTGAAGTCTTGAGGCCTTGAAGATGCAGTCCTTGCAGATCCCATCATGGAGTTGTCGTCATTGGCGTAGAATCCTCCATTCTCACACCACTCCAGTACTCATACCAAACCCGTCTACTATAGCGTAGCATTAAATAAAATATCGTCCGGGCTTGGTAACAGGGAATGGGTTCCTACCTCATGCATACTACTCAACTACAAGGATTCAATAACACTCTTGAGGGTGGTTGCAAAGATGCCACTAAATGCAATAAAACATAGGTATGAAAGCATGGTCAAAGTGAACTTGCCTTGTTGACGATCTTCGAGAACTAGGGATTCATAGTAGCAAGCTTCGCACTCCGGAAATTCTACCGAGGCAAACAATAACTATAATAAGCACATAGCATATGATCAAATAACACAATAGCATAGTAACATAACACACCAAATCAAACGAATCAAAACCGAAAGGAAAAACTCGAAGAAATCCAACTCAAAGTGTTCCTACTTCAAGCAACAACTAAAACTAGTTTTATATAACAAAAATTTTCTAACATAACCTAATCATGGTTTTATGTTAAATTAACAGAAAAGGTTTCATTAAACAACTAGGAGCAAACAGAATTAATTAAAAATCTATTATGAAACTCCTATTAGGCCTAATCCAATTTATATTAAGAAAAATAAAATAAAAGTTTTATTTATTATAAATAAAAGTTCATCCTATAAAGTGACAGAAACTATCCTGGAATAATCAATCACATGTGAAAAATAAATTTATTTACTAATTAAAATAATAGGAAAACAGTAGCTAGTTAATTAATTAGGATTAACAAGATTCTGCTTAAAACTATTTTTTATTAATCCTAAAATACCCAAATTAATTTCTATGTTTTGGCAATGACAAAACAAAGTTGGGACAAAAGAGTCATTCAAAAATAATTTTTCTAACTCAAGTTATAACAGATTTACTATTCTGACTAAAACTAAATTAAAGCAATTTAAAATAATTTTAACATAGCTAAATATATTTTCTACAGAAACTATAGAAAATTTCAAACCAACAAAAAAGAATCACCTAAAAATATTAAACAGAATAAAAGATATGAATTTTTCAAAACAGGAACTATTCATTAAAACAGAAAATGAAAATAAAAGAAAAAGGGCCTAATGGGCCTAAACTACACCGAGCGTAAAATAAACTAAACGGGCCCTAGGGTTAAACTAGTCGGGCCGGGCTAAAAAAATAAAACCCTAACTTAAAACTAACGGACTAAACGGTCGAACCAGACGGTTTTTATAAACGCAGCGTTCCCTTGGGGTCTAATCTACACCGTAGATTGGGGATCGGACGGCGGGGAGATCTCCGGTGACTCACCGCGCTTCGGCGGTGGCGGGCGGCGGTGGCGAGTGTGCCGACAGCTCCGGTCGTCGGGAGGTCGGTGGAAACTCCGTGAGTCTTGAGGTGACGACGGCGACGGAAATGGCGGCGGATGGCTCGGGCTCGGTGAGCTCGTGAGAGAGGAGGAGGGCTCCGCGAGGGGGTAAGGGGGAATGGGGTGCGGGGACCCGGTTTATATAAGCGGGGCCTCGTGCGGGTAAGGGAGGCGATCGGGAGGATCGGCATCCGGATCTCATGAGATCCGCGATCGAGGCGGCGTGGCGTGGCGTGGCGGGGGGGGTTGAAGAAGGGGTGGGGCACACTGTCGGTGAGAGAGAGAGGGGGGGGCGGAGGGCGACCGATCTGAAGGGGCTTGGTCTTGGGGAGGTGAGGTCGGTGCGCTGGGCTGGCCAGTTGGCGCTGGGCCGGCTCGGTGGGGGGCCGCCAGTGGCTGGGCGAGGGAGGGCTGGTGGCGCTGGGATTTTTTCTATTTTTTTAATTTTTTTTAATAAAACAAAACAGGGATAAAACATAAACTATAAATAGGACATATATATACCAAAATGATCAGGGAATATTCCTATCATTTGAACATTTTCAAAGGCAAAATCCAAACTTTATAAAATTCATTTTTTCAAATTCAAATAAAACTCAAATTTGAATTCAAAACCTTTGGCATTGTTTTCCTCGATATTTTTGGAGTGTCATGTTTACTCCTCTCATACTTTTGCTCAAGTATTTATCAGGCATAGTTTTTGATATGATTCCCACTTGCCAAAGTTTGAATTCAAATTCCAAAACTCAAATTTGAAAGGGGGTTTCAAGGCACTTTCAAAATGACTTTCAATTTGATATATATATATTTTTTAACTTCCAACTCATATTTCATATAATTAAAGAAGTCATTTTATCTTCCCTCATGAAAATCATTGAGTTGCATAAAGCTTTTGAATTTGAAATATTCCCAAATGAAATTCAAATCTTTTCCAAAACCCTTTTTTTTTTATTTCAAATGGAAGAAGTCATGTCATCTTCACTCTATGGTTTGGTGTTGGAATGAACTTGAATTCATTGGGATCCAAAAGACAAAGGGGAAAGTTATGGGAAAGTCATTTCATTCCCTCTCATTCATCTTTCAAAAGTTTCATATTCCACTCAAATTCACTCAATCAGTCAAACAATCAATCAGACAACAAGCATAGTTATTTATTTAATATAACATTCCAAAATTTAGAATTTTGGGATGTTACAAGTCAAGAGGCTTCAGCAATATATCGAAGCAGCACAGCAAGGGAAGTTCATTCCAGATAGGGAGAAGGACGAGCTCACAATGGCCCTCGGGAATCCTGAGCACCCTGGACGGACACGAGGCACGCCAGGCTCGGTTTCGTGGAAGGCTGGATTTTCGGACGCAGGGGGTTACAAAACCCATGAGAGGAGGAAGAAACTAGAGCAGAGCCTAATGCAGGCGCTGCACGAAAGGGTAATGGGGCTAGAGGAACGAGAAGAGGAACGAGAAGCAGCAGATCACAACAAACGACCTGCCGAAGCTTCCCCCGAAGCTACCCCGCCATCTCAGCGGAGAAGCAGCGTGGCTTCCACCGAGCTGCTTCAGCGAGCAACATGCCTTGGCGGCTCCTGCCAGCTATCCGTGGATGCTATCACGAATGCTGAACATTGCCACCTTATGGCGCAATGGAGCAATTTGAAGGTCAAGGCGGCTGTTGGCTCTGTTTATCCTACTAAACCCGACTCAACTTTTCACTGCCGGCCGATTCCAGAAGGATATGCTAAGGTGATGGTCGATTAAATAATGGAGGGATTTGAGGACCTCCGGCTTGACCACCCTACCGGTGAAGGGGAGTATCGGCTGGGTTCTGCTCTGAAGACTCCATGCCTATGGCGGAAGGATCTCATCAACCTGCCGAACTGGACGCCTCCTCCTCCTCCTTCTCCGGCGAGTCAGGGCACTCCGCCTCCTCCACCGCCTCCTCCTCCGGCGAATGACGATCAGGGCACTCGGCCGGCTCCTTCTCCGGCGCGTGGCGGCACTCCGTCTCCTTCTCCGCCTGCACCGGCGTGCCCGAGCAGCCAGCCTCCTCCTTCTCCGCCTCGTCAACAAGGGCGGAAGAGACCCGCCGCCGCTCCTGCTGCTCCGGCGCGTCGTAGTCCTAATCCTCCGCCTCGTAAGCAAGGAAAGAAGACATCCGCTCCGTCTGCTCTGCCGGCGTCTAGCAGTACAGCCAAAGGCGGGAGGAGATACAAATTCGGTCCTTCTCTGAAGACTCCAGAGAAGTTACCGTACGAGAGGAGCGAGGAGGAAAACGCGAAGATCGCGCAGACCGAAGTGGATGACTGGTTTCAAGGGTTGAAAGCAAAGAGACATCCACCTCCGGAGGAGAAGGTAGATCCAGTCAAAGCGAAGCGCACTCTGGCTGCCCTGACAAAACCACCCAAGTCTCCGCCGAAAGGAAACTATGAGCGCATTATTGGAAAGGCATTTGCCGAAGCGGAGAGGTCGGGAAGTACTGTTAGTGATCAAAGGATGAAAGAACGACGAGCTGGGAAACAAATTGCCCAGCTCGGCGAACAAGTGAAGCAATCGTGCCCCCCGCTCAAGGTGCCTGCTAGCGACATCGTCGATCCGAGGATGGTGCCCGGTTATGGCAATCCTGCAGATTACCTGCCCGACGATGTACATTATGATTTCTTGGAGGTGCAGATACAAAGATACGAGTACGGGAAGCCTCTCGTCAAAGATGAAAGCTCTCTATCAACGATGATGCGAAGATTGCATGATTGGTACATGAAAACCTGCAAAGAGTCCGAGGGAGGAGTACTTTGTATGTGAGAGTTAAAAGGAGCAGGACCTCCTTGGAATTGAACTATTGCCTATTCCATTTGAGGAGTTCTATCAGTTTTCAATCAATTGGCCCTCGATAAAACAACGGTCACCTGCTCACATCGTCTGTAAGTAGTACTACTTCGTCATTAAGTATCTCTATATAACTCAGCCCTTTCATTGCATGTATTTATAAATATCCTCACTATATTATGCAGATTGAAGATCGCCGAATTGAAGAAAAGACAAGTGGGTGATATTGGGTTCATTAACACATATCTCATAGATGCAACTGAGGTTAAATTTCATGCCCAAGATACCGATGCCAACTTGCTACAATCGTTGGTAATAAATGAACACAAAGATATAATACTCTTTCCTTACAACTTCAAGTGAGTGTTCTTGTCTTGTGGCATATTCGGTTTCCTTATTAGTCCAGGTTATAGTAATGTAATATTGATGAGTTATGCATGTGTGCAGCTACCACTATATTCTCCTAGAGATTAAGCTTGAGAAGGAGTAGTAACTGTCTTAGACTCCAAGCGAAAAGATCCCAAGGAGTATCGGACATGACTGAAATGCTCGAGAAGTAAGTTAAATCGATCATTATCCACCATATCAACAACTTTGTTCATTTCGATATCAAGTAATTTTTTCTTTGTATGGCAGGGCTTGGGGAAAATTCACCAAAAAAGCTCCGGGACTACCGAAGAAGCTGCAATTTAGACACCCGAAAGTAAGTACTATATAGTAGCATATTCCACGCGCATCTCCTAGTGATTCAAGCACTAGTTTCATCAATACCATTTAGCATGCTTGCTAATTATCAGTTTGATTGACCTCTGTTTCTTGTAAAGTGGTTGTGGCAGGAACAAGGGAATGTTTATGTGGATACTACGTTTGCGAGTCCATCCGCCACACGACCTGTGAGAGGGGCTACTCTGACAAACAATATGAAGTGCGTAAATAAAAATATTAACAATTTTAATTTATTACCATCATTTGTGTTGAGTTTCATTCATTCATATATATATATATATATATATATATATATATATATATATATATATATATATATATATATATATATATATATATATATATATATATATATTGACCCTTTCTTAAAATTAGATGTTTGAAGCGGGATGAACTCCTAGCACCAGATCGCATGCGAGCAATTCAAGAGGAATTGGCGGCATTCTTTCTTGACCACGTGATCGCTGAAGACGGAGAATACTATGTGGACCACGCGTCCGTATTGTAAAAGATAATTATTGTATATATGTAGCCGGTAGTGTCGGATAGATATACAAGAACTTGTTGTTCGACCAATCTCTCGGAGAAGGAGAGGTGGTCGATATCACTTCTCTCTGTATGCACATATATGTTCATGACGATCTTCTGTTTGCTTAATTACTAGCTAGCTAGCGTGTCTAGCTAGTCCTCTCTATACGTATGTATAGTACGTAGCATCGACAAACACGGACAAAAGAGAGGACACTTTTCTCTATTAATTAGCTAGCTATAGCACAATATATGAAACACCTAAATTAACCCCCCAAAACCCCCCAACCCCCCTTTCAAAAAAAAACAAAACCACAGCCATAGAAATCTTGTGGCGTGGATGCCTATTGGTCCCGGTTGGTGCCACCAACCGGGACCAAAGGCCCTCCCGCCTGGGCTCAGCAGACAGGCCACGTGGAGGACCATCGGTCCGGTTACGGATGGAACCGGGACTAAAGGGCCAGGGTATTAGTACCGACCCTTTAGTCCCGGTTCAGAACCGGACTAAAGGCCCTACCAATCGGGACAATAGGCCATTATTCTACTAGTGCGCCTAGACGCACAGTTGGGACCCCTACCGAGATCTGCGGTTTGACACCGGATGGGTGTTTTGGTATTATTTTTTATTTTTACTTTAATTTTGTGTTTTCAATTTAATTTAGTGATTATTTTAGTTGTTAAATCATCAGGTGAAAGTACCGCAGATTAGTTTCGACTGGATGCATGTGGATCCTAGCTAAGTGATCAGGTATATACCATATCCATATTATACTAGATCACCTATAATTAAGTGATCAAGTATAATATGGATATGGCATATACTTGATCACTTAGCTAGGATCCATCCAGCTGAAACTAATCTGCGGTTTCTTTCCTAAATGATATAATAACTCATCATCATCATCATCATCATCATCATCATCATATTAATATAAAAACTCTTGCATCATATCATCAACAACAGTAAACTAGGTAGCTAATAATCATCATAGTCTTCATTACCACTGTTTAATCATCATAGTCATTACCGCTATCTAATCAGCACCAACACTATCTTAAATAAAAAACATTCACTTGTACCAGAAGCAAAGATATCATCGAGTTCAACATGGTCATCATATTATAAGCTTTCATAACACCACAAAAGCAAATCACCCTTTGAGAATAAGTTCAGGACGAAGAACACGGACATGAGAGGACAAAAGTACTAAGAGCATGAACTAGCAAAATCACTCATGCTGCACTCTCTCAGATAAAATAGCATAGAACATGTATAGCTCTCCTGATTCATCATACTGGAGCATGCAGATGAACCCGTCTCCTAATCGTGGGTTGTGCTTCTCATCGCTGCCCCCTAGTACTTCTCTGGGATCGTTAACAATTTTGCTCCAATCTTTCACTATATTAAGCATTCATCGCTTTTAGAAATCCTGAATGCACTCATGTGAAATGTAGGATATCTTGGCCGTAAGCTAACCATTGACATGTGACCTTTAGTCTCGATCCACTAAGGCACAACTGTCATCGGGAGTCCCTGTTGAAGTACATCGTATAGTAATTAATATCCTTAGCAATGAAAGTTTAGCAAAAAAATAATGTATGCAAAAGATGCTGATAACCCACAAGTATAGGGGATCGCAACAGTTTTCGAGGGTAGAGTATTCAACCCAAATTTATTGATTCGACACAAGGGGAGCCAAAGAATATTCTCAAGTATTAGCAGCTGAGTTGTCAATTCAACCACACCTGGAAACTTAGTATCTCCAGCAAAGTGTTTAGTAGCAAAGTAATATGATAGTGGCGGTAACGGTAATAAAAGAGCAGTGCAAGCAATGGTAAATATTTTTGGAATTTTGTAGTGATTGTAACAATAGCAACGGGAAAGTAAATAAGTGTAAACTAGTATATGGAAAGCTCGTAGGCACCGGATCAGTGATGGATAATTATGTCGGATGTGGTTCATCATGTAACAGTCATAACATAGGGTGACACAGAACTAGCTCCAATTCATCAATGTAATGTAGGCATGTATTCCGTAAATAGTCATACGTGCTTATGGAAAAGAACTTGCATGACATCTTTTGTCCTACCCTCCCGTGGCAGCGGGGTCCTATTGGAAACTAAGGGACATTAAGGCCTCCTTTTAATAGAGAACCGGAACAAAGCATTAGCACATAGTGAATACATGAACTCCTCAAACTATGGTCATCACCAGGAGTGGTCCCGATTATTGTCACTTCGGGGTTGCCGGATCATAACACATAGTAGGTGACAATAGACTTGCAAGATAGGATCAAGAACACACATATATTCATGAAAACATAATAGGTTCAGATCTGAAATCATGGCACTCGGGCCCTAGTGACAAGCATTAAGCATAGCAAAGTCATAGCAACATCAATCTCAGAACATAGTGGATACTAGGGATCAAACCCTAACAAAACTAACTCGATTACATGATAAATCTCATCCAACCCATCACCGTCCAGCAAGCCTACGATGGAATTACTCACGCACGGCGGTGAGCATCATGAAATTGGTGATGGAGGATGGTTGATGATGACGACGGCGACGAATCCCCCTCTCCGGAGCCCCGAACGGACTCCAGATCAGCCCTCCCGAGAGAGATTAGGGCTTGGCGGCGGCTCCGTATTGTAAAACGCGATGAAACTTTCTCTCTGAATTTTTTCTCCACGAAAGCTAATATATGGAGTTGGAGTTGGCGCCGGAGGGTCTCCAGGGGGCCCACGAGGTAGGGGGCGCGCCCAGGAGGGGGGGTGCCCCCACCCTCGTGGACAGGGTGTGGGCCCCTGGTCTTCATCTTTGGCGAGGATTTTTTATTATTTATTCTAAGATATTCCATGGAGTTTTAGGTCATTCCGAGAACTTTTGTTTTCTGCACGTAAAACAACATCATGGCAATTCTGCTGAAAACAGCGTCATCCCGGGTTAGTTCCATTCAAATCATACAAGTTAAAGTCCAAAACAAGGGCAAAAGTATTTGGAAAAGTAGATACGACGGAGACGTATCAACTCCCCCAAGCTTAAACCCTTGTTTATCCTCAAGCAATTCAGTTGACAAACTGAAAGAGAAAAGGAAAAACTTTTACGAACTCTGTTTGCTCTTGTTGTTGTATTTATGTCAAGCCAGCATTCAGGTTTTCAGCAAAGATAATAACTAACCACATTTGCAATAATTCTCAGGTCTCATGTTTACTCATATCAATGGCATAATCAACCAGTGAGCGATAATAATAAATCTCGGATGACAACACTTTCTCAAAACAATCATAATATGACATAACAAGATGGTATCTCGCTAGCCCTTTCTGAGACCGCAAAACATAAATGCAGAGCACCTTCAAAGATCAAGGATTGACTAGACATTGTAATTCATGGTAAAAGAGATCCAATCATAGTCATACCCGATATAAATTAACAATAATGAATGCAAATGACAGCTGTGCTCTCCAGCTAGTGCTTTTAATAAGAGGGTGATGACTCAACATAAAAGTAAAAAAGATAGGCCCTTCGCAGAGGGAAGCAGGGATTTGTAGAAGTGCCAGAGCTCGGTTTTGAAATAGAGATAAATTATATTTTGAGCGGCATACTTTCATTGTCAACATAACAACTAAGAGATGACGATATCTTCCATGATAAAAAAATTATAGGCGGTTCCCAAACAGAATGGTAAAGTTTATACTCCCCCTCCTCCACAAGCATCAATCCATAGCTTGCTCGAAACAACGAGTGCCTCCAACATTCAACGGGTCCCAGGGGGAGTTTTGTTTGCAATTATTTTGATTTAGTTTGCATAAAGCATGGGACTGGGCATCCCGGTGACCAGCCATTTTCTCGTGAGTGAGGAGCGGAGTCCACTCCTCTTGAGAATAACCCGCCTAACAGGAAGATAAGGGCAGCCCTAGTTGATATATGAGCTATTCGAGCATGCAAAATAGAATGTTTATTTGAAGGTTTAGAATTTGGCACATACAAATTTACTTGGAACAGCAGGTAGATACCGCATATAGGAAGGTATAGTGGACTCATATGGAATAACTTTGGGGTTTAAGGGATTGGATGCACAAGCAGTATTCCCGCTTAGTACAAGTGAAGGCTAGCAAAAGACTGGGAAGCGACTAACTAGAGAGCGACAACAGTCATGAACATGCATTATAATTAATAAACATTGAATACAAGCATGAGTAGGATATAATCCACCATGAACATAAATATTGTGAAGGCTATGTTGATTTGTTTCAACTACATGCGTGAACATGTGCCAAGTCAAGTCACTTAAATCATTCAAAGGAGGATACCACCCTATCATACCACATCACAACCATTTCAATAGCATGTTGGCACGCAAGGTAACCGTTATAACTCGTAGCTAATCAAGCATGGCACAAGCAACTATGATCTCTAATTGTCATTGCAAACATGTTTACTCATAATAAGCTGAATCAAGAACGATGAACTCATCATATTTACAAAAACAAAAGAGGTCGAGTTCATACCAGCTTTTCCATCTCAGTCAGTCCATCATATATCATCATAATTGCCTTTCACTTGCATGACCGAACGGTGTGAATAATGATAAGAGTGCACGTGCATTGGACTAAGCTGGAATCTGTGAGCTTTCAATAAACATGAGAAGACAAGGCAATATGGGCTCTTGGTTAAATCAACAATGATGCATATAAGAGCCACTTCAATAATTTAATCATGGTCTTCTCCTACTGACCCCCAAAGAAAAGAAAAGAAATAAAAACTATTTACACGGGATAGCTCCCAACAAGCAAAAGAAGAACGGGAAATATTTTTGGTTTTTTTTTATTATTACTACTACAACAAGAAAAATAAACTACTACTAATTTTTTTGGTTCTTCTTAAGGTTTATTAAATACACAAGAAGAAAGCAGGAGAAAGGAAAATAAACTAGCATGGATATTACAGTGAAAGAGTATGAGCACCGACATCTAGCAATGAGTGTGTGTGAACATAAATGTAATGTCGGTGGGAAATACGTACTCCCCCAAGCTTAGGCTTTTGGCCTAAATTGGTCTATTGCCATGGATAGCCTGGCTGATACCCGTAGGTGTAGCTGGGGTCGTACTGCGATGAAGAATAGTCGGGATCATAATGTGATGAAGAGGACTCTGACTGCCACTGGCTGGCAACCACCTCAGGATCCCAAGAATAAACAGACTGTCGTGGAGGCTCATCTTGTGGCTCCGGTTCCGGGGCTGGTGCAGGATTCCGATAGGCTTGAACAGCCGCCCACGGAACAATGTAAGGACATGTATACAAGTTAAACAAAGAGGGAGCAGGCAAAGTAATAGTCTCAGGGTGATGTTTATCAAAGTACAATTTATATTTGAGCTCCCCTTCGCGACTCTTAACAAGAAAATCATGCGCTAGCATACTCTTATAGTCTAAATAAGCACGGGGCAACGCTATTTCTTCTTTCTCCTCATGCCTAATAGGTATTTCAAAATATTCAGCTAGGCGTGAAGCATAAATGCCACCAAAGATGGGGCCCTTAGTACGGTTCAGACTTAACCGTCTAGCAACAATTCCACCCATACTAACAGAGTTATTGCGGTATAAACCATGGAACAAAATAATAATATCAGGAACACTAAGGTTTCCACAGTTCCCGCGACCAATCAAGCAACGACTAGAAAATAAGGCAAAGTAGCGTAAAATAGGAAAATGTATGCTAGTAATTCTTGCATCAGAAACCTTCCTAGTTTCTCCCACAGTGGTAGTCTTAATAAAAGCTTCCACTTCATTACGGTGTGGTTCATCTAAGGTACCCTCAAAGGGTATTTTGCAAACCTCACAAAATTCAGCTAATGTCATCTCCTTAACAACGTCAAATAAATGGAACTCTACTGTTGGAGGTGATTTCTTAGGGAAAAAGTAGAAGTTCTGAACAAAAGTATTTGTGAGTAAGAGATACTGATGACGTTGGTCGCAGAGGAAGTCGGTGAGGCCGGCGTTCTCAATTAATAGATAGAAATCCTCATAAATCCTGTCTCTCCTCAAGAAGTCATCGGAAGGCCATTCACACGGCCGGACCTCCGCGGTGCGAGGCAAATTAAATTTGGGCTTCTGCTCTTCTTCCTTTTGCTTTTCCTTCGAGCTTCGGCTCGACGAGCCCCTCAAAAGTCTCTTCATTATTTCTGAAATAATCTGAAATTTTTAGTAACTTCAAAAAAAAGTGAACCAACTTCAATAAAACTGATAGCAACTACTCATACAAGTGCCTAGAGCATATATCAAGCATTAGAACTACTTGGAACCATATAAATTTGACATGCAACCTCAAGAACATGGTCACCTATGCAGCACAAATTTGCAATGAATGAAGCACTAGAACAAAAACTAATTGGACCAATGGAGGAGTCACATACCAAGGAACAATCTCCCCAAGCAGTTTTGCGAGTCGTGCTTTGAGCAAGGAGATCGAAAATCACAACAACAGGGGCTGGAACTCGTGCTTGAGTTGGTTTTTCGTGTTTGTGTGAGGCATAGGAAGAAGATGGGTGCAGGGATAAGTGGAGGAGGGCCACTGTGGGCCCACGAGGCAGGGGGCGCGCCTAGGGGGTAGGCCGCACCCTCCACCCTCGTGGCCAGGTGGCAGCTCCCCATGTAATTTTGCACTAAAATCCTCAAATATTCCCAAAAAAATCATATTAAATTGGCATGGCATTCTGAGGACTTTTATTTTTGGGATATTTTTATATTGCACGGATAACTCAGGAAACAGACAGAAAAATACTATTTTACTTTATTTCCACTAAAGAACAGAGAATATAAAGAGGGTACAGAAGGTTGTGCTTCTAGTTTCATCCATCTCATGCTCATCGAAAAGAATCCACTAACAAGGTTGATCAAGTCTTGTTAACAAACTCATTCCGATTAACATGGAACCGGAGAAATTTCGAATAACACTATGTTACCTCAACGGGGATATGGACATCCCCAATAATAAGTATATCATATTTCTTCTTGACAGTAGGGAGAGGAAATTCAAAACCTCCAAATATAATCGATGGAATTTTTCCAATAGAGTTGATACTATGAACTTGAGGTTGTTTCCTTGGAAAATGTACCGTATGCTCATTACCATTAACATGAAAAGTGACATTGCCTTTGTAGCAATCAATAACAGCCTTGCAGTATTAAGGAAAGGTCTTCCAAGAATAATAGGCATACTATCGTCCTCGGGAATAACAAGAATAACAAAGTCCGTTAAAATAGTAACGTTTGCAACCACAACAGGCACATCCTCACAAATACCGACAGGTAGAGCAGTTGATTTATCAGCCATTTGCAAAGATATTTCAGTAGGTGTCAACTTATCCAAGTCAAGTCTACGATATAAAGAGAGAGGCATAACACTAACACCGGCTCCAAGATCACATAATGCAGTTTTAACATAATTTCTCTTAATGGAGCATGGTATAGTAGGTACTCCTGGATCTCCAAGTTTCTTTGGTATTCCACCCTTAAAAGTATAATTAGCAAGCATGGTGGAAATTTCATCTTCTGGTATCTTTCTTTTATTTGTAACAATATCTTTCATATATTTAGCATAAGGATTCATTTTGAGCATATCAGTCAATCGCATACGCAAAAAGATGGGTCTAATCATTTCAGCAAAGCGCTCAAAATCCTCATCATCCTTTTTCTTGGATGGTTTCGGAGGAAAAGGCATGGGTTTCTGAACCCATGGTTCTCTTTCTTTACCATGTTTCCTAGCAACGACGTCTCTTTTATCAAGATCAACAGCAGGTTCAACTTCTACTTCATTATCACTACTAGGTTGAGCATCATCATGAACATCATCATTAACATTTTCACTAGGTTCATGTTCATTACCAGATTGTGTTTCAGCATCAGAAATAGAGATATTATTTGGATTATCAGGTGGTTCAGCAATAGGTTCACTAGAAGTTTGCACAGTTCTATCATTTTTCTTTTTCTTCCTTTTAGAAGAACTAGGCATATCAATATTATTTCTCTGAGAATCTTGCTCGATTCTCTTAGGGTGGCCTTCAGGATACAAAGGTTCCTGAGTCATTCTACCAGTTCTCGTAGCCACTCTAACAGCATAATCATTTTTCTTACTATTCATTTCCTCAAGCACTTCTTTCTGAGCTTTAAGTACTTGTTCTACTTGAGTGGTAACCATAGAAGCATGTTTGCTAACAAGCTTAAGTTCACCTCTAATATTAGCCATATAATCACTCAAGCGTTTAATCATAAAGGTATTCTGTTTTAATTGTCTACCAAAATAAGCATTAAAGTCATCTTGCTTAAACATAAAGTTATCAAACTCATCCAAGCACTGACTAGCAATTTTAGTAGGAGGTACTTCAGCTTTATCATATCTATAGAGAGAATTTACCTTTACTACATGTGTCGGGATATCGGGATCAGGAGGTTCTTCGATAAGTAATGGATCAATATCATAAGTTTCTTCAACATGCTGTAGATTAAGACCATGTATTTCTTCAATAGGAGGTAAATTCTTAACATCTTCAGCTTTAATACCTTTTTCTTTCATAGATTTCTTTGCCTCTTGCATATCTTCAGGACTGAGAAATAGAACACCTCTCTTCTTCGGAGTTGGTTTAGGAATAGGCTCAGTAATTAGGGCAGGAGCTGGCTCGGGAGTTGGTTTAGGAGGTGACCAATTATTTTTCATTTGTCAACATATTATTCAATAGAATTTCAGCTTCATCCGGTGTTCTTTCCCTGAAAAGAGAACCAGCACAACTATCCAGGTAATCTCTGGAAGCATCAGTTAGTCCATTATAAAAGATATCAAGTATTTCAGGTTTCTTAAGAGGATGATCAGGCAAAGAATTAAGTAACTTGAGAAGACTCCCCCAAGCTTGTGGGAGACTCTCTTCTTCAATTTGCACAAAATTATATATATCCCTCCAAAGCAGCTTGTTTCTTATGAGCAGGGAAATATTTAGCAGAGAAGTAATAAATCATATCCTGGGGACTACGCACACAACCAGGATCAAGAGAATTAAACCATATCTTAGCCAAAGTAATTATATCAGGATCAACAGAGAATTCATAATCCTTATCAGGAACACAGATAGGTGAAGTAGCAAAAGCAGGGTCAGGTCTCATCCTATCTCTAAGAGGTTCTTTACTCCATTTAACTAGCAACCTCTTAAGTTCATATCTATCCTGGCAGGCAAAAATAGCTGCAGAAGATTCCGCATCAAAAAGATAACACTCAGGAATAGCAGGCATATTTTCATCATCACTTTCATCATTATATTCAGTTTCAATAATTTCTCTTTCTCTAGACCTAGAAATTTGTTCATCTATAAATTCACCAAGGGGCACAGTAGTATCAAGCATAGAAGTAGTTTCATCATAAGTATCATGCATAGCAGAAGTGGCATCATCAATAACATGTGACGTTATCGGAACGAATAGCAGAAGCAGGTTTAGGTGTCGCTAGCTTACTCATAACAGAAGGTGAATCAAGTGCAAAGCTAGATGGCAGTTCCTTACCTCCCCTCGTAGTTGAGGGATAAATTGTTGTCTTAGCGTCCTTCAAGTTCTTCATAGTGTCCAGCAGATATAAATCCCAAGTGACTCAAAGAATAGAGCTATGCTCCCCGGCAACGGCGCCAGAAAAAGGGTCTTGATAACCCACAAGTATAGGGGATCGCAACAGTTTTTGAGGGTAGAGTATTCAACCCAAATTTATTGATTCGACACAAGGGGAGTCAAAGAATATTCTCAAGTATTAGCAGCTGAGTTGTCAATTCAAACACAACTGGAAACTTAGTATCTGCAGCAAAGTGTTTAGTAGCAAAGCAATATGATAGTGGCGGTAACGGTAAAAAAAGAGAAGTGCAAGCAATAGTAAATATTTTTGGTATTTTGCAGTGATTGTAACAATAGCAACGGGAAAGTAAATAAGCCTAAACCAATATATGGAAAGCTCGTAGGCACTGGATCAGTGATGGATAATTATGCGGGATGTGGTTCATCATGTAACAGTCATAACATAGGGTGACACAGAACTAGCTCCAATTCATCAATGTAATGTAGGCATGTATTCCGTAAATAGTCATACGTGCTTATGGAAAAGAACTTGCATGACATCTTTTGTCCTACCCTCCCGTGGCAGCGGGGTCCTATTGGAAACTAAGGGATATTAAGGCCTCCTTTTAATAGAGAACCGGAACAAAGCATTAGCACATTGTGAATACATGAACTCCTCAAACTATGGTCATCACCGGGAGTGGTCCCGATTATTGTCACTTCGGGGTTGCCGGATCATAACACATAGTAGGTGACTATAGACTTGCAAGATAGGATCAAGAACACACATATATTCATGAAAACATAATAGGTTCAGATCTGAAATCATGGCACTCGGGTCCTAGTGACAAGCATTAAGCATAGCAAAGTCATAGCAACATCAACGTCAGAACATAGTGGATACTAGGATCAAACCCTAACAAAACTAACTCGATTACATGATAAATCTCATCCAACCCATCACCGTCCAGCAAGCCTGCGATGGAATTACTCACTCACGGTGGTGAGCATCATGAAATTGGTGATGGAGGATGGTTGATGATGACAACGGCGACGAATCCCCCTCTCCGGAGCCCCGAACGGACTCCAGACCAGCCCTCCCGAGAGAGATTAGGGCTTGGCGGCGGCTCCGTATCGTAAAACGCGATGAAACTTTCTCTCTGGTTTTTTTCTCCACGAAAGCCAATATATGGAGTTGGAGTTGGCGTCGGAGGGTCTCCAGGGGGCCCACGAGGTAGGGGGCGCGCCCAGGAGGGGGGAGGGGCGCCCCACCCTCGTGGATAGGGTTTGGGCCCCCTGGTCTTCATCTTTGGCGAGGATTTTTTATTATTTATTCTAAGATATTCCGTGGAGTTTTAGGTCATTCCAAGAACTTTACTTTTTTGCACATAAAACAACATCATGGCAATTCTGCTGAAAACAGTGTTAGTCCGGGTTAGTTCCATTCAAATCATACAAGTTAGAGTCCAAAACAAGGGCAAAAGTGTTTGGAAAAGTAGATACGACGGAGACGTATCAATGCACTGAGGACAAATTGTAAAAATCTTACCATCTTTCGTAAATAGATGTGACCGTATTTCAATACTATCACTATTGGTCGCACGTTTTGAGTACTAACATTTCTAAGTGCAGGAAGAAAATTTGTCTTAACAGTATGAAGATCCTCAAGCCATGAAACATAATGACTTATCTCCTCGCAGTTTAGTTCAGCTCCGGGACAGTAGTAGGTCCTGTCTACCAAGCGCCAGACATGTTTGCTTGAATGGAAATAAGCTGTCAATAGAAATTAGTTGTCAACTATTTTTGAATAAACAATATCAAAGACATAAATATGGTTGAGAAACTCACATGATGGTAGAACTGGAGGCGTCTGCACATTGACCCAGATGTCTCTATTACCTTCAATATCATCTTCCGGACGAATATCAAAGGTGATAACCATATCAGGCTCAAATGCATAAGCCTTGCATAGTGCTTGCCAAGTTTTGCATTTAAAATAGGTGTACGTGTCTACATTGTATAATTTGACGTTGAAAGTATAACCATGCTCGGTCTTCAGGTAAACTCTCTTTACCTCCATAGTTTCCATAGCGCTGAAACCTATCTTATCCAAGACAGATATTCTTGCATGGCAGGGGATGCGCTAGTAGAATAGTGAAAATTTAAAATTATAAGTTGAAATGAAGCATATATAAGTCATGCTTAATTACGAAAACAGACTTGTCATTGTGACTTACTGTATCCACTTTGAAGGTCTCATCCAGCTTGATGCTGAAGCGCCTATCATCAACAAGGAAATTTCTGTCGCACAGGCCGCGCTCGTCTTCACAGTATTCACACTTAATGAAATCTTTTTCGTCGTCAGACGACATTTCCTAAGTTCATATAGGTGAAACATTAAACACTTACTAGTCTTATATCTTATATTTACTAATTGGAGGCATCATACGAGTCTTCACGTTAATCCACATCAGCAAGATTAATGTAGCCATTAGATTTAAAATTGATGGTCAAGATATATTTGAAGACCGTACAAAATTAAAAAAAAATATCATGTGCATCAAAAGGATTAAGCCATCACGTACATGTATCTTCCTTTGTGGTGGAAAAAAAATTACCTACACCAATGAGTCCTCGGTACCTACGTTTCCCTATAAAAAAATACCCACGATTCAGTTTCAACTTATACAAAATCCATGTACACGTGCCTTCTCCCTTTGTGATGAAAAAATACGTACAATGATTTAATTGTCAAGATCTATTCGAAAACCTTATAATATTTTTAATAGAAGAGCCAGCAAGTACATAAAACAGATTAAACCAACACGTACATTAGTCGCAAAAAAGAAAAAAAAACAACACGTATGGAAGAGTCCTCAACAACCACGTTAAACTTTCAACCTACACAAAATCCACCTACCATCCATTGGGATGGGAAAAAAATAGAACAGAGATTCCTCAACACCTACATTTACAATTAAAAAAGAGCCCCACGTTAGAAATGAGTCTAATCCAAAAAAGACAAGCTGTCCACGTCCCAGTTATTACCACATACAAAAGAATACGTTCCCGCTCCCTTCAAAAATGAAAAAGGACACGTACAAATAAATACTTCCCAAGGATCACTTTATAGAAAGAGACTAGCCCTCACAAAAAATACTCAATTTTTGATTGAAAAATAAATTCAATCCTACCTTACGAAACATAGACCTAGACTATAGATTAATTTATATGTGAAATCACCGAATTGTAACATAACTAAGAAAATATACATAAATTGTCACAGTGAGGTAAATCATTTTTTAACATAACCTGTAACTTTTGTAGGTATTGTAAATTGGGATATTCCGCAACCACATCCATAAAATTTCACTCTTACTAGGTAAAACAATTTTTTCACTATTATGATATACTCCACGATTTAGTTTGATACACGATAGATAAATTCTGAATGAAGTATAAGATTGTACATAATAATAAAGTTAAAGAAGGACTACTGTCCAATGCACTAAGAAGGATGCAGATTATGTAAAGGAGAAAAATAGCATTGTAGTGACGGTACAAATGTACACCGACTGAGACTCACTGAGACATGCTTACGCAAAGTAATGTACCACCAAATGTAAAACATATCCAGCAAACAATAGTCTGTAGAATAATATTTCAAAACACTAATCACCACTTCTGACAATTTAAGTTTATGTGAAAAGAAAAAGGGGAAATTCAAGGAAATGGCTGAGTACCATTATAATACTATGTTACAGAAACGTGCCTAATATTGATACTGATCTAAAGGTGGACTTGGAAACAAAGGTTCGATCAATAGAAATATATTAGGATTTCCATGCACACAACATGTGTCCATGAATGTTGGTATTATTTGTCAAGATTCCATTGTAGTTGGCAATTTCATTGCAAGAGAATCTTCTATTTCAGATTTTTAATCTAAAAGTTATCACGATACTGAAATATACATCTACATATTTGTAATGTTTGGGTCCAAATTGGACATCATTTCAAATATAAAGGGCCTGACACACTTCGTATCAGTTCCAGACTAATATAATAAATATTTTAGTATAAAACTTAACATGTGCAGTACATTCTACCATAATACTTTATATTGTTTATTTGTACATATCTTCGATTGTGTTTACAAAATGCATGTTAAGAATTATATGAAATTGCATAATAAGTTTAAGATAGACAAATCTCTAGCCCGTGCATCAGCACGGGTTGATGACTAGTTCTATTAATTCAACTAATTCAACTACTTCTATTAGTTCAACTAGTTCTATTAATTCAACTAATTCAACTAAGCATTTAATAAAAACAAATTTGTTCTCTTAATTTTCTTACTAAAATTAAGTAGATAGTTCTATATAGTAATATTTTAATTAGATCATCAAATCTCAGATATCTAAATTTTCTTACTAAAAATAAACTAGTTCTATTAATTTTCTTACTAAAATATATAAAGTAGCTATATATAGTAATATTTTAATTAGATCATCAAATCTCATATACCTAAATTTTCTTACTAAATATAAACTAGTTCTACTAATTCAACTAGTTCAACTAAGCATTTACTAAAAATAAACTAGTTCATTAATTCAACTAGTTCAAATAATCTCATATACCTAAATTTTCTTACTAAAATAAACTTGTTCAATTAATTTTCATACTAAAATAAACTAGTATATTGATTCAACTAGTTCAAATCTCATATATATACCTAATTAATCTAAACAACAGAAAACAGAAAACAGAAAATATGTAAACAAAAATGTGTGTGTGTGTGTGTGTGTGTGTATGAATGGGCGGCGGCGGTGGGCGGCGGCGCAAAGACAGCGATCTGACGACGGGACGGCGCGACGACGGCGGCGGGCGGGGCGACAGTGCAATCGAGACAGCGACGTAGTACGGGCGGCGGCGACGGCGGTGACATCGTCTGACGGGCGGCGGGGCGGGCGGTGACGACGACGACAAAGGGAGAGACGCAGCGGCGCTGGCGGCTAGGGCGGGGGCAGCGAGGTGGCGCGTGATGGCGACGACAGCGGTGCCGGCGGCGATGTCGCACAAGAAGTTGGAGAAGAAGTGGGTCAATGAAACTGATTTTTAGTAAGTATATATATATATATATATATATATATATATATATATATATATATGAGGGGCCTTTAGTACGGTTGGAGCCACCAACGGTACTAAAGGCCAATTTCGCCAGTCAAGCGGCGGAAGCATTCTTTAGTACCGGTTCGTGGCTTGAACCGGTACTAAAGGCCCACGCATTAGTACCGTTTGGAGCCACCAACCGGTACTAATGGTTGTGTGCTGCCACCGGCGGTGCACAATGTTTAGTCCCACCTCGCCGAGCGAAGGGCAGTCGCACTAGTTTATAAACCCAGTCGCGGCTGCTCCTTCAAACTTCTCCATATAGCAGGCTTCTGGGCCTAACTTCGGCGTGCTGCCCTGTGAGCCCGGTGGCCCTTCTGGGCCTGTATTTGCAAACCTTAGGTCTGGCAGGCCCACTGGGCAGCGCCCCAACAATTTTTTATATAGTTTTTTTTCTTTTCTGCATTATTTATTTTCTTCTATTTATTTTTGAGTAAATTTTTTATATAGTTTTTGTGTTTTCTGTTTTATTTATTTTCTTCTATTTATTTCTGAGTAGTTTTTTTTGCTGTATTTAGTTTCTTTGTGAATATTTTTGCTTTCTCGTCCGAAACCCTGATACTCCGAAAGAGATTGTCAGAACGTGTTGGAAATTGATGATGTCGCTTTGAATGCTGCATACTGAACGCAAAAATAGGCTAGAGTTCAAAAAGTTTAAAAACATTGAAGTGCCCGTGTAACAGACGAGTTCTCGTCCAAAACCATGATACTCCGAAAGAGATTGTCCAGTTTGTACACGAGGTGCGTCCAGTTTTCGCCGTGACCCTCTCTACTATTTTTCACATGCTATGCGGGTGAAATGATGATACCATGCCAAGTTCCAACATTTTCAGAGTTCATTTTGTAGTGAGTTTCAATTTCACCGTCATTTAACTCTCTAAACAAATCGGTAAATGACTGAAAAACAGCAAATGATGTCACAACGTGTTGGAAATTGATGATGTCACCTTGAATGATGCATACTGAAGCAAAAATAGGCTGGAGTTCAAAAAAGTTTAAAAACATTGAAGTTCCCGTGTAACAGATGAGTTCTCGTCTGAAACCCTGATACTCCAAAAGAGATTGTCCAGTTTGTACACGAGGTGCGTCCAGTTTTCGCCGTGACCCTCTCTTCTCTTTTGCACATGCTATGCGGGTGAAATGATGATACCATGCCAAGTTCCAACATTTTCAGAGTTCATTTTGTAGTGATTTTCAAATTCACCGTCATTTAGCTCTCTAAACAAATCGGTAAATGACTGAAAAACTGCAAATGATGCCAGAACGTGTTGGAAATTGATGACGTCACTTTGAATGATGCATACTGAATGCAAAAATAGGCTGGAGTTCAAATAAGTTTAAAAAACATTGATTATCATAAAAAATACATTGATTATCAATGATCTTTTTGTGTACAATATGAATTTTCAATATGAGGCCTCAACAGTTTAGAAACCGGTGAAGACTCATATTGCGACCACAAATTCTACATATAGAGTTCAATGAAGACCAAGTGCTTGTGATAGTTTGAGAAGTAACCTATTTAAGGTGGTAAAAATCTTGCTAGGGGAGCGAGGTGGGACTAAGAACAGCCTGCCACAACCTCTTTACTACCGGTTCGTGCCACGAACCGGTACTAAAGGTGCTGGCCGGGCCCCATCCTCTTTAGTACCGGTTCGTGGCATGAACCGATACTAAAGGTTCGTCCCGAACCGGTACTAAACATCTCCTCCTGCCTAGCCGTTTGAACCGGCACTAATGGACACATTAGTGCCGGCTCAAATGCAAACCGGCACTAATGTGTCTCACATTTGACCCTTTTTCTACTAGTGAAGGGATGAAGGAAATATGCCCTAGAGGCAACAATAAAGTTATTATTTATTTCCTTATTTCATGATAAATTTTTATTATTCATGCTAGAATTGTATTAACTGGAAACATAATACATGTGTGAATACATAGACAAACAGAGTGTCACTAGTATGCCTCTACTTGACTAGCTCGTTAATCGAAGATGGTTGAGTTTCCTAGGCATGTACATGAGTTGTCATTTGATTAACGAGATCACATCATTAGGAGAATGATGTGATTGACTTGACCCATTCCGTTAGCTTAGCACTTGATCGTTTAGTATGTTGCTATTGCTTTCTTCATGGCTTATACATGTTCCTATGACTATGAGATTATGCAACTCCCATTTACCGGAGGAACACTTTGTGTGCTACCAAACATCACAACGTAACCTGGGTGATTATAAAGGTGCTCTCAGGTGTCTCCAAAGGTACTTGTTGGGTTGGCGTATTTCGAGATTAGGATTTGTCACTCCGATTGTCGGAGAGGTATCTCTGGGCCCACTCGGTAATGCACATCACTATAAGCCTTGCAAGCATTATAACTAATGAGTTAATTATGGGATGATGTATTACGGAACGATTAAAGAGACTTGCCAGTAACGAGATTGAACTAGGTATTGAGATACCGACGATCGAATCTCGGGCAAGTAACATACCGATGACAAAGGGAACAACGTATGTTGCTATGCGGTTTGACCGATAAAGATCTTCGTAGAATATGTGGGAGCCAATATGAGCATCCAGGTTCCGCTATTGGTTATTGGCTGGAGACGTGTCTCGGTCATGTCTACATAGTTCTTGAACCCGTAGGGTCCGCCCGCTTAAAGTTTCGGTGACGATTGTATTATGAGTTTATGTGATTTGATGTACCGAAGGTAGTGCGGAGTCCCGGATGAGATCGGGGACATGACGAGGAGTCTCAAAATGGTTGAGACGTAAAGATCGATATATTGGACGACTATATTCGGACATCGGAAAGGTTCCGAGTGATTCAGATATTTTCGGGGGTACCGGGCAGTTACGGGAATACAAGGAAGAAGTAATGGGGCCTCATGGGCCAAGTGGTGAAAGAGAGGAGGCAGGGCGTGCGCCCCCTGACGGTGTCCTGGACTAGGGGGTACTCACCACGCCGTCTCCCGATCAGTTGGATTGGGCCGAGGACCCCCATGGCCGTATACTCATGGGCCAGTCCGGACAGTTGTCGCATACAAGGAAGATTCCACAAGACTTGGAGATCAAGACAAGGACTCCTCCCCCACCGGCGTATTCGGCTAGGACTCTTGTTATCCTAGGCCTCTGGTGCATTATATAAACTAGGGCCAAGCTAGTCGATAGACACAACAACAATCATACCATAGGCTAGCCTCTAGGGTTTAGCCTCTACGATATCGTGGTAGATCAACTCTTGTAATACTCATATTCATCAAGATCAATCAAGCATGAAGTAGAGTATTACCTCCATAGAGAGGGCCCAAACCTGGGTAAACATTGTGTCCCTTGCCTCCTGTTACCATCCGCCTTAGACGCATAGTTCGGGACCCCCTATCCGAGATCCGCCGGTTTTGACACCGACATTGGTGCTTTCATTGAGAGTTCCGCTATGTGTTCGGCAAAATATCGATGACTCGCCTGCAGATCAACTGCGACTTCGCCATCTTCATTACCAGCTCGACTGGTCACCTTTGTTTGACCAAGGACTGCGCCCTACTCCGATCGTCATGTTCGGATGAGGGCCTTCATCAACATCAACTCCGATCTCTATCAAGATCATGGAGGGATCATCCAGGGAGCCCGGGGGCTCAACGTCAACATTGCCCTCGGGCGACCGTACTGTTTTTCTGCACATCGGACTTGTGTCCGCCACCACCGCCTCCTCAAGTGTCATTTTGACGATTGCTTCGGTGGAATTGTGCTGAATTGAGTCTATAACAACCCTGGAAAATTTCATTGAATTCCGATGGAGGAATCTCTGGCAATCCACGATATACCGGAGCCATGTCAAATCTAGATGGGAATATGGACGAGTTTAGGGCATGGTGTCCAGCTGCTAGCTCGGACATCCTTTGGAAGATCCAACCGTTGATCGGCTGCGGAATTCCTATATCTACCACCCCTCAAAATTTCAGCTTGATCCGACCGTCCGAACTCCGGGAACCTTCCGATTAATGCATCACTTTTTGGATCTGTTTTCTGCGCGAAAACGAATCCGACCTGATTCGTATTTCTTATGAACGGGATTTCGGACATCATTTTTGAAGGAAGTTTCATATGGGGTATTGTGTTTTGTTTCCGAACACATCCCACTAACTTTAAAATCTTTTGAACATGATCTTCAACATCATGCTGGTGTCAAACCAGTCCGGCAATATTGCTCCACGGCCGCCGACCTGCGCTAAACACGTCGTCACTTTGTTGAGCCGAGCTCAACTTCTTTGGATCATCATCTCGGCAAGCCGAACAAGAGTTCGGCATCGGAAAAGATAAATCATCACCAACATCGCCGCCCCATGGATTACACGGAACAGGCACACCGGCATCGCTGCACGGTCACTTCATCAAGCCGGCAATGACCACATCGCGACCTGCATCGGCACGGCCGCACTATTGCTTCTTCAAGCCGATGTCCATCACGCCGAACTACCTCAACACCTCGGCTGACATGGTGGCTGCAACGACTCCTTACCGACCTACTCCGTCACCTCGGCTAGACCGGGGACTTGGCTATTTCTTCATCAACCTACCCCGGAGACTTCGGCGTCACTAGCCGACCGACTTTGTCACGTTAGCTGGACTGGAGGCTTTGCCTCGCCATGCCGTCGCTTCGCCGCCCATCAGGCAAGGAGATTGCGAATCGAGTCACAGTTTTGGGAGTCACTTTTCTTTGGATCGCTACAGCAAATAGACCAGGTGCTATTAATCCTAGTATTTTTTGCTTGTTTGGGTTTATTTTTCCAAGGAATCATTACTCTGGTTTGTCCATCATCTGTACACAGGTTTATCAAATGGCGGCCGCATTAACAACGATCGCATGGTGGTTCGGTCAGTTTCGTACATAGTCCGGCGAACGCCGCATCCGGAACTCGGACCGACCTGAGAATTCAGACTTTGCCACGCCTTCACCGCGTCACGCCGTCGCCCTGCATCGACATTGGCTTTGGCGCCAGGCCATATTTATTTTATTACTCACTTTGCATAAATTATTTATTATGCATCAATTTTTATTTTTTAATTTATCATTATTAATATTATCTCCGGTTTGCACTATTTTTTGTGCACAGGAAAATGATCCAGCCGGACTATATCCTTTGGCGTCACCTGGGACCGGCTTGGGGGGATGGAACCTTGTCCCGCATTAGGCTCAGACTGCGTCATCAATACCGAACACATTAACCAGCTAAGTTGCCTTCATGCTCAAAGTTTTAAATTTTTAACTTGTGTTCGGCTCGACCAAGCATTATACTTTTTTGGAAAAAAGTTGCTTGTAAAAAATTTCCTTGTCCAAACTTCGTTTGTGACGGACAATTTCGAATACCCCGTTTACTTGGGGGCTCCCTTGCTGGAGGTTTTCCTCTTGCGTATGATTATACTTGTACGGCTTCGTTCCTTCTTCGTGTATTATGCCACAATATGCACCATATTGACCTAAGTGATTTGCAAGCTGCGTTGCCTTGCTCCTGTGTTTACCCCTACGTTTCCGATTGTTCGGCTAGGGAGTAAAGGGAGCACCTCTGCGATTGTCACGATCGGGTCACCCGAGCCGGACCTCAGACTGGGTGAAGCCGAAAGCTAGTGCTCTTACTGTTTTCAATAATGGTCGGCACACAACGGAACTCATGAGTACAAAAATTCTATTGCACAAGTCTCATAGTAACAATGAGCACCGAAGATAGGTATCGGTGGGGGTACTATTTTCTTCGAAGATGCTTCTTACACTTCGTCGGTAATATAGCATAAGTTCCCTGAGCGCGCTTTGTCTGTTACAGCCTTATGGCCTGATTGCCTTGTTTTCGGAAACACCGTCGATATTCTCGACAAGTGGAGTACATAACACTTTTCGGTCATTGACCGAAGAGGGAGAAGCCGACGACCGGTTAAGACGCGTTTAAAGTTCAGGTGAACATAGATATGATATAAGTACTTCGGTCCATACAATCATTCTTTTACCCAACTCACTCGGGGCTCTTAAATTTATGTGAGCTATTTTATAATAAGTGTTCTTGTTCTTAGTCGTTGCAAAGTCTTTTTTCTATCACTCCTTTTTTCGACGCGAGTGTGCGGTCACTAGCCGGATAGCCTTGCTTCTCTCTAAATCTGCTCAAGTGCAGTTTGCTAAACTAGCCTCGGAGAAGCACGCCGCCTTCGGGATAAGGAGGTTGAGGCCATAGGCTGACCTGCTTGGAGTCTTGAAATAGGATGTGTCATGTTAAAGCATGACAGAAGCACTTTTTTTACAGTCAAATTTTCGGATTGGCACCGAACACTTGATCTAGTTTGGACATTAGACTTTTGAATAAGTTTTTTGGCGTTTTGAGCCTATGGCACTTTCAAACTATTTGTGCATTTCATTATTAGTCTCGCGGTGCAACGCCGGACACCTTTAGGGATTCGGCAAAAACATTCTCGGATATTGCTATACATGCATCGGTTTCGAATTGTGTCTTCGTTCAATAGTTGGGTTGCCCGGCTCCTGTGCTTGCCTCCTACGTTTCGCTTTGTTCGGCTAGGTATGCCAAGGGAGAACCACTGCGATTGTGCTTCCAACTGGCATGGTCAAGCACCTCAGTGGAGAAAGCCGAAAACTGACTATCACAATAGGCGTAAACGGGTCAGCGATTCGATAACTATGATAAATGAAGGGCCGTTCATAACATTGGCCGAAGTGTTTACGGCTTGACCTCAGATGTCGCCGAACACTAACCGGGGCTCATAGCTAGCTTGCCCAGTTTAAAGCTCCTATGACTAAGCGAAAGTTTTAAAGCCCGCATATCTGATTGCCTCATTTCTGCTAACACAACCGCCTTCGGGCACCGAGACGTCGGCTAAGGGTTGTTTTGTTAGTGCGGAAACACCCTGCGTAGTATCTACCAAGGGGTAGAGGCTGATGATGGGCCACTTTCAACTAATAAACGGTCACAATGGAGTCAAAATAATGATGTAAAGTACTTGGATACATAGAATCATTACACATAATCTGTGATTTTACTCTGGATATCGATCCTTAATTCGGCCACCCGTGCCCACATTAAGGCTCGGGGGCTACTGGGCTTTGCGCTCATTATCTATAAATATTAAAGGGGCACATCGATCCCCTGATCTGGTGTTGCCTCCCGACCAGTGTCTCGGGGGCTACTGCATTGCTTATTCAATGCAGAGAATTCAAAGTGCTCAGTGTTCGGCTTGAACGAACTATGCGCATACATGTCTTCGGACAATAATAGGTACCATATGGACATATCCGGCATCAAGCTAGTAGATTGCGGCGACTTCTCACGACCCACTCTCAGGGGCCCGTTTGCCGATCACTATTATCTCTAATATATTACACTGCGTTTTTATTCCTATGTATGCTGCCGAGCTAGGAATTGATCCTCAGGCCGATTTCGCACATCGACCTGAGTCTCAGGGGCTACTGGGAATAGCGGTTTTTATGCTTGCCTTCAGGTGCATCTCGGGTTTTAGACTGATACACACCTTGAGGGCTACTGGCTATATATCTTGGCAGAGGATAAACTGCACCAGTTAAAAATATTCACAAAAAATCAGCCCACGGTTGGGGTGGTGAACCACCTTGGAGGCAGTCCGGCATAAACCTCGGGCGCCAGCGGCTAGCTCCATAAAAGGCATTTCCGGCATTAAGCTCGACTAAACTCCTTCAACTTTTTTGGACCAAGATGATCTATGACCTCTTGGATATAGTCCGGCGTTGGAGCTTGGACACAGTCCGGCGTTGGAGCTCGGATACATTCCGACGTTGGAGCTCGGAAGCAGTCCGGCGTTGGTACTCGGCTGCTAAAGATACCTCGAATGCAGTCTGGCGTTGGAGCTCGGACGCAAGAGGACACTGCCGCCCGGGAACAACTTCAAACCCGAGGTGTGGCATAAAAATAACAAGGCATTAATAAAGGTTGGAAACTTAAAGGGGCTCCTCTGATACCCAACGTGTAAACTCTTCGGATGCACTTCGGCGATCCTCAAGATCGAAGATGAGAAGATTTGTTGAACCAGTTTTCAAGACCGACGACCGAAGATGAAGAACAGTTCAGAAGAATCGAGGAGCGTCCCTAACTTGAAGACCGGTTCAGGGGGCTACTGACGGTGTCCTGGACTAGGGGGTACTCACCACGTCGTCTCCTGATCAGTTGGATTGGGCCGAGGACCCCCATGGCCGTATACTCATGGGCCAGTCCGGACAGTTGCCGCATACAAGGAAGATTCCACAAGACTTGGCAATCAAGACAAGGACTCCTCCCCCACCGGCGTATTCGGCTAGGACTCTTGTTATCCTAGGCCTCTGGTGCATTATATAAACCAGGGCCAAGCTAGTCGATAGACACAACAACAATCATACCATAGGCTAGCCTCTAGGGTTTAGCCTCTACGATCTCGTGGTAGATCAACTCTTGTAATACTCATATTCATCAAGATCAATCAAGCAGGAAGTAGGGTATTACCTCCATAGAGAGGGCCCGAACCTGGGTAAACATTGTGTCCCTTGCCTCCTGTTACCATCCGCCTTAGACACACAGTTCGGGACCCCCTACCCAAGATCCGCCGGTTTTGACACCGACACCCCCCTAGCCCAAACCGAATTGGACTAGGGGGCCAGCTCCCCTTTCCTCCTTTTCCTCCCTCTCCTTCCTTCTCCTTCTCCTCCTCCTAGTAGGAGTAGGAAAGGGGAGTCCTACTCCTAGTAGGAGGAGGACTCCTCCTCCTGGCGCCCTACAGGGGCCGGCCGGCCTCCCCCTTGCTCCTTTATATATGGGGGCAGGGGGGCACCCTAGAACACACAAGTTGATCAGTTGATCTCTCCCAACCGTGTGCGGTGCCCCCCTTCACCATAATCCACCTCAGTCATATCGTAGCGGTGCTTAGGCGAAGCCCTGCGTCGGTAGCATCATCATCACCATCATCATGCCATCGTGCTGACGGAACTCTCCCTCGAAGCTCTGCTGGATCGAAGTTCGTGGGACGTCATCGAGCTGAACGTGTGCTGAACTCGGAGGTGCCGTGCGTTCGGTACTTGGATCGGTCGGATCGTAAAGAATTACAACTACATCAACCGCGTTGTCATAACGCTTCCGCTTTCGGTCTACGAGGGTGCGTGGACAACACTCTCCCTCTCGTTGATGTGCATCACCATGATCTTGCGTGTGCGTAGAATTTTTTTTGAAATTACTACATTCCCCTACAATGGCATCCGAGCCATGTTTTATGCGTAGATGTTATATGCACAAGTAGAACACAAGTGAGTTGTGGGCGATACAAGTCATACTGCTTACCAGCATGTCATACTTTGGTTCGGCGGTATTGTTGGATGAAGCGGCCCGGACCGACATTACGCGTACGCTTACGCGAGACTGGTTCAACCGACGTGCTTTGCACACAGGTGGCTGGTAGGTGTCAGTTTCTCCAACTTTAGTTGAACCGAGTGTGGCTACGCCCGGTCCTTGAGAAGGTTAAAACAACACTAACTTGATGAACTATCGTTGTGGTTTTGATGCGTAGGTAAGAACGGTTCTTGCTCAGCCCGTAGCAACCACGTAAAACTTGCAACAACAAAGTAGAGGACGTCTAACTTGTTTTCGCAGGGCATGTTGTGATGTGATATGGTCAAGACGTGATCAGATATAAGTTGTTGTATGAGATGATCATGTTTTGTTGAAGTTATCGGCAACTGGCAGAAGCCTTATGGTTGTCTCTTTATTGCATAAGATGCAAGCGCCAAATAATTGCTTTACTTTATCGCTATGCGATAGCAATAGTTGGCGAGACGACCATGTAATGACACATTGATATAGATCAAGATGATGGAGATCATGGTGTCATGCTGGTGACGATGGAGATCATGATGATGCCTTGGAGATGAAGATCAAAGGCACAAGATGATGATGGTCATATCATGTCACATATTATGATTGCATGTGATGTTTATCTTTTATACATCTTATCTTGCTTTGATTGACGGTAGCATTATAAAGATGATCTCTCACTAAATTCTCAAGGTACAAGTGTTCTCCCTGAGTATGCACCATTGCGAAAGTTCTTCGTGCTGAGACACCACGTGATGATCGGGTGTGATAGCCTCTACGTTCAAATACAACGGGTGCAAAACAGTTTGTCGGGGAAGCTGATCGTGACCCACGAACACCTATGGGACCTGGCGGACCGAGTCCCTTGTGGTTTGGAGGGGGGGCGGAGATTGCACGAAGAGTAGATCGAGGCGATGCACACGAGCAGTTTACCCAGCTTCGGAGCTCTCCGGAGAGATAACACTCCTACTGCTGCTTAGCTGATTATATTGTGTTCTTGCTAGGGAGCAAGGGATGCTACAAAACCTAGCCTGAGTGAGTGTGGTCTCGAATGAGTCGAATGAACCGCACGAGTCGAACCCTTTCTACGTTGCACTTGGGCCTCCTTTTATAGGCTCAAGGGGTCACCACAGGTGGCAACGTAGACGAGGGTACAAATGGAAAAATAGTAGTTGGTACACCGACTTGTACAGTGTATAGTGCATATACCTAACTCTGACGGCAAGGGACAAGATCCATAAATGCCCGTCCCTGTCGCCTGAACAGTGCAAAAAGGGACCGTCAAGTGCACCACCGTTTGCCACGATGGTAAGCCTGTCAGCGCCGCTTATCGCTGCTCCCCGCTGGCTGCACAGCCCTTCGACACGCGTGCCTGGAGTAGCCCCACGGCGACACGTTGGCGGATGAGCTGGAGTGGAGATGAAGAGAGGTTGCCTATCGCGGCAAGCATCTTGCCGCGGCTGAATCCTTGTCGCGCTCGGGAGCTTGTCGCTCACCAAGCCTTCCCGGCAAGCTCCTCTTGCCGGGGTCTTGTTTCCTTCGTGCCCTGAGTGGCCTTCCCGGCAAGCTCCTCTTGCCGGGGTCTTGAATACTTTGTTCTTGAATGGCTCCAAAGGAGCCGCGGAGGACCTTGGCGGTCACCAGGCAAGCCTTGCCGCGGGGTGCTGCAACTGCCCGTGCACGAGTTCGGGATACTAGGGTACCCCTACTCTAGTACACCGACAGGAGCCCCCGGGCCTGGGCCACACACGGTGCCGAGCGCTGTTGGGCCAGGCCCAAAACAGTGCACGGGCACGCGCGGCCTGGGGAACGCCGTTACTCGCTCCGGACCCACCACGTCTCCCACGAACAGCACGCGCCGAACGTGGCGTCGTGGGAGAGATCGTGGGGGCCTTCTTTAATCGGAAAAGCGGAACGCCCGCCCCCTCTCCCTCCTTATAAGCAGGGGAAACAGGGGCAGGATGCCCACTTGCCATTGCTGTCACATCTCAAAACCACCGCCGCTCTTCCCTTCTTCTCAAATCCGAAGAGAGCGACGCCCCGCCCCTGTCACATCCCTAGAATTGCTTGACATTAGTTGCATTAAGGCATTCATGTCATCATGTTAATTTCCATGAAAATTGAAATAGGGATTTGTGAAACCCTCAGAATCACTTTTGGAAATGACCTAAATAAAAATCGCTCCAAAAAGGTCCAAGAAAATGCTCATGTGGCCCCCTAAAAATATTGGACAAGGTTAACAAACTAACCAATATTTTTAGGATCTCATAAGTATTTATTTTGGGCATTTGGAATATCTGATAAATATTGTCTTGGATATATATTACTATGTATATAAAATATTGTCCAAAATTGTGCCCTTTTGTTGAGGAGCTCTGGAATAATATAGTTAGCTCCTGCAAAAATTGGCATAATTAAATAAATTGATTTAGTATTTTATTTAAATCAAAACAGATGTCAGAAAATTAGAAAACAGAAATAAAAAGGGATGCTTACCTGGCTTACCTAGCGCCCGAACCGGCCCAGCCTCTCTTTCTCCCCCCCCCTCCCCACGCTGGCCCACTCCAGCGGCCCAGCCCAGCGCCCCACCGCTCATCGTCTTCCTCTGCCAGAAGGCAGAGGCGAGGCGTGTGGGCCAGCAATGCCACCGCCACCTCCCACCTGCCTGCTTCACCCCGGCATACTCGGCGCCTCCCAGACAGCCACGCGCGCCCCAGCTCTCTCTCACTCTCCCGACCCTCCCCTTCCTCTGCTCTCTCTCCCTCACGCAACCGCGGCGCCACCGTCGCCGCCCGCTGCCTGCTGCCGCAGCCACCGCCCTTCCCTTGCCTCGCCTGGCGTGCCCAAGAGCTCCGCCTCGTCGCCCGGACCTCTCCGCTGACCCACGCGACCCCAAACGCCCTCGAGCGCCGACCTCGCCCTCGTCTTCAACCTCGGGCACCCGAGCCGCCTCCGGTCGATTCGGCGCCGCCAGGACCTCCCCGAGCTCACTGATTCCCTCTCCGACCCCGCGGTGAGCTCCCGTGCAAAACCCCTTCTTTTCCCCTCGCGTTTGCGAGCTCTAGGCCATAGCCCCGTCGCAGCCGACAGCTCCTCGCCGCTGGCCATGGCGCCGCCGCGGCCACAGCCCCTGCCGATCGCGTCGGAGCGTGTCAACGTGCTCAGGAGCCTTCCAGGAGCACGTAGCACCCTTCGCCCTCCCCTCTCGTGCACCGCAGCCCCGTAGCCACCGAACCCGAGCTCCGGCGGCCGCCAAGTTCGCCGCCGGCGTCGATCCCGGCCGCCCCGACCCCGGCTATCCCCACCAAGAACCTCAGCGCATCCCCAGCTCCCCGTAGGTACTCTCCCCGGCCCTTTTGGTGGCCGGAATGGCCATTTGCACTTGCGCCGCGCGTGGTTCGCCTTGGCTAAGCGCCGGCGCCCATCGACCCGCTGACCGGCGTGGGTTGACCCACCGCCCGGTTTGACCTCCCCTCTCCCCACTGACATGCGGGCCCCGCCCGGCTAACTAAGTCAGGTTAGTGTTAATTAGGTTAGGTTAATTAGTTAGACACTGACCAGTGGGTCCCAGCGTCAGGTTTGACCTGGACAGCGACCCAGTTGACCGCTGACGTCACACCGACGTCAGGCTGACGCAGTAATACCCTTTTATAGATTTAATTTAATTCAGTAAATTTCAGAAAATACTCTAAACTTCTAAAAATCATATAAATTCAACCGTAACTCGGATGGAAATAATTTATATATGAAAAATGATCAGAAAAATATGAAGAATCTGTTTATGCCATGATCATGCATGTTTGAACAAGTTAACATCACTGAATAGGATGAAACATGATTAGGGTAACTTAGGTAATAGCATTTTGAGTTGGAATTCAACCTTGTTTGAATTCCACTCCAACTAACCTGGTTTATTATTGCATTAGGTGAATTCAGTACCTTAACATGATCATACATCATATATGTGCATTGCATTGATTGTGTTCTCTCTTGTCTGCCGGAAATTGTCCCTCTCGGTGAGCGACGATCGACGATGAAATCGATGACACCGATGAAGAACTATATTATCTTGAAGTGCCGGGCAAGCAAAACCCCTTGTTCATTCGATACAATCCCACTCTCTCGCTCCTGCTCTATTTTATTGCATTAGGACAACAACGATTCAAGCTGTTACTTGCTGCGGTAGCTGAACCCCTTGATCCTTTGCATGACTGTCATTCCACGATAATTAGATGAAACCCACTAGCATGAGTAGGAGTTGTTTGAGCCCATGTTGTGCCTACTCATTTATGCTTGTTTGTCATGCCTGCTCTGCTTAGAGTTGAGTCGGGTCGATTCATCGGGAATGAATTGGAGTTGTTATGAACATGTCCTATTGTGTGTGAGCTAAGTGTGTGAACACGATTTGGTAAAGGTAGCGGTGAGAGGCCATGTAGGAGTACATGGTGGGTTGTCTCATTGCAGCCGTCCTCGAGAACTGAGTTACGTGTTTGTGATCCATGAACTAGCTACTACCACGCATTGGGCCCGAAACCAATGGACCCTCTCGGCTTCTTGACCACCCTTGTCCTCGGTCCGGGAGTTGCAAGTAGTTTTGGTGTTTGTAGCATCTTGGGGGCCGCATAGCGCTGACCTTAGGGGTGGGTTGTGTTGCGGTAGGCACTGTGGGTTGGTGTACCAGTGCCCGTTTGGTATCTCGGGAACCCTGCACATCGTTCGGGGCTGTATGGGAAACCTCGGCGGACTCCTGCGGATGGAACCGAATAGGCGATAAACCTGGACTAGGGACTCGAGTGTTTAGGTAGGCTGTGGCCGACACCCACGTTGGGCTTCCGCTTGAAGGTTGCGAGTACATGTCGTGTGGCGGCGGTAAGTGGTGAGCGTGTGTGAAGAAGTACACCCTGCAGGGTTAAATATGATCTATTGAATAGCCGTGTCCACGGAGAAGGACTTCTGGGTTGCCTATACCAGTTCATAGACAAGTGAAAGTGGATACTCTAAAATGCGCAAGATAAGCGTGAGTGCTATGGATGGCGTTCTCGTAGGGAGGCGGGGCGGATCCATAGTGGTGTATTGATATGGTGAATATGTGGACTCGTGCGCCACCTCAAAGGAGTTACTTGCGATCGTAGTTCGGGATAGCCACGAGTCAAAGCTAGCTTGCTGCGGTCAAACTCCACCACCCCCTTTTGATAATGTTGCATATGTAGTTAGTTTCGATGTAAGTCTTGCTGAGTACAATTGTACTCACGTTTGCTTATTTTATGTTTTGCGAGAGAGGCGTCGGTCTAGCTAGTAGTTCCACGTGGACTTGACGTTTAGCTTGATACCTCAGCTACGATCTTGTGCCTCGGCGGGATCGGTAGATAGTCAGGCTTCTCAGCCTTTTTCATTTATAGTTATGCGTACTCGGACATGATTAGCTTCCGCTTGTGTTTTGACTTGTATGCTTCGAGTGTTGGGTCATGAGACCCTGTTTGTAATATCTCGCTCCTCGGGCCTAATGAATAATATTTGAGTCGTAGAGTTATGTTGTGATGCCACGTCGTATTTACACATATTGAGCATATTGCGTGTATGTTTGAAATGCTTGGTATGTGTGGGATCCGACAAACTAGTTGTTTATCCTTGGCAGCCTCTCATATGGGGAAATGTAGTCTCGTGATTACGGCGATAGTAGTCCGCTACAGCCCGGTTCACGAGTCCTGCTAGCCCAGCACTCTGCTTGGACACTTGACTGGCGGCATGTGATTCATTTTGTTCCTATGTCGTCCTTCGGGAAATGTCACGCGGTGATACTTGGAGTCCTGCCTAGCCTGCTACAGCCGGGATACGGAGTCCTGTTAGCCAGTGCTACAGCCCAAGTTCATCGTTGATGACCGACATGCTCGAAGTGTTTCATGTATGCCTGTCCCCATAGGTTAGTGCGCTTTGGGTTCACGACTAGCCATGTCGGCCGGGTTCTTTGTCATATGGATGCTAGCGACACTATCATATCGTGAGCCAAAAGGCGCAAGCGGTCCGGGCCATGGTAAGGCGACACCGTGGGAATACCGTGCGTGAGGCGCAAAGTGATATGATGTGTTACATGCTAGATCGGTGTGACTTAGGATCGGGGTCCTGACAGCGTTGGTATCAGAGCCTGACTGCCTGTAGGATTACCAAGCCAAACTGGTCGAAGTTGTGTCTAGAAATGCTTTAGTTATGTAAGGGAATTGATTGTGGAAGGGAACGTAAGGCTCTTTTTACTCCTTATACCTCATGGCCTTCTGATCTGAGTCATCCTCTTCTCTTCTACGGGGTTTAAGAACTAGGCTTCTCATCTATCTATCAGGATGACGTGTTACTAATCCATAGACCTTTAAGATTGTTGGTTCTAATTCCCAGTTTAGTTCCTACTATCTCTGTATGATAACTGTTGATCTCGAAATCCTGTTATGATGTTGTTGAGTGGTTATGCCACCATTTCTGCAGGATGTCTCAAATCATTTTGAGCAATTACAGCCGTTATGCTGTCCGAGTCATCCCAGGTCTCTAAATAGTCTGATGCATTTGCAAATCCTCTCCTTCCGTTTCCGATGTCCTTTTGGTCAGAATAAGCACACTAATCGGTCGGTTGAGGTACTCTGTTGCCTCGACATATATGTTGCAACTATTATTATGACCCTAGATGTTTAGGAAGTCACCTAGCAATTTAGCAATGCTTTTGTATCCCTAGTGTGATGATTCTGGCCATCATTTTCGAAAGCATCTCGTGAAGCCATTTAGTAGTAAGCATTCTACTCCTGGGTTGCTGAACCCGAGATTCCTTCTACTTCATGTTGCTAGCATTTGCTAGTGCCTTTAGGATATTAGTAAACCTTGCGATAGTCCTCGAAGTCCGTGGTATTCTCCTTTTTCCAAATACCATGAACCGCTTATGGCAGAAGTTCTTTTGAGCCAAAGATCACAATAAGAGTGCTCTTGAGGAGTTCTCCATTCATAATTGTGAATCTGCAAATTCTACCTTCCGCATGGATTACCCGGAAGAAATGTTGAGCGTTGCTCGATATACTAATCTATGCATCCACAACTCAGAAAATTATATGTTCCTTGAGTTGTTCCTCTTTAGTCGTATTCTGACCTTCATCTATCAATTAATAGCCAAGGGTATGTGTGCATTTGTGTTCATCGATGCATTCTATCCTTGTAGTCCGTCGAGCCATTCTATTACGGAATGACTAGGAGAAACAAACTCCAGTACCTCATCCATTTCTAGGATTGGGTCAAAGCAATTATATTCCGCAGATCAAAACGCCAATTCAGCTTTTGATTCTGTTCTACCTTGGAGTGTTACCATCTTTATGTCAAGAGTGTCATGAGGATTGCACTAACTCTCATGAATTTTTGACGTAGTGATACTTCTCACCATCATCATTCATTCCTCGGTCCCGTGTTCTTTATGTAACGGAATGCCGACAAGTGGGTTGTGATGTGTGAAATCAATACTCCGAGCAACTCATTGCTTGGTAGTGAATGGACAATATTCTCATTCTTAGCGTGTTGGTTGTTAAATCATCATCCCAAGATTGATCGTGCTACCTAGTCCTTACTTCTGGTGCACACTTCGATTGATGAGTTAGGATTGTGTCAAGTCCTCACTCATTTGATCATATCGTCTTGCCCTGAAAAGCAAGATTGTTCTCGAGCTTAGTAACATACCAGTGGTTCGTGACTTTCCAAATATCTTCTTAGAAGTGTTACCGGGTTGCTCCCTGACTGTTATGTTGAGCTCGTGATCAAGTTGGTTCCCTGTGGACCACCCTTTCTCCAAGAATCTGTGTTGGATATTCCTGAGCTAGTCGGTTAAGCTAGACAACAACTTGGAGAGTTGGAAGATAAAAGCTTGCCTAACCTAGTTCGATCCAAAGGGATATTTTGTGTAGTGTGTATTGAAGAAAGATGATATCTTCATCGATTGGTCCTCGTGATCGGTTGTTGGACCTATTGTCCTACCAATTCTTTGACTTGAGTATGGGCCATTGTCAAGTCAAATCAGAACCAACGATATTCGTAATGTTGTCTTACTCGTGGTTGATCCTTCGAGCATACACCATTACCTCTTTTGGTCTGACCAATACTATCACGTGTTCACATGATGGTGGAAGTCCAGTGATATGGAAATTCCGATGAGTTGCTGTTGAGCCCATCGGTAGCATTTTGTCTCTCCCCCATGAGTCATGTTGAGCACCAACGTAGTATTGGAAACTTGTGTAAGCAATGCCTTCGTGATCCGTTCATGAAGCCTATGCTTGGATGGAAGGAGTGACTTCCTCGAATCCATGTGCTTTAGGTGTAAGTTGCCGCCATGGAATTGAGAAAGGTTTGTTTTGTTCCTTTGGAATCATCCCAAGTCAGTCATGCACGTGCGAAGTATTCTATGGCATGATGGACTGATCATCTTCATCTCATATGAATTCCATAGCACACCAAGCCACTGATTGATTTGTTCAAGGAGAAGAAGTTCCTTCCTAAGAGCTAATCCGGACTTATGTAAGGACTTCGTTATCCGCAATGATGGTTCCCAACCTGAACTTCGGTAGTGTTTATTATAAGATTACTTGTGTGGTCATGCTTGTCTAGGACAGCGTGTCCACGGGTTTGTAGCAGAACCAGCTCATGTTTTGGAGCTTGCTATCGTAGTTCATATCCCGAGAATCTCGCAACGCCATCTCGTCGAATTGTGTTGCAACCCTTCCTTTTCAGACAGGATGAGTCTGAAATATCCTAACACCAACCAGATCTGAATCTCAGGCGGATATGATGGTTGGAACTTTCCAACAGTTGCATTTTCGTTCTCAACTTGCACCGTCCTTGTACTATCCCGCTATAGACTGTCTCCTTAGTAATTCTTGTCCAGAGTTATCTTCAAAAGTGGACTTACCATGGGTCCCCCCCCCTCCACCTTCGATGATAAGCAAATCATCCATTGCGTTGTCTTCAACAAGGTAGTCTACATCATCCATTCCAGTCCAAGTGTACCATTTCCTTTGCACTCCACCAAATGATCGTTTGTGATTGCCTTAGGCTGGTATAAAGAGTTTCAATGATGTTATATCAAAAGTAATTCTTTTTGCCACTTAAGGGAATAGTTCCTCGCGTCACCCTCTCGAGGTGGCCCGCTATTGAATCATGGCAAATATTTTCTCACCACCATGATACCATCCACCATCCTTCTAAGCGTGGAATTGTTGCCACCAATCAAACCTCGTTGTTGTTCCCCCATCCCTCTCGATGCATTTTATGTCTCAACTCAAGATGTGTCACCGTCTCAGTCCATGAGTCGATCATGTTTACTTAATCTTCGTGAAGATCGAATCATGTAGGGCTTCCCCTTTTTTCCGTTGTCATGTCGGGTGAAGATCTCGAAGACGTCAAGACCAAGAAGATGGAGGGAACCAACATCTTCGAGAAGGCAATTGGATCATGAGGATTGTAATAGTTTGTGACCTCCTTTTCCCTCTTACCTCCCGTCTTGAATCTCGGGGCGAGATTCTTGTTTGGTGGGGGTGAGTTGTCACATCCCTAGAATTGCTTGACATTAGTTGCATTAAGGCATTCATGTCATCATGTTAATTTCCATGAAAATTGAAATAGGGATTTGTGAAACCCTCAGAATCACTTTTGGAAATGACCTAAATAAAAATCGCTCCAAAAAGGTCCAAGAAAATGCTCATGTGGCCCCCTGAAAATATTGGACAAGGTTAACAAACTAACCAATATTTTTAGGATCTCATAAGTATTTATTTTGGGCATTTGGAATTAATCTGATAAATATTGTCTTGGATATATATTACTATGTATATAAAATATTGTCCAAAATTGTGCCCTTTTGTTGAGGAGCTCGGAATAATATAGTTAGCTCCTGCAAAATTGGCATAATTAAATAAATTGATTTAGTATTTTATTTAAATCAAAACAGATGTCGAGAAAATTAGAAAACAGAAATAAAAGGATGCTTACGGCTTACCTAGCGCCCGAACGGCCCACCTCTCTTTCTCCCCCCCTCCCACGCTGGCCCTCCAGCTGCCCAGCCCAGCGCCCACCGCTCATCGTCTTCCTCTGCGGAAAGGCGAGGCGGCGTGTGGCCAGCAATGCCACCGCCACCTCCCACCCTGCCTGCTTCACCCCGCGCCTGGGCGCCTCCCCGACAGCCACCGCGCCCCCAGCTCTCTCACTCTCTCCGACCCCTCCCCTTCCTCTGCTCTCTCTCCCTCACGCAACCGAGCGCCACCGCCGCCGCCTGCCGCCGCAGCCACCGCCCTTCCCTTGCCTCGCCTGGCGTGCCCAAGAGCTCCGCCTCGTCGCCGGACCTCTCCGCTGACCCACGCGACCCCAAGCGCCCTCGAGCGCCGACCTCGCCTCGTCTTCAACCTCGGGCACCCAGCCGCCTCCGGTCGATTCAGCGCCCCGAACCTCCCGAGCTCACTGATTCCCTCTCCGACCCAGCGGTGAGCTCCGTGCAAAACCCCTTCTTTTCCCTCGCGTTTGCGAGCCTCTAAGCCATAGCCCGTCGCAGCCGACAGCTCCTCGCCGCCCGGCCATGGCGCCGCCAGCCACAGCCCTACCCGATCGCGTCGGGCGTGTCAACGTGCTCAGGAGCCTTCCAGGAGCACGTAGCACCCTTCGCCCTCCCCTCTCGTGCACCGCAGCCCCGTAGCCACCGAACCCGAGCTCCGGCGGCCGCCAAGTTCGCCGCCGGCGTCGATCCCGGCCGCCCCGACCCCGGCTATCCCCACCAAGAACCTCGGCGCATCCCGGCTCCCGTAGGTACTCTCCGGCCCTTTTGGTGGCGGAATGGCCATTGCACTTGCGCCGCGCGTGGTTCGGCGGCTACTAAACGCCGGCGCCCTCGACCCGTGACGGCGTGGGTTGACCCACCGCCGGTTTGACCTCCCCTCTCCCCAGCGACATGCGGGCCCCGCCCGCTAACTAAGTCGAGTTAGTGTTAATTAGGTTAGGTTAATTAGTTAGACACGACCGGTGGGTCCCAGCGTCGAGTTTGACCTGGACAGCGACCAGTTGACGCTGACGTCACACCGACGTCGGTGACATGATAATACCCTTTTATAGATTTAATTTAATTCAGTAAATTTCAGAAAATACTCTAAACTTCTAAAATCATATAAATTCAACCAGTAACTTCGGATGGAAATAATTTATATATGAAAATGATCAGAAAAATATGAAGAATCTGTTTATGCCATGATCATGCATGTTTGAACAAGTTAACATCACTGAATAGGATGAAACATGATTAGGGTAACTTAGGTAATAGCATTTTGAGTTGGAATTCAACCTTGTTTGAATTCCACTCCAACTAACCTGGTTTATTATTGCATTAGGTGAATTCAGTACCTTAACATGATCATACATCATATATGTGCATTGCATTGATTGTGTTCTCTCTTGTCTGCCGGAAATTGTCCCCTCTCGGTAGACGACGTATCGACGATGAAATCGATGACACCGATGAAGAACTATATTATCTTCAGAAGTGCCAGGCAAGCAAAACCCCCTTGTTCATTCCGATACAATCCCACTCTCTCGCTCCTGCTCTATTTTATTGCATTAGGACAACAACGATTCAACTGTTACTTGCTGCGGTAGCTGAACCCCTTGATCCTTTGCATGACTGTCATTCCACGATAATTAGATGAAACCCACTAGCATGAGTAGGAGTTGTTTGAGCCCATGTTGTGCCTACTCATTTATGCTTGTTTGTCATGCCTGCTACTGCTTAGAGTTGAGTCGGGTCTGATTCATCGGGAATGAATTGGAGTTGTTATGAACATGTCCTATTGTGTGTGAGCTAAGTGTGTGAACACGATTTGGTAAAGGTAGCGGTGAGAGGCCATGTAGGAGTACATGGTGGGTTGTCTCATTGCAGCCGTCCTCAGGAACTGAGTTCTGTGTTTGTGATCCATGAACTAGCTACTACCACGCATTGGGCCCGAAACCAATGGACCCTCTCGGCTTCTTGACCACCCTTGTCCTCAGTCCGGGAGTTGCAAGTAGTTTTGGTGTTTGTAGCATCTTTGGGGGCGCGCATAGCGCTGACCTTAGGGGTGGGTTGTGTTGCGGTAGGCACCGTGTTGATGTACCGAGTGCCCGTTTGGTATCTCGGGAACCCTGCACACATCGTTCGGGGCTGTATGGGAAACCTCGGCGGACTCCTGCGGATGGAACCGAATAGGCGATAAAACTGGACTAGGGACTCGAGTGTTTAGGTAGGCTGTGGCCGACACCCACGTTGGGCTTCCGCTTGAAGGTTGCGAGTACATGTCGTGTAAACGGCGGTAAGTGGTGAGCGTGTGTGAAGAAGTACACCCTGCAGGGTTAAATATGATCTATTGAATAGCCGTGTCCACGGAGAAGGACTTGGGTTGCCTATACCGGTTCATAGACAAGTGAAAGTGGATACTCTAAAATCGCAAGATAGCGTGAGTGCTATGGATGGCGTTCTCGTAGGGAGGCGGGGCGGATCCATAGTGGTGTATTGATATGGTGAATATGTGGACTCGTGTGCGCCACCTCAAAGGAGTTACTTGCGTTCGTAGTTCAGGATAGCCACCGAGTCAAAGCTGGCTTGCTGCGGTCAAACTCCACCACCCCTTTTGATAATGTTGCATATGTAGTTAGTTCGATGTAAGTCTTGCTGAGTACAATTGTACTCACGTTTGCTTATTTTATGTTTTGCAGAGAGACGTCAGTCTCGCTAGTAGTTCCACGTGGACTTCGACGTTTAGCTTGATACCTCAGCTACGATCTTGTGCCTCGGCAGGATCTGGTAGATAGTCAGGCTTCTCAGCCTTTTTCATTTATAGTTGTCTGTACTCAGACATGATTAGCTTCCGCTTGTGTTTTGACTTGTATGCTCTGAGTGTTGGGTCATGAGACCCCTGTTTGTAATATCTCGCTCCTCGGAGCCTAATGAATAATATTTGAGTCGTAGAGTTATGTTGTGATGCCACGTCGTATTTACACATATTGAGCATATTGCGTGTATGTTTGAAATGCTTGGTATGTGTGGGATCCGACAAACTAGTTGTTTATCCTTGGCAGCCTCTCATATGGGAAATGTAGTCTCGTGATTACGGCGATAGTAGTCCGCTACAGCCGGTTCACGGAGTCTGCTAGCCCAGCACTACTGCTTGGACACTTGACTGGCGGCATGTGATTCATTTCGTTCCTATGTCTGTCCCCTTGAAATGTCGCGCGGTGATACTTGGAGTCTGCCTAGCCTGCTACAGCCGGGATACGGAGTCTGTTAGCCAGTGCTACAGCCCAAGTTCATACGTTGATGACCGACATGCTCGAAGTGTTTCATGTATGCCTGTCCCCATAGGTTAGTGCGCTTTGGGTTCACGACTAGCCATGTCGGCCGGGTTCTTTGTCATATGGATGCTAGCGACACTATCATATCGTGAGCCAAAAGCGCGCAAGCGGTCCCGGGCCATGGTAAGGCGACACCCGTGGGAATACCGTCGTGAGGCGCAAAGTGATATGATGTGTTACATGCTAGATTGGTGTGACTTAGGATCGGGGTCTGAAGCCATTCTATTCGGAATGACTAGGAGAAACAAACTCGATACCTCATCCATTTCTAGTTGGGTCAAGCAATTATATTCCATGAGATCAAAGCGCCAATTCAGCTTTTGATTACTTTCTACCTTAGGTGTTACCATCTTTATGTCAAAGTGTCATGGGGATTGCACTAACTCTCATGAATTTTGGCCGTGTGATACTTCTCACCATCATCATTCATTCCTCGGTCCGTATTCTTGTATGTACGGAATGCGGAAGCAAGTGGGTTGTGATGTGTGAAATCAATACTCAAAGAGCAACTCATTGCTTGGTAGTGAATGAACAATATTCTCATTCTTAAGCGTGTTGGTTGTTAAATCCATCATCCCAAGATTGATCGTGCTACCTAGTCCTTACTTCTGGTGCACACTTGATTGATGAGTTAGGATTGTGTCAAGTCCTCACTCATTTGATCATATCGTCTTGCCACGAAAAGCAAGATTGTTCTCGAGCTTAGTAACATACCGATTGGTTCGTGACTTTCCAAATATCTTCTTGGAAGTGTTACGGGTTGCTCCACATTGTTATGTTGAGCTCGTGATCAAGTTGGTTCCACAGTGGACCACCCTTTCTCCAAGAATCATGTTGGATATTCTGAGCTAGTCGGTTAAGCTGAACAACAACTTGAAGTTGGAAGATAAAAGCTTGCCTAACCTAGATTCGATCCAAAGGGATATTTTGTGTAGTGTATTGAAGAAAGATGATATCTTCATCGATTGGTCCTCGTGATCGGTTGTTGGACCTATTGTCCTACCAATTCTTTGACTTGAGTATGGGCCATTGTCAAGTCAAATCGGAATAACGATATTATTAATGTTGTCTTACTGCGTGGTTGATCCTTGAGCATACACCATTACCTCTTTTGGTCGACCAATACTATCACGTGTTCACATGATGGTGGAAGTCGGTGATATGGAAATTCCGATGAGTTCTTGTTGAGCCCATCGGTGGCATTTTCATCTCTCCCCATGAGTCATGTTGAGCACCAACGTGGTATTGGAAACTTGTGTAAGCAATGCCTTCGTGATCCGTTCATGAAGCCTATGCTTGGATGGAAGGTGACTTCCTCGAATTCATGTGCTTTAGGTGTAAGTTGCCGCCATGGAATTGAGAAAGGTTTGTTTTGTTCCTTTGGAATCATCCCAAGTCGATCATGCCGTCGCGAAGTATTCTATGGCATGATGGACTGATCATCTTCATCTCATATGAATTCCATAGCACACCAAGCCCTTGATTGATTTGTTCAAGGAGAAAGATTCCTTCCTAAGAGCTAATCGGACTTATGTAAGGACTTCGTTATCCATAATGATGGTTCCCAACCTGAACTTCGGTAGTGTTTATTATAAGATTCTTGTGTGGTCATGCTTGTCAGGACAGGCGTGTCCCGCGGGTTTATTGAGAACCAGCTCATGTTTTGGAGCTTGCTATCGTAGTTCATATCGAGAATCTACTAGCGCCATCTCGTCAATGTGTTGCAACCCTTCCTTTTCAGACAGGATGAGTCTGAAATATCCTAACACCAACCAGATCTGAATCTCGGTAGGATATGATGGTTGGAACTTTCCAACGAGTTGCATTTTCGTTCTCAACTTGCACCGTCCTTGTACTATCCGCTATAGGCTGTCTCCTTAGTAATTCTTGTCCAGAGTTATCTTCAAAAGTGGACTTACCATGGGTCCCCCCCCCTCCACCTTCGATGATAAGCAAATCATCCATTGCGTTGTCTTCAACAAGGTAGTCTACATCATCCATTCCAGTCCAAGTGTACCATTTCCTTTGCACTCCACCAAATGATCGTTTGTGATTGCCTTAGGCTGGTATAAAGAGTTTCAATGATGTTATATCAAAAGTAATTCTTTTTGCCACTTAAGGGAATAGTTCCTCGCGTCACCCTCTCGAGGTGGCCGCTATTGAATCATGGCAAATATTTTCTCACCACCATGATACCATCCACCATCCTTCTAAGCGTGGAATTGTTGCCACCAATCAAACCTAGTTGTTGTTCCCCATCCTCTCGATGCATTTTATGTCTCAACTCAAGATGTGTCACCGTCTCAGGTCCATGAGTCGATCATGTTTACTTAATCTTATTGAAGATCGAATCATGTAGGGCTTCCCCTTTTTTCCGTTGTCATGTCGGGTGAAGATCTCGAAGGCGTCAAGACCAAGAAGATGGAGTGAACCAACATCTTGAGGAAGACAATTGGATCATGAGGATTGTAATAGTTTGTGACCTCCTTTCCCTCTTACCTCCGTCTTGAATCTAAAGGTGAGATTCTTGTTTAGTGAGGGGTGGTTGTCACATCCCTAAATTGCTTGACATTAGTTGCATTAAGGCATTCATGTCATCATGTTAATTTCCATGAAAATTGAAATAGGGATTTGTGAAACCCTCGAGAATCACTTTTGGAAATGACCTAAATAAAATCGCTCCAAAAGGTCCAGAAAATGCTCATGTGGCCCTGAAAATATTGGACAAGGTTAACAAACTAACCAATATTTTTAGGATCTCATAAATATTTATTTTGGGCATTTGGAATTATCTGATAAATATTGTCTTGGATATATATTACTATGTATATAAAATATTGTCCAAAATTGTGCCCTTTTGTTGAGGACTCTGGAATAATATAGTTAGCTCCTGCAAAATTGGCATAATTAAATAAATTGATTTAGTATTTTATTTAAATCAAAACAGATGTAGAAAATTAAACAGAAATAAAAAGGATGCTTACACAACACCTAGCGCCCGAACAATGACCTCTCTTTCTCCCCCCCCTCCCCTTTGGCCCACTGGTAGCCCATGCCAGCCCTACCGCTCATCGTCTTCCTCTGCCCGGAAAAGCGAGGAGAGGCGGCAGTGTGCCAATACCACCAACCACCTCCGCTACACACCTTCACCCACGGCATGGGCGCCTCCCAGGCAGCCACGCGCCCCAGGCTCTCTCTCACTCTCTCCAGGCCCCTCCCCTTCCTCACTCTCTCTCTCCCTGCATGCAACAAGGCGCCACCGTCGCCGCTTCGCTGTCTGCCCCTTGCCCCGCCCTTCCCTTGCCTCGCTTGGCGTGCCCAAGGCTCCGCCTCGTCGCCCCGGACCTCTCCGCTGACCCACCGCGAGCCCCAGCGCCCTCGAGCCCGACCTACGCCCTCGTCTTCAACCTCGGGCACCCAGCCGCCTCCGGTCGATTCAGGCGCCTGAGCCTCCCGAGCTCAGCGATTCCCTCTCCAGACCGCGGTGAGCTCCGTGCAAACCCCTTCTTTTCCCCTCGCGTTTGCGAGCCTCTGAAACCATAGCCCGTCGCAGCCGAAAGCTGACCTCGCCGCCCGGCCATGGCGCCTTGCCAGCCACTGCCCGAACGCGGTCGGGCGTGTCAGCGTGCTCAGGAGCCTTCCGAACCGCAGCACTTCGCCCTCCCCTCTCGTGCACGCAGCCTTAACCCGCAGACGAGCCCGAGCTCGGCCGCCAGATTCGCCGCCGGCGTCGATCCCGGCCGCCCGACCCCGGCTATCCCCACCAAGAACCTCGGCGCATCCCGGCTCCCGTGGGTACTCTCCCGGCCCTTTTGGTGGCGGAATAGCCATTACACTGCGCCCTTGGCGTCGCGATTCGCCCGTGACTAAGCGCCAGCGTATGACCCGGCCCGACGGCGTGGGTTGACCCCCGCCGGTTTGACCTCCCCTCTCCCCCAGCGACATGCGGGCCCGCCCGTATCTAAGTCGAGTTAGTGTTAATTAGGTTAGGTTAATTAGTTAGACCAGCGACCGGTGGGTCCCAGCGTCGAGGTTTGACCTGGACAGCGACCAGTTGACCGCTGACGTCACACACGGCGTCGGTGACGATAATACCCTTTTATAGATTTAATTTAATTCAGTAAATTTGAAAATACTCTAAACTTCTAAAAATCATATAAATTCAACCGTAACTTCGGATGGAAATAATTTATATATGAAAAATGATCAGAAAAATATGAAGAATCTGTTTATGCCATGATCATGCATGTTTGAACAAGTTAACATCACTGAATAGGATGAAACATGATTAGGGTAACTTAGGTAATAGCATTTTGAGTTGGAATTCAACCTTGTTTGAATTCCTCCAACTAACCTAGTTTATTATTGCATTAGGTGAATTCAGTACCTTAACATGATCATACATCATATATGTGCATTGCATTGATTGTGTTCTCTCTTGTTGCAGGAAATTGTCCCTCTCGGTGAGCGGCGTATATCGGCGATGAAATCGATGACCCGATGAAGAACTATATTATCTTCGAAAGTGCGAGGCAAGCAAAACCCCTTGTTCATTCGATACAATCCCACTCTCTGCTCCTGCTCTATTTTATTGCATTAGGACAACAACGATTCAAGCTGTTACTTGCTGCGGTGGCTGAACCCCTTGATCCTTTGCATGACTGTCATTCCACGATAATTAGATGAAACCCACTAGCATGAGTAGGAGTTGTTTGAGCCCATGTTGTGCCTACTCATTTATGCTTGTTTGTCATGCACTCTTTGCTTAGAGTTGAGTCGGGTGCGATTCATCGGGGAATGAATTGGAGTTATTATGAACATGTCCTATTGTGTGTGAGCTAAGTGTGTGAACACGATTTGGTAAAAGTAGCGGTGAGAGGCCATGTAGGAGTACATGGTGGGTTGTCTCATTGCAGCCGTCCTCGAGAACTGAGTTACATGTTTGTGATCCATGAACTAGCTACTACCACGCATTGGGCAAAACCAATGGACCCTCTCGGCTTCTTGACCACCCTTGTCCTCGGTCAGGGAGTTGCAAGTAGTTTAGGTGTTTGTAGCATCTTTGGGGAGCATACATGCCTGCTGACCTTAGGGGTGGGTTGTGTTGCGGTGAACACCTGAATGTCCCGGTGTGCAAGTGCCGTTTGGTATCTAGGGAACCACACACATCGTTCGGGCTGTATGGGAAACCTCGGCGGACTCCTGCGGATGGAACCGAAGTCGCTCTACCGCGCCCGACAAGCTAAGCTGGAGTCGAGGAAGCACTTGTCGCGAGGGCGGGAGCTGGCATGGAAAGCGAGAAGAGCTCCGTGGCGCCAACAAAGAAACTCTCGGGGCGTAGCGAGCGGGAGCAACTTGCTGAGGCGCACGGCCTTCATCTGGAGAAGGCCGAGGTCGAGGAGCAGCAAAGGCTTGCGGCGAGAAGCTCTGCGCAAGAAGGTGAGCTGGCGCGATGGAAGATCAACCTCGACAGCTATGAGGAAGATCTTGCAGCGTCGCGAGCAATCAATTGGCGGAGCACTCAAGGAGGCAAAGGGCGCGCGCCGCGGCTGCCGAGGCCGCCAAGAAGGAATTGGAGACGAGGGTGGCGCAGCTGGAGGCCACCCTCCAGAAGAGCGGCGAGGAGGTCACCGGGTTGAAGCGTGAGCGCGAGAAGGACGCCTATACTCTTGGCGAGTTGCAGGGCCGTCTCGCTGAGAAGATTAAAGAGCTCGACGCCGCCAAGGACTCCAAGGCAGATCTCGAGCTAAAGCTGACCACCTTGACGGAGACACTGGACGGCGCCAAGGAGCGGAAGCGGGCCTGTTGGAGAAGATCAAGGCCAACGAGGAGCTGCTGGCGAACGCCACGACCGCCCACAATACCCTCAGAAAGAACGTGATCCTCTGGACCGAGGGTCTTGTCAATACAGCCGCCGCCATCGACAAGGAGCTGGTGGATCTCGGGTACCCCACCAACGAGCATCTCCAACCCAGCGCCAAGCTCAGCCTGTTCTTCAAGAGCGTGTTGGCGGCTCTCCAGGGGCTCCGGGAAGAGATCCCAAAGCAGCTGGCCGATGAGTCGCGCCAAATCTGTGCAGGGGCTCTTCAGAAGGTGTTGATTAAGGTGGCCTTCCGCAATCCAGGCGTCAGCTTCGCCAACGTCCTCAAGTCCCTGCCGCCAACTGCTGATGTTGAAGCGCTCAAGGCCCTTGTCGCACCCATCGTGGACAGGGTGAGCGGAGTCAAGAGGGTTGATGGCGACCGCGTAGACTAGGCCGCCAAGTTTATCTTTCCCTTGTCGCTGCAGATCATGTTCAGGAGAACAATTCATTAGATCTGCGACAAGTTATTTTTGTAATATACTCTATCTTAGGCATGATTGCAATGTTATTTCCTCTATTTGATTCCTTCCTTTGTATGTTTGTGCCCTACGCTTTTTAGGGAACTGGCGCGGGCACCTTTTCCGCGAGCGCTGAGTGCGGAACGTCAGCAGCCTGCTGGCGATGCCGCCTCCGACAAGCAACCTTGTCGCAACTGGTTGCAGCTCACTTAAGTTGTTGAGCGGACTCGAAACAAAGTAAGGGCGCAAACCAGCCGCGAGTTGGTTCCTTCGCGCACAGGTTTTCCATACAACGTTCTATCATTCGAGGAAGATAACTTAAAAATTTAAAAACAGATTGCTCAGACTTTGGCAACTTAGCTTTTCTGTCGTTCGTTTCCCGGCGAGGCGATACTTCCTCGAGCGACACTTGGCGGCCCACACCATTATCTTCTCCTTCCCCCCCGGCTAACTTGTGGGCGAAGGGACCTTCCTTCCTTTGAGAAGAAAGAAGAGAAAATAAAGTTATGGAGCCTAGTGGCTCGTTATTGCTTACCGGGTGTGGATGCTGCACAAAATGTTAGATAACACATGCATAAAGGATTATGAAAGCATGCAATTGACAAGTTGTGCGCAACACATGAGCTTTACTGATGCACGGGGTCTGCGCCCGGCTTTGTACAAAGGATTACATGCAACATCGGCAAGACTTGTACAAAAGGGTGGTTGCCGGAACGGGTTCCGGCAACCGTGCCCTATGGATAAAACTTACGAAGATGCTCTATGTTCTAGGAGTTGCTCACCGGAACGCCATCTTCGGTCTCAAGGCGGACAGCGCCAGGCCTAGTGACTCGTTTCACCCGATAAGGGCCTTCCCACTTGGCGTCAACTTGTTGGAATTCTTGGCGGTGAGCGCGCCGAAGAACAAGGTCGCCTTCCTCGAAGCTTCGGCACTAACTGCGGCTATGGTAGCGGCGCAAAGCTTCTTTGATAACGAGCAGCTCGTCTGCAGACTGAAGGCGGTCTTCCTCAAGGAGTAGTCGTCATCTTGTCGCAGCTGCTCTTGCTCAAGCTCATCATAGCGAGTACTCGAGGTGACCCGTATCTGAGTTCCGTGGAAGAACTGCCTCTGCTCCATAGACTAGAGCAAAAGTGTGTGCGGCGGTGGCTCGATTTGGCGTCGTCTGATCGACCAAGAACCACCGGCAGCTCCTCAATCCAGTTTCTTCCGCACTTGTGCAGCCGTCGAAAGTTCGGTCTTGAGTCCTCGCAGCACTTCAGCGTTTGCCCTCTCGCTTGACCGTTGCTCCTCGGATGAGCAAGCGAAGCAAAGCAGACCTTGGCGCCAAGATCTTGGGCGTCTTGCATGAAGGTGCGACTCGTGAATTGTGTACCGTTGTCGGTGATGATCCGGTTAGGAATCCCAAAGCGGCAAACAATTGACTGAAGAACTTATTTGCTTGTTGTCTGTCACCTTCCTCCTTGCTTCCACTTCCGGCCACTTTGTGAACTTGTCGATTACAGCGTACAAGTACTCAAAGCCCCGACAGCTTCGGGGAAGGGGCGAGATGTCGAACCCCGGATCGAAAATGGCAGGATAAAGGGATCGTCGGAGAGCTTGAGCTGGCTGGTGTATTTGTTTTGAATGGGCCTGCACGCTTCACACTTGGTTACTTGTGCGGTTGCATCTGGAGGGCTTCGGCGGAAGAAACCTTGCGGAAAGCTTTGCGGCAATTGCTCTTCGCCAATGTGGTGACCACATATGCCTCCGTGTATCTCGCCAACAGCTTCATCCATCTTCCGGCAAATACACTTCAATTTCACTCCGTTGAGTCTTCTTACATGCAGGATGTTGTCAACAAACTGGTACATACTTGACTGCCGGGCTACTCTTTCCACTTCTTCTTGCTCTTCGGGAAGTTCTCCTGTCTGAAGGAAATGGACGATCTGCTGCGCCCATGTTGGAGCTTGTGGCTTGACAACAAGGACTAAAGGCACATCTGCCGCTCAGGGAACATCAGCTTCCACGGCAGAACCTGCGGTTCGGCGGAGCTTGATGATCCCGGCAAGCTGCGAGCAAAACTTGTCGGGGCGTGCGCTTCAGCGGAACAAACCCTAGGGCTTGTCGGAGCAGACTGCTCCTCAGCGATATCTGCGTTGATTTTGGGGACCTTCTTGGTGGCGGCTTCAGGGAGCTCTGCCGGAAAGTAGTCACCGGAAATCAACTTCCTCTTCTTGCTCTGTTCTGTTGATGGTGTTACGGTTGGTTGAGTCAGCTTGAGCACAAAAATTCCTGGTTCCACAGGTAACTTGAGTGCAGCACACTTTGACAGGCCATCAGCAATATCATTCTGAGCTCTTGGAACATGTTCCATTTGCAGGCCTTCAAAGTGTTCTTCTAGCTTTCTCACTTCATCAACGTAGGCTTCCATCAACGGACTTTGATAATCTTTGTTTACTTGGCGGACGACAAGCTGCGAGTCACCCCTGACAATAAGCTTCTTGATCCCAAGGTCCCTTTGCAATCGAGACCGGCAAGCAAACCTTCATACTCTGCAGTATTATTTGTTGCTTGCTCCTTGGGAAAGTGCATTTGGACTATGTATTTGAGGTGCTCTCCGGTGGGTGCGATAAGCAGCACGCCGGCACCGGCGCTTTGCAGCGAGAAGGCACCATCAAAATACATCAGCCACTCTTTATTTGCCTCCTTGACAGGGATGCTCGCCTCTGGACTCTCTTCATCTTGCGTCGGCGTCCACTCTGCTATAAACTCTGCCAGTGCTCTGCTTTGGATAGTCGAAGTGCTTTCAAACTTGAGGCCAAAGCTTGACAGTTCCAGTGCCCACTCAGCAATCCTGCCTGTTGCTTCTGGATTTTGCAATATCCTCTTCAGTTGAAGCGGTGACAACTGTTATCTCATGTGCTTGGAAGTAATGGCGCAGCTTTCTCGGCGCCATGAGGAGGCGAAAAGCAACTTCGCACACGAGTACCTTGACCTAGCCCCTGCAGAAGGGAGTGACAAAGTAGAGTGGTAGGCTGCACCATCCTTTTCGCATCTTCTCACAATCCTACGCAGATCCGTCCTTGTCGGGACCAGAGCTTGTCAGTGAAGCCCCCTGCTTGTCGCTGGATGCATCTGCCTCGGTCGCCGGCTCATCATCTGCCTCCCTTTCCGCTACTAACGCAGCACTAACCACTTGATTGGTTGCCGCTATGTACAGCAACAACTTCTCTTGTGGCCTAGGTGCGACAAGTATTGGAGTGGAGGACAGGTACCTCTTTAAGTCCTGCAGCGCAGCCTCCGCTTCGGGAGTCCATTTCATTGGACCTACCTTTTTCAAAACCTTGAAAAATGGCAGGGCGCGCTCAGCTGACCTAGAGATAAACCTGCTGAGAGCAGCCACGCAACCGACAAGTCTTCGCACATCCTTGACGCGCTTTGGTGCTTCAATCTGCTCAATGGCCTTGATCTTGTTGGGGTTGGCTTCAATTCCCCTCTGAGACACGAAGAACCCGAGAAGCTTGCCGGAGGGGACTCCGAACACGCACTTCTCGGGGTTGAGCTTGAGGTTGATCTTGCGCAGATTTGCAAAGGTCTCATCTAAGTCTTGAACCAGAGTTGCTTTGTCCTTGCTCTTGACCACTATGTCATCCATGTAGGCTTCTACATTTCTGTGCATTTGGGGCTCAAAAGCGTCGTGGACCACTCTTGCAAACGTTGAACCAGCATTCTTCAAACCAAAAGGCATCCGTATGAAACAGTATGTGCCACATGGTGTAATGAATGTGGTTTTCTCTTCATCCTCTTCTGCCATGAAGATCTGATGATATCCGGAGTATGCATCAAGAAAGCAAGTCACATCCAGCTGTGGAGTCAACAATCTGGTTGATACGTGGCAAAGGAAAAGGGTCTTTGGGACAAGCTTTATTAACATTCGTGAAGTCCATACAAAGTCTCCATTTCCCATTTGCCTTTCGTACAACTACTGGATTGGCCAACCACGTGGGATGGAGCACTCCTCTAACAAGGCCTGCTGCTTCCAACTTCTTGATCTCCTCTGCTATGAATTCTTGGCGCTCCACTGCCTGTTTCCTGACTTTTTGCTTGACGGGCCGCGCATGAGGACAGACAGCTAAATGGTGCTCAATTACTTTCACAGGAGCGCCGGGGATGTCGGACGGTTGCCATGCAAACACATCGACATTCGCCGCGAGAAAGCAACAAGCGCCTTTCCTATTTAGGGTCAAGCGTGGGCGATGGTGAAGGTACCACCGGTGCCGTCCTCCTTGGCGGGCACCTTCTTGGTCTTGGTGGAGCTGCCATCATCTTCTTGCACTTGCGGTGGAGCTCGATGGTGCGTCCTCGGCGGTGGCGCAGCACTCCGAAGAGGTGCGCTTGCCGGAGTGGGCATCAGAGATCTTGCCGGACTTGGTCTTCTTCTTCCCCCCGGGAGCTTGAGCGGCAAGTGATTTGCTATCTGTCGCAGCAGCTGCATCCCGGTAAATCTTGTCGGCGCAGATAAGAGCATCTTTCTTGTCGCCATGAACAGAAATGACACTTATCGGGCCGGGCATCTTGAGTAGGTTGTATGCATAATGAGAGGCTGCCATGAACTTGGCGAGTGCTGGACGGCCAAGTATTCCATTATAGGGCAATGGGAAATCAGCAACGTCGAATGTGACTCTCTCAGTCCTGAAGTTTAGCTCACTGCCAAATGTTACCGGCAATGTGATCTTCCCTTTCGGCTTGCTCCTTCCTGGGTTGATTCCTTGGAAAGTGCCGTCTCTTGAGCTCGCCGTCGAGGATTTGAAGCTTCGAACACTGCGAGAGGAGATCAGGTTCAAGCCGGCCCCGCCGTCAACCAACATCTTAGTGACCTTGAGGTTGCGGATGGTTGGTGAGACCAACATCGGCAAGCACCCGACCGCAGTTATGCGATCAGGGTGGTCCTCAATGTCAAATACGATGGGCGTGCTGGACCACTTCAGAGGCATGCGTGACTCTACGGATGGTTCTGCTGCATTAACCTCATGCATCCATTGCTTGAGCTGGCGGTGTGAGGTATGCAGAGAAGCACCACCGTCAACGCAGAGAACCTCCGTTGCGTTCTGAAACTCCTGCTCATCAGCTTCATCATCTTCCATATCTTCATCATCATCTTCGTCTTCATCTTTGTCGCGGCCGCGGGGAGGTCTGTCTCCTTGCCGCTGCTTGGCCTTGCCGCGGCGTCCTCCCCGGCCGGGTCTCTTCTTGCTAGCTGCCCCAACACCTTCCTGGGCCTTCTCCTTGTCTCGCTTTCGTACTCAGCCTTCGCTGTTCAACAAGCTGCTCAACTTTCTTGCAACTCTGGAGATCGTGGCCCTTAGTGCGGTGAATCTTCTGATCTTGTTTGTTGGAGCTGTCCGGCTTGTCGGCGGCCGCCACAGCTTGGCGGTCGGTGTCAGCGGCAGGCTCCTTGCCGGAGCCGCCAACCTTGGCCTTCTTGGCGCCACCTCCGTTGCCGGACTGCTCGACAACTAGTACCTCTTTGCTCTTCTTCTTTCTGTTGTTCCGCCGCCAGCTCTTCTTTGCCGGGGCGGTCTCCTCACTGTAAGACCCTGCTTCAACATTCTCTCCTGGGAGTCTTCTCCCTTCTTTAGCACGTGCACACTTGTCGGCCAAAGCATACAGTTCACTGACGTCCTTGACCTTGCACATCGCCATCTCCTCCCTCATCCTGCGGTTCCGCAGGTTTTGATGAAACGCGCTGATCACCACGGCAGGGTGGACATCTGGGATGTTGTAGTGCACACGGCTGAATCTCTGGATAAACTTGCGCAGGGACTCTCCTTCCTTACAGGCGGCGGTGAAGGTCACTCTCTTGGCCATGAGGTTTGTGGCCGCCTGTGAAGGTGCCAACAAACTGATGGCACAAATCTGCCCAAGAAGATATGGAACTATCCGGCAAGTGCATGAGCCAAGATCTCACATTGGGCTTCAATACCAGCGGGAAGTAGTTGGCGAGGATCTTGTCGTCTCGTCCCCCGGCAGCCTGCACCGCGATGGTGTAGATGCTAAGGAACTCCGATGGATGTGTCCTGCCATCGTACTTCTCTGGCACATCTGGCTTGAAGTTTTTATTGTCGGGCCACTGGACTTGCCGCAGCTCACGAGTGAACGCAGGGCAACCTACCGCGTACGGCAAGTCGCCTGGTTCCCCCGGCGCATGCATGTCAACAGCGGGCCCGGCGCTGGTCGGACCGACGCGCTTCTCTTGGCGCTTCGATGCGAGTTCGAGCGTCTTCTTGTTGCCGTTCTTGAAGAACTTGGCGCTGATCACGGCGAGCTCGTGGATCCGACGACGCGGTGGAGTCGCTGTCGAGGGGGATCCGAGGAGCTGGTGATCTTGGCCTTCTGGATGGGGAGTGCATGGTGGTGGCACCGCCGCAGGTCTCGTCGCCACCGGCTCGTGCCTTGTCGCCGTGCCGCGGCTGCGACGTGCTTGGTTGCCGCGGGACGTCGCCGTTGGCAAAGCCGATGAGACTCTGGATGGTGGCCCTCCATTCGTCGACCTTGTCGGCCGTTGGAGGGTAGTCTAAGCAGTTGAGCTCGCCAAGGCTCTGCTGGAGTGGTGGGTGGCAGCGGCGTGCGGTGCGAGCGGGATGTGCTCGGACTTCTAACCAAGTTAGGAGGAGCAGCATCCCGTCAGCGATCGTACTCGCTCGTACCAGACATCTTTGGCGGCGCATGCGGTCTCGAGGCCTCGGGATCCTCCAGCAGCCTTGATCCAGCGGCGTATGGCGCCTGCGAGCACCATGGCGCTGTCGGTCCGCTCCTCTTGAGAAGGGCGATGCGTATTCGGACGCCGAAGCCTGCGCCGCCTTGTCCTTGGACTTGGCAGCGTCGTGGGCTCCCTCGATGACGCCCGTTCCTCCGCCAGCGTCTTCCCCACCACTCGTCAGCTTCGGTGGTGGTGGGTTTGACGCGGACAGCTCTGCTGCCTCCGAAGTCTTCTTCTTTGGTGGCATGTTGATGAAGGTGATGAAGAAGTTGCTCGTGTGACCGCTGGATCAGGTTCACACAGCCTCGACGCCCCCTACCTGGCGCACCAAAGATGTCGGGGAAGCTGATCGTGACCCACGAACACCTATGGGACCTGGCAGACCGAGTCCCTTGTGGTTCGGAGGGGGGCGGAGATTGCACGAAGAGCAGATCGAGGCGATGCACACGAGCAGTTTACCCAGCCGGAGCTCTCCGGAGATAACACTCCTACTGCTTAGCTGATTATATTGTGTTCTTGCTAGGGAGCAAGGAAGCTACAAAACCTAGCCTGAGTGAGTGTGGTCTCGAATGAGTCGAATGAACGAGCAGTCGAACCCTTTCTCGTTGCACTTGGGCCTCCTTTTATAGGCTCAAGGGGTCACCACAGTGGCAACATAGGCGAGGTACAAATGGAAAAATAGTAGTTGGTACACCGACTTATACGATTATACGGTGCATATACCTAACTCTGACGGCAAGGGACAAGATCCATAAATGCCCGTCCCTGTCGCCTGAACAGTGCAAAAAGGGACCGTCAAGTGCACCACCGTTTGCCACGATGGTAAGCCTGTCAGCGCCGCTTATCGCTGCTCCCCGCTGGCTGCACAGCCCTTTGACACGCGTGCCTGGAGTAGCCCCACGGCGACACGTTGGCGGATGAGCTGGAGCGGAGATGAAGAGAGGTTGCCTGCCGCGGCAAGCATCTTGCCGCGGCTGAATCCTTGTCGCGCTCGGGAGCTTGTCGCTCACCAAGCCTTCCGGCAAGCTCCTCTTGTCGGGTCTTGTTTCGCCGTGCCTGAGTGGCCTTCCCGGCAAGCTCCTCTTGCCGGGGCCTTGAATACTTTGTTCTTGAATGGCTCCAAAGGAGCCGCGGAGGACCTTGGCGGTCACCAAGCAAGCCTTGCCGCGGGGTGCTGCAACTGCCCGTGCACGAGTTCGGGATACTAGGGTACCCCTACTCTAGTACACCGACACAGTTGCGCACGCGGAATACTCAGGTTAAACTTGACGAGCCTAGCATATAAGAGATGTGGCCTCGGAACACTGAGACCAAAAGGTCGAGCGTGAATCATATAGTAGATATGATCAACATAGTGATGTTCACCATTGAAACTACTCCATCTCACGTGATGATCGGACATGGTTTAGTTGATATGGATCACGTGATCACTTAGAAGATTAGAGGGATGTCTATCTAAGTGGGAGTTCTTAAGTAATATGATTAATTGAACTTTAATTTATCATGAACTTAGTCCTGGTATTATTAGCACATCTATGTTGTAGATCAATAGCTCGCGTTTAGCTCCCCTGTTTTATTTTGATATGTTCCTAGAGAAAACTGAGTTGAAAGATGTTAGTAGCAATGATGCGGATTGGATCCGTGATCTGAGGATTATCCTCATTGCTGCACAGAATAATTATGTCCTTGATGCACCGCTAGTTGACATACCTATTGCAGGAGCAGATGCAGACATTATGAACGTTTGGCAAAGCTCGGTATGATGACTACTTGATAGTTTAGTGCACCATGCTTTACGGCTTAGAATCGGGACTTCAAAGACGTTTTGAAGTCATGGACCATATGAGATGTTCTAGGAGTTGAAGTTAATATTTCAAGCAAATACCCGAGTTGAGAGATATGAAGTATCCAACAAGTTCTATAGCTAAAGGATGGAGGAGAATAGCTCAAGCAATGAGCATGTGCTCAGATTTTCTGGGTACTACAATCGCTTGAATCAAGTGGGAGTTAATCTTCCAGATAAGATAGTGATTGACAGAATTCTCTAGTCACCATCACCAAGTTAGTAGAACTTCGTGATGAACTATAATATGCAAGGGATAACAGAAACAATTCCCAAGCTCTTCGTGATGTTGAAATCGACGAAGGTAGAAATCAAGAAAAGCATCAAGTGTTGATGGTTGACAAGACCACTAGTTTCAAGAAAAGAGCAAAGGGAAGAAGGGGAACTTCAAGAAGAACGGCAAGCAAGTTGATGCTCAAGTGAAGAAGCCCAAGTCTGGTCCTAAGCCTGAGACTAAGTGCTTCTACTGCAAAGGGATTGGTCACTGGAAGCGGAACTGCCCCAAGTATTTGGCGGATAAGAAGGATGGCAAAATGAACAAAGGTATATTGGATATACATGTTATTGATGTGTATTTTACTAGTGTTTATAGCAACCCATCGGCATTTGATACTGGTTCATCTGCTAAGGGTAGTAACTCGAAACGGGAGTTGCAGAATAAACAGAAACTAGTAAAAGGCGAGGTGACGATGTGTGTTGGAAGTAGTTCCAAGATTGATATGATCATCATCGCACACTCCCTATACTTTTAGGATTAGTGTTGAAACTAAATAAGTGTTATTTGGTGTTTGCGTTGAGCATGAATATGATTTGATCATGTTTGTTGCAATACAATTATTCATTTAAATTAGACAATAATTCTTGTTCTCTTTACGTGAATAAAACCTTCTATGGTAATACACCCAATAAAATGGTTTGTTGGATCTCGATCGTAGTGATACACATATTCATAATATTGAAGCAAAAGATGCAAAGTTAATAAGATAGTGCAACTTATTTGTGGCATTGCCGTTTAGGTCATATTGGTGTAAAGCGCATGAAGAAACTCCATGCTGATGGGCTTTTGAAATCACTTGATGCTTGCGAACCGTGCCTTATGGGCAAGATGACTAAAACTCCGTTCTCCGGCAATGGAGCGAGCAACTGACTTATTGGAAATAATACATACTAATGTATGCGATCCGATAAGTGTTGAGGCTCGCGGCGGGTATCATTATTTTCTGACCTTCACAAATGATTTGAGCAGATATGGGTATATCTACTTAATGAAACAGAAGTCTGAAACATTTGAAAAGTTCACATAATTTCAGAGTGAAGTGGAAAATCATCGTAACAAGAAAATAAAGTTTCTACGATCTGATCGTGGAAAATAATATTTGAGTTACGAGTTTGGTCTTCATTTGAAACAATGCGGAATAGTTTCGCAACTCACGCCACCTGGAACACCAAAGCGTAATGGTGTGTCCGAACATTGTAACTGTACTTTATTAGATACTGTGCAATCTATGATGTCTCTTATCGATTTACCACTATCGTTTTGGGGTTATGCATTAGAGACAGCTGCATTCACGTTAAATAGGGAACCATCTAAATCCGTTGAGACGGCACCATATGAACTGTGGTTTGGCAAGAAACCAAAGTTGTCGTTTCTTAAAGTTTGGGGTTGCGATGCTTATGTGAAAAGTTTCATCCTCATAAGCTCAAACCCAAATCAGAGAAATGTATCTTCATAGGATACCCAAAGGAGACAGTTGGGTACACCTTCTATCACAGATCCGAAGGCAAGACATTCGTTGCTAAGAATGGATCCTTTCTAGAGAAGGAGTTTCTCTCGAAAGAAGTGAGTGGGAGGAAACTAGAACTTGATGAGGTAACTGTACCTGCTCCCTTATTGGAAAGTAGTTCATCACAGAAACCGGTTCCTGTGACACCTACAACAATTAATGAGGAAGCTAATGATGATGATCATGAAACTTCAGATCAAGTTACTACCGAACCTCATAGGTCAACCAGAGTAAGATCCACACCAGAGTGGTACGGTAATCCTGTTCTGGAGGTCATGCTACTTGACCATGACAAACCTACGGACTATGAGGAAGCGATAATGAGCCCAGATTCCGCGAAATGGCTTGAGGCCATAAAATCTGAGATGGGATCCATGTATGAGAACAAAGTGTGGACTTTGGTTTACTTGCCCGATGATCAGCAAGCCATAGAATATAAATGGATCTTCAAGAGGAAGACGGACGCTGATAGTAGTGTTACTATCTACAAAGCTAGAATTGTCGCAAAAGGTTTTCGACAAGTTCAAGGTGTTGACTACGATGAGAGTTTCTCACTCGTATCTATGCTTAAGTCTGTCCGAATCATGTTAGCAATTGCCGCATTTTATGAAATCTGGCAAATGGATAAACAAAACTACATTCCTTAATGGATTTATTAAAAAGGAGTTGTATATGATGCAACCAGAAGGTTTTCTCAATTCTAAAGGTGCTAACAAAATATTCAAGCTCCAGCGATCCATCTATGGACTGGTGCAAGCATCTCGGAGTTGGAATATACGCTTTGATAAGTTGATCAAAGCATATAGTTTTATACAGACTTGCGGTGAATCCTGTATTTACAAGAAAGTGAGTGGGAGCACTACAATTTCTGATATGTATATGTGAATGACATATTGTTGATCGGAAATAATGTAGAATTATTCTGCAAAGCATAAAGGAGTGTTTGAAAGGAGTTTTTCAAAGAAAAACCTCGGTGAAGCTGCTTACATATTGAGCATCAAGATCTATAGAGATAGATCAAGACGCTTGATAAGTTTTTTTCAATGAGTACATACCTTGACAAGATTTTGAAGTAGTTCAAAATAAACAGTCAAAGAAAGAGTTCTTGCTTGTGTTACAAGGTGTGAAATTGAGTAAGACTCAAAACCCGACCACCATAGAAGATAGAAAGAGAATGAAAGTCATTCCCTATGCCTCAACCATAGGTTCTATGTAACACCCCGGACGTAACTTTCCATATTTGTAACTCCAACTCTTGCCATTTTCGGCATTGTGATATGATATTTCCCTCCGTGGTTGGGTTCTTGTACTTCGTTTTTGCATTTTGTCCATGTCATGCATTTTATATCATGTCATCATGTGCATCGCATTTGCATACGTGTTCGTCTCATGATTCCGAGCATTTTTCCCGTTGTCCGTTTTGCAATCCGGCACTCCTATCTCCCCCGGCGGCCCCTTTTACGTTTTTTCGTGTGCGGGTACTAAACTTTCTCGGAATGGACCGAGGTTTGTCAAGTGGCCTTGGTATACCACCGGTAGACCACCGGTACTCCAACGATTAACCGCACTCTCGCAAAGGCCTCTTTTAGTTGCAGCCCAACACCCCTTCAAAACAGCCCAATAACCCATCTAAGTCATTTCCATGCTCTCCGTCGTTCGATCACGATCGTGTGGGCGAAAACTACACCTCATTTGGACTCTCCTAGCTCCCTCTATGCCTATTTAAACACCTCCCCGTCCAAATCCGGGTCTTCTTCCCGAAACCTAAAACTCCTCCAGCGCCCGACGGACCGTCCGCCGCCGCCGGAAGAAACCGCCGCCAAGCGTCCAAGAACCAATCAGCGTCGCCACCTCTCCCGCCTTGCCACCTTGCCGAGGGCCCATGAGGCCACGGCCTGCCCTCCCGCGCCATCCGGGCGCGCCTCGGCCCTCCAGCGCGCCATCCCGCCGCCGCTCCGGCGGCCCGCCGCCGCAGAGACCTCGCCGCTCGGCCGCCGGACCGCCCGCCACCGGATTCCGCCACCATGGGCCCGCTGCTAAGCCGCCCGTCTCCGGTGCCGGCCACCTCCTCCGGCCGGCCCGGCCACCCCTCTCCTCCTCGCCGGGCGAGCTCCGGCGCCGCCGCCGCCGCCGTCGCCCCGATCTGGATCGGGCCGGATCGAGGGTTGACTTTCTCTTCGCCCCCCTCAAATTCTTCTAAGTTTTTTTCATCCTGTGGATATTTCATGGCATTTTCAACGTTGCATAACTTTGAATCTGTAGCTCCATTTTTCACATATAATATGTAAAAATGTTTGTCTCGAAGAGTAGATCATTTCATCTCATTGCATCATTTTCATTTGAGCTCATCTTAATGTCCGAAATGCTGTTGGAAGATGGCTATGTGATGTTAGTTTCTGTTTCTTAACAGAACTTGCACTTTTGTTATTTTTGCTATGATTAATGTGTGCACCCTATGAATTTGAGTCCTACATGTGTTTTGTAATATGCCATGCCATCTTTCCAGGGGTGTATGCCATGTATTTTTGTGTTCTATGTGGTGACTAGCACAAGCATGCAAAGTAGGTGTCCTGATGTTGCTGTTTTCAGCTCTGTTTTGCTGATATTTTGATGCCATGTTTACTTGATGCTACCAAGAGATCTATGCATATTTTGAGATACTTCAGTAAGGATGTTTTGTTAAACATGTCTTGCTCTATCCATCCATGGCTTTGTTTGCAATTATGGAGTGCCATAACTTGAGTCAATCGAGCTCTACTTTTGCTATCAAATGTTTCCTGGCAGATTGTTTACATGTTATTCAATTTTGCCAAGGTTGTTGTGGTTGATCCATGTATGCTATGATGTTGTTCTTGACATGTATGTCTTCTATGCCATGTCTTCTTTATGTATGTATGCTTATTTTATCATGTAAGGCTCTGTAGTGAGTGCTTTGAGCTCCTAAACATGCCTACTCGTTATCTGTTTTTGACATGTCATGTTGCTGATTCTGTTAACGAAACTTGCGATATTGACATGGGTGTTACTATATTTTCTGATCCTTTTTGGCTTATGGTCAGTAAGGGACTTTTGTTCTATGCTTTGAGTAGATTCATGCCATGCCTTGCTTTGCTATTATAAGTTCCTGTAGCATGTAGTTTTACTGCTCTGAACAGTGCTACCTGATGCTGTTTCTGCTATGTCCAGCCTGATATTTTGTGCACTTTTGCCATGCTTGTTTGAACCTGTTATGATGTGAACTAGCTGTAGCTCAGTGTTCATCTTTTGTCAAGCATCTTGAGTAGATCACTTCCATGTGCTTTGTTGGTACGTTTGGGTGCAGTAGCTTAATTTCTTGTTGCTTGCTAAGTGGCATCCTGCTGTTAATGGCAGATTTGTGCCATTCTTGTTTTGCTTGTCATTTGCAAACCGTGCATCCATTCCGGTGATCTTTATATCGATTTCAACCGAAATCATCTCATCTTTCCAGTGGCATACTTGGTTTGCCAAGTTGATGCCTGGTTCATCATTTACCTTCCGGAGCGCGCATACGCATTGCATATCACATCCCGCATATCATGACATATTTTGCATCATGTTGATTGTGCATTGCACCGTGATTTATTGTGGTTCCTTTGTTTGTGTTCTTGCTTTGGGTAGAGCCGGGAGACGAGTACGTGAACGAGGAACCTGTTGAGAACGCTTACGAGGATCAAGCTTTCGACAACTCTGAGAACATTGCAGGCAAGATGACCATACCCTCGAAATCACTTCTATCTTTGCTATGCTAGTTGCTCGCTCTTTTGCTATGCCCATGCTACGATGCCTACCACTTGCTATATCATGCCACCCATATTGCCATGTCAGCCTCTAACCATCCTTTCCTAGCAAACCGTTGATTGGCTATGTTACCGCTTTGCTCAGCCCCTCTTATAGCGTTGCTAGTTGCAGGTGAAGCTGAAGTTTTTTCCTTGTTGGAACATGGAGATGTTGTTCCTTATGGGAACATGTTTACTTGTTGGGGATATCACAATATATATCTGCTATAATTAATGCATCTATATACTTGGTAAAGGGTGGAAGGCTCGGCCTTATGCAGTGTTTTGTTCCACTCTTGCCACCCTAGTTTCCGTCATACCGGTGTTATGTTCCTTGATTTTCGCGTTCCTTACGGTTGGGTGATTTATGGGACCCCTTGACAGTTCGCTTTGAATAAGACTCGTCCAGCAAGGCCCAACTTTGGTTTTACCGGTTGCCACCTAAGCCTTTTTCCCCGGGTTTCGCGAGCCGAGGTCATCTTTATTTTAACCCCGGACCGGTGCTCCTTCGAGTGCTGGCCCGAACCGAGCAACCTCTTGGGGCCACCACGGGAAACTTCGAGGCTTGGTTTTACTCGTAGTTTGACTTATCCGGATGTGCCACGAGAGCGAGATATGTGCAGCTCCTATCGGGATTTGTCGGCTGTCGGGTGGCTTTGCTGGTCTTGTTTTATTCTGTCGAAATGTCTTGTAGTCCGGGATTCGAGATTGATCGGGTCTTCGGTAGAAGAATATCCTTCATTGACCGTGAGAGCTTATAATGGGCTAAGTTGGGACACCCCTGCAGGGTATTATCTTTCGAAAGCCGTGCCCGCGGTTATGAGGCAGATGGGATTTTGTTAATGTCCGGTTGTAGAAAACCCGAAGTTGACCTTAATTAAAATACACATCAACCGCGTGTGTAACCGTGATGGTCTCTTCTCGGCGGAGTCCGGAAGGTGAACACGGTGTTGGAGTTATGTCTGACGTAAGTAGTTCAGGATCACTTCTTGATCGCTACTAGCTTCACGACCGTGCTTTGCTCCTCTTCTCGCTCTCTTTTGCGTAGTAGCCACCATATATGCTAGTCGCTTGCAGCAGCTCCACTTTACAACCCTGTCCTTCCTTTAAGCTTAAATAGTCTTGATCTCACGGGTGTGAGATTGCTGAGTCCCCGTGACTCTCAGATTCTACCAAAACAGTTGCAGGTTCCGACGATGCCAGTGCAGGTGACGCATCCGAGCTCAAGTGGGAGTTCGATGAGGAACGTGGTCGTACTATGTGTCTTTTCCTGATGATCAGTAGTGGTGCCCAGTTGGGACGATCGGGGATCTGTGTAGCATTTGGGGTATCTTCTTTTATTTTGGTTCCGTAGTCGGACCTTGAGTGTACTCTGAATGATGGATGTTTATTTATGTACTGTGTGAAGTGGCGACTGTAAGCCAACTATGTATCTCTTTCCCTTATGTATTACATGGGTTGTGTGAAGATTACCTCACTTGCGACATAGCTTTCAATGCGGTTATGCCTCTAAGTCGTGCCTCGACACGTGGGAGATATAGCCGCATCGAGGGCGTTACAAGTTGAGATCTCTCTTACCATGAGCACCCCGTTGCTATTCTTGAAGAAACCGAGCGCAAGACTCGCAACAAGTTAATCAAATTCCTGAAAGTGAAGTGGTCACACCATTCCGACCGAGTAAGCCACCTGGGAGCGCGAGGATCACCTCCGTTCGAATATCCGGAGTTCTTTCAGTCCTAGATCTCGGGACGAGATCCTCTTGTAGTGGTGGAGTGTTGTAACACCCCGGACGTAACTTTCCATATTTGTAACTCCAACTCTTGCCATTTTGGCATTGTGATATGATATTTCCCTCCGTGGTTGGGTTCTTGTACTTCGTTTTTGCATTTTGTCCATGTCATGCATTTTATATCATGTCATCATGTGCATCGCATTTGCATACGTGTTCGTCTCATGATTCCGAGCATTTTTCCCGTTGTCCGTTTTGCAATCCGGCACTCCTATCTCCCCCGGCGGCCCCTTTTACGTTTTTCCGTGTGCGGGTACTAAACTTTCTCGGAATGGACCGAGGTTTGTCAAGTGGCCTTGGTATACCACCGGTAGACCACCGGTCAAGTTTCGGGTCATTTGGAGCTCGTTTGGTACTCCAACGGTTAACCGCACTCTCGCAAAGGCCTCTTTTAGTTGCAGCCCAACACCCCTTCAAAACAGCCCAATAACCCATCTAAGTCATTTCCATGCTCTCCGTTGTTCGATCACGATCGTGTGGGCGAAAACTACACCTCATTTGGACTCTCCTAGCTCCCTCTATGCCTATTTAAACACCTCCCCGTCCAAATCGGGTCTTCTTCCCGAAACCCTAAAACTCCTCCCCGCGCCCGTCGTGGACCGTCCGCCGCCCGGACGAAACCGCCGCCGCGTCCGAACCAATCAGCATCGCTACCTGTCCCGCCGCCGCCCGCCTTGCCACGCGATGAGGCCACGGCCCAGCCCTCCAGCGCCATCCGGGCGCGCCTCGCCTCCTCCAGCGCCATCCCGCCGCCCGCTCCGCCGGCCCGCCGCCGCAGAGACCTCGCCGCTCCGCCACCGGACCGCCCGGCCACCGGATTCCGCCACCATGGCCCCGCCGCTAAGCCGCCCGTCTCCATTGCCGCGCCACCTCCTCCGGCCGGCCCGGCCACCCTCTCCTCCTCGCCGGGCGACTCCGGCGCCGCCGCCGCCGCCGTCGCCCCGATCTGGATCGGGCCGGATCGAGGGTTGACTTTCTCTTCGCCCCCCTCAAATTCTTCTAAGTTTTTTTCATCCTGTGGATATTTTGTGGCATTTTCAACGTTGCATAACTTTGAATCTGTAGCTCCATTTTTCGCGTATAATATGTCAAAATGTTCGTCTTGAAGATTAGATCATTTCATCTCATTGCATCATTTTCATTTGAGCTCATCTTGATGTCCGAAATGCTGTTGGAAGAGGGCTATGTGATGTTAGTTTTGTTTCTTAATAGAACTTGCACTTTTGTTATTTTTGCTATGATTAATGTGTGCACCCTATGAATTTGAGTCCTACATGTGTTTTGTAATATGCCATGCCATCTTTCCAGTGGTGTATGCCATGTATTTTTGTGTTCTATGTGGTGACTAGCACAAGCATGCAAAGTAGGTGTCCTGATGTTGCTGTTTTCAGCTCTGTTTTGCTGATATTTTGATGCCATGTTTACTTGATGCTACCAAGAGATCTATGCATATTTTGAGATACTTAAGTAAGGATGTTTTGTTAAACATGTATTGCTCTATCCATCCATGGCTTTGTTTGCAATTATGGAGTGCCATAACTTGAGTCAATCGAGCTCTACTTTTGCTATCAAATGTTTCCTGGCAGATTGTTTACATGTTATTCAATTTTGCCAAGGTTGTTGTGGTTGATCCATGTATGCTATGATGTTGTTCTTGCCATGTATGTCTTCTATGCCATGTCTTCTTTATGTATGTATGCTTAGTTTATCATGTAAGGCTCTGTAGTGAGTGCTTTGAGCGCCTAAACATGCCTACTCGTTATCTGTTTTTGACATGTCATGTTGCTGATTCTATTAACGAAACTTGCGATATTGACATGGGTGTTACTATATTTTTTGATCCTTTTTGGCTTATGGTCAGTAAGGGACTTTTGTTCTATGCTTTGAGTAGATTCATGCCATGCCTTGCTTTGCTATTATAAGGTCCTGTAGCATGTAGTTTTACTGCTCTGAACAGTGCTACCTGATGCTGTTTCTGCCATGTCCAGCCTGATATTTTGTGCACTTTTTCCATGCTTGTTTGAACCTGTTATGATGTGAACTAGCCGTAGCTCAGTGTTCATCTTTTGTCAAGCATCTTGAGTAGATCACTGCCATGTGCTTTGTTGGTACGTTTGGGTGCAGTAGCTTAATTTCTTGTTGCTTGCTAAGTGGCATCCTGCTGTTAATGGCAGATTTGTGCCATTCTTGTTTTGCTTGTCATTTGCAAACCGTGCATCCGATTCCGGTGATCTTTATATCGATTTCAACCGAAATCATCTCATCTTTCCAGTGGCATACTTGGTTTGCCAAGTTGATGCCTGGTTCATCATTTACCTTCGAGGCGCATCGCATTGCATATCACATCCGCATATCATGACATATTTTGCATCATGTTGATTGTGCATTGCACCGTGATTTATTGTGGTTCCTTTGTTTGTGTTCTTGCTTTGGGTAGAGCCGGGAGACGAGTACGTGAACGAGGAACCTGTTGAGAACGCTTACGAGGATCAAGCTTTCGACAACTCTGAGAACATTGCAGGCAAGATGACCATACCCTCGAAATCACTTCTATCTTTGCTATGCTAGTTGCTCGCTCTTTTGCTATGCCCATGCTATGATGCCTACCACTTGCTATATCATGCCACCCATATTGCCATGTCAGCCTCTAACCATCCTTTCCTAGCAAACCGTTGATTGGCTATGTTACCGCTTTGCTCAGCCCCTCTTATAGCGTTGCTAGTTGCAGGTGAAGCTGAAGTTTGTTCCTTCTTGGAACATGGAGATGTTGTTCCTTATGGGAACATGTTTACTTGTTGGGGATATCACAATATATATCTGCTATAATTAATGCATCTATATACTTGGTAAAGGGTGGAAGGCTCGGCCTTATGCCTGGTGTTTTGTTCCACTCTTGCCACCCTAGTTTCCGTCATACCGGTGTTATGTTCCTTGATTTTCGCGTTCCTTACGGTTGGGTGATTTATGGGACCCCTTGACAGTTCGCTTTGAATAAGACTCGTCCAGCAAGGCCCAACTTTGGTTTTACCATTTGCCACCTAAGCCTTTTTACCCGGGTTTCGCGAGCCGAGGGTCATCTTTATTTTAACCCCGGACCGGTGCTCCTTCGAGTGCTGGCCCGAACCGAGCAACCTCTTGGGGCCACCACGGGAAACTTCGAGGCTTGGTTTTACTCGTAGCTTGACTTATCCGGATGTGCCACGAGAACGAGATATGTGCAGCTCCTATCGGGATTTGTCGGCTGTCGGGTGGCTTTGCTGGTCTTGTTTTATTGCTGTCGAAATGTCTTGTAGTCCGGGATTCGAGATTGATCGGGTCTTCCGGTAGAAGGAATATCCTTCGTTGACCGTGAGAGCTTATAATGGGCTAAGTTGGGACACCCTGCAGGGTATTATCTTTCAAAGCCGTGCCCGCGGTTATGAGGCAGATGGGATTTTGTTAATGTCGGTTGTAGAAAACCGAAGTTGACCTTAATTAAAATACAAATCAACGCGTGTGTAACCGTGATGGTCTCTTCTCGGTGAGTCCGGAAGGTGAAGCGGTGTTGGAGTTATGTCGGCGTAAGTAGTTCAGGATCACTTCTTGATCGCTACTAGCTTCACGACCGTGCTTTGCTCCTCTTCTCGCTCTCTTTTGCGTAGTAGCCACCATATATGCTAGTCGCTTGCAGCAGCTCCACTTTACAACCCTGTCCTTCCTTTAAGCTTAAATAGTCTTGATCTCGCGGGTGTGAGATTGCTGAGTCCCCGTGACTCACAGATTCTACCAAAACAGTTGCAGGTTCCGACGATGCCAGTGCAGGTGACGCATCCGAGCTCAAGTGGGAGTTCGATGAGGAACGTGGTCGTTACTATGTGTCTTTTCCTGATGATCAGTAGTGGTGCCCAGTTGGGACGATCGGGGATCTGTGTAGCATTTGGGGTATCTTCTTTTATTTTGGTTCCGTAGTCGGACCTTGAGTGTACTCTGAATGATGGATGTTTATTTATGTACTGTGTGAAGTGGCGACTGTAAGCCAACTATGTATCTCTTTCCCTTATGTATTACATGGGTTGTGTGAAGATTACCTCACTTGCGACATAGCTTTCAATGCGGTTATGCCTCTAAGTCGTGCCTCGACACGTGGGAGATATAGCCGCATCGAGGGCGTTACATTCTATAAAGTATGCCATGTTGTGTACCAGATCTATTGTATACCCTACACTGATTTTGTCAAGGGAGTACAATAGTGATCTAGGAGTAGATCACTGGACAGCGGTCAAAATTATCCTTAGTGGCATAAGGATATGTTTCTCGATTATGGAGGTGACAAAAGGTTCATCTTAAAGAGTTACGTCGATGCAAGTTTTGACACCGATCTGGATGACTCTAAGTCTCGATCTAGATACATATTGAAAGTGGGAGCAATTAGCTAGAGTAGCTCCATGCAGAGCATTGTTGACACAAACATTTGCAAAATACATACGGATCTGAATATGGCAGACCCGTTGACTAAACTTCTCTCACAAGCAAAACATGATCACACCTTAGTACTCTTTGGGTGTTAATCACATAGCGATGTGAACTAGATTATTGACTCTAGTAAACCCTTTGGGTGTTGGTCACATGACGATGTGAACTATGGGTGTTAATCACATGGTGATGTGAACTATTGATGTTAAATCACATGGCGATGTGATCTAGATTATTGACTCTAGTGCAAGTGGGAGACTGAAGGAAATATGCCCTAGAGGTAATAATAAAGTTATTATTTATTTCCTTATTTCATGATAAATGTTTATTATTCATGCTAGAATTGTATTAACCGGAAACATAATACATGTGTGAATACATAGACAAACAGAGTGTCACTAGTATGCATCTACATGACTAGCTCGTTAATCAGAGATGGTTGAGTCTCCTAGGCATGGACATGAGTTGTCATTTGATTAACGGGATCACATCATTAGGATAATGATGTGATTGACTTGACCCATTCCATTAGCTTAGCTCTTGATCGTTTAGTATGTTGCTATTGCTTTCTTTATGACTTATACATGTTGCTATGACTATGAGATTATGCAACTCCCGTTTACCGGAGGAACACTTTGTGTTCTACCAAACGTCACAACATAACTGGGTGATTATAAAGGTGCTCTACATGTGTCTCCGAAGGTACTTGTTGGGTTGGCATATTTCGAGATTAGGATTTGTCACTCCGATTGTCGGAGAGGTATCTATGGGCCCACTCGGTAATGCACATCACTATAAGCCTTGCAAGCATTATAACTAATGAGTTAGTTACGTGATGATGTATTATGGAACGAGTAAAGAGACTTGCAAGTAACGATATTGAACTAGGTATTGAGATACCGACGATCGAATCTCGGGCAAGTAACATACCGATGACAAAGGGAATAACGTATGTTGTTATGTGGTTTGACCGATAAAGATCTTCGTAGAATATGTGGGAGCCAATTTGAGCATCCAGGCTCCGCTATTGGTTATTGGCCGGAGACATGTCTCGGTCATGTCTATATAGTTCTCGAACCCGTAGGGTCTGCACACTTAAAGTTTCGGTGACGATTGTATTATGAGTTTATGTGATTTGATGTACCAAAGGTAGTTCGGAGTCCCAGATGAGATCGGGGACATGACGAGGAGTCCGAAATGGTCGAGACGTAAATATCTATATATTGGACAACTATATTCGGACATCGGAAAGGTTCCGAGTGATTTGGGTATTTTCGGGGGTACCGGGGAGTTACGAGAATATGAGGAAGAAGTAATGGGCCTCATGGGCCAAGTGGTGGAAGAGAGGAGGCAGGGCGCGCGGCCCCCCTAGCCCAAACCGAATTGGACTAGGGGGCAAGCCGCCCTTTCCTCCTTTTCCTCCCTCTCATTCCTTCTCCTTCTCCTCCTTACTTTCCTCCTCCTAGGAGGAGTAGGAAAGGGGAGTCCTACTCCTACTAGGAGGAGGACTCCTCCTCCTGGCGCGCCCTACAGGGGTCGGCCGGCCTCCCCCTTGCTCCTTTATATACGGGGTAGGGGGCACCCTAGAACACACAAGTTGATCAGTTGATCTCTCCCAACCGTATGCGGTGCCCCCCTCCACCATAATCCACCTCGGTCATATTGTAGCGGTGCTTAGGCGAAGCCCTGCATCGGTAGCATCATCATCACCATCATCACGCCGTCGTGCTGACGGAACTCTCCCTCGAAGCTCTGCTGGATCGGAGTTCGTGGGACGTCATCGAGCTGAACGTGTGCTGAACTTGGAGGTGCCGTGCGTTCGGTACATGGATCGGTCGGATCGTGAAGACGTACGACTACATCAACCGCGTTGTCATAACGCTTCCGCTTTCGGTTTACGAAGGTACGTGGACAACACTCTCCCCTCTCGTTGCTGTGCATCACCATGATCTTGCGTGTGCGTAGGATTTTTTTTGAAATTACTACGTTCCCCTACAAGGGATACCGACGATCGAATCTCGGGCAAGTAACATATCGATGGACAAAGAGGATTGATTGAATCCCCTACATCGTGGTTCATCCGATGAGATCATCGTGGAACATGTGGGAGCCAATATGGGTATCCATATCCCTCTATTGGTTATTGGCCGGAGAGGTGTCTCGGTCATGTCTGCATGGTTCCCGAACCCGTAGGGTCTACACACTTTAGGTTCGGTGATGCTAGAGTTGTAATGGGAAATAGTATGTGGTTATGAAGGTTGTTCAGAGTCCCGGATGAGATACCGGACATGACGAGGAACTCCGGAATGGTCCGAAGGTGAAGATCGATATATTGGACTAAGGGTATTGGAGTCCAGAATTGTTCTGTGGGTACCTGGTGATGACCAGCATGACCGAAAGGGGTTACGGAGGCCCCGGCAAGCGTTGGGGGCCTTATGGGCTAAGGGGAGGGGGCACACCAGCCCTCTAAGGGGATGTGCGCCCCTCCCACCCCATCTCACATAACATGGACAGGTGGGGGCGCCACCCCTAGGGCAGCCGCCCCTCTCGGCTTGGGGGCCAAGTTTCCTAGGGGTGGGGGCGCCCAAACCCATCTAGGGTTTACCCTTGGCCGCCGCCCCCCTCTAGATGCATCTAAGGGGTGGCCCCCTCTCCCCTTCACCCTATAAATAGAGGGTGGGTGGGAGGGCAGCCGCACCCTTCCCCTGGCGCAGCCCTCCCCCTCCTACACCTCCTCCTCCTCCATAGTGCTTGGCGAAGCCCTGCCGGAGAACCACAAGCTCCACCACCACGCCGTCATGCTGCCAGAGTTATCCCTCAACTTCTCCTCCCCCATTGTTGGATCAAGAAGGAGGAGACGTCCCCGGGTTGTACGTGTGTTGAACGGGGAGGTGCCGTCCGTTCAGCGCTTGGATCGGATCTTCCGTGATTTGAATCGCCGCGAGTACGACTCCATCAACCGCGTTCTTGTAACGCTTCCGCTTAGCAATCTTCAAGGGTATGAAGATGCACTCCATCTCTCTCGTTGGTAGCATCTCCTAGATTGATCTTGGTGACACGTAGGAAATTTTTTATTATTACTACGTTCCTCAACAGTGGTATCAGAGCCAGGTTTATGCGTAGATTCTATGCATGAGCAGAACACAAGTAGTTGTGGGCGATGATATGGTTAATTTATTACCGTTACTAGTCCTATCTTTATTCGGCGGCATTGTGGGATGAAGCGGCCATGACCGACCTTACATGTACGCTTACATGAGACAGGTTCCACCGATTGACATGCACTTACTGCATAAGGTGGCTAGCGGGTGTTCTTCTCTCCCACTTTAGTCAGATCGGATTTGATGAATAGGACCCTTATGAAGGGTAAATAACAATTGGCACATCACCATTGTGGTTTTTGCATAGGTAAGAAACATTCTTGCTAGAAACCCATAGCAGCCACGTAAAACATGCAACAACAATTAGAGGACGTCTAACTTGTTTTTGCATGGTATGCTATGTGATGTGATATGGCCAAAAGGATGTGACGAATTATATATGTGATGTATGAGATTGATCATGTTCTTGTAACAGGAATCATGACTTGCATGTCGATGAGTATGACAACCGGCAGGAGCCATAGGAGTTATCTTATTTTATTGTATGACCCATGAGTCAATATAAGCACCATGTAATTACTTTACTTTATTGCTAACCGTTAGACATAGTAGTAGAAATAATAGTTAGCGAGACAAGTTCATGAAGATACGATGATGGAGATCATGATGATAGAGATCATGGTGTCATGCAGGTGACGATGGTGATCATGTCACGCCTCGGAGATGGAGATCAAAAGCGCAAGATGATATTTGCCATATCATGTCACTTTATGATTTGCATATGATGTTTATCATGTTTACATCTTATTTGCTTAGAACGATGGTAGCATAAATAAGATGATCCCTCACTAAAATTTCAAGAAATGTGTTCCCCTAACTGTGCACCGTTGCAAAGGTTCGTTGTTTCAAAGCAACACGTCATGATCGGGTGTGATAGATTCTAATGTTCGCATACAACGGGTGTAAGCTAGATTTACACATGCGAAACACTTAGGTTGACTTGACGAGCCTAGCATGTACAGACATGGCCTCGGAACACGAGAGACCGAAAGGTCAAACATGAGTCGTATGGTAGATGCGATCAACATGGAGATGTTCACCATTGATGACTTGTCCGTCTCACGTGATGATCGGACACGACCTAGTCGATTCGGATCATGTATCACTTAGATGACTAGAGGGATGTCTATCTGAGTGTGAGTTCATTAAATAATGTGATTAGATGAACTTAATTATCATGAAATTAGTCTAAAATTGTCTTTGCAATCTATCATGTAGGTCAAATGGACCACCTCATGTTGCCTTCAACTTCAACGCGTTCCTAGAGAAAACAAAGCTGAAAGACGATGGAAGCAACTATACGGATTGGGTCCGTAACTTGAGGATCATCCTCATAGCTGCCAAGAAAGCATATATGTCCTTGAAGCACCGCTAGGTGATGCACATATTTTCCCAGCAACTCAAGACGTTATGAACACCTGGCAGTCGCCTAGTGATGATTACTCCCTGGTTCAGTGTGGCATGCTTTACAGGTTAGAATTGGGGCTCCAAAAGCGTTTTGAGCAACACGGAGCATATGAGATGTTCCAAGAGCTGAAAATGGTTTTCCAAGCTCATGCCCGGGTCGAGAGATATGAAGTCTTCGACAAGTTCTACAGTTGTAAGACGGAGGAAAATAGTTCTGTCAGCGAGCATATACTCAAAATGTCTGGGTTGCACAACCACTTATCTCAGCTAGGAGTTAATCTTCCAGATGACTCAGTCATTGACAGAATCCTCCAGTCGCTTCCACCTAGCTACAAGATCTTTGTGATGAACTACAATATGCAAGGGATGGAGAAGTCCATTCCTGAGTTATATTTGATGCTGAAATCAGCGGAGGTGGAGATCAAAATGGAACATCAAGTGTTGATGGTTAATAAGACCACTAGTTTCAAGAAAGGCAAGGGCAAGAAGAACTTAAAGAAGGAAGGCAAGGGAGTTGTCGTGCCCGGTAAGTCAGTTGCTGGGAAGAAGCCAAAGAATGGACCCAAGCCTGAGACTGAGTGCATTTATTACAAGGGAAATGGTCTCGGGAAGCGGAACTGCCCCAAGTACTTAGCGGATAAGAAGGCCGGCAACACCAAAGGTATATATGATATACATGTTATTGATGTGTACCTTACCAGCACTCGTAGTAGCTCCTGGGTATATGATACCGGTGCGTTTGCTCACATTTGTAACTCAAACAGGAGCTGCGGAATAAGCGGAGACTAGCGAAGGATGAGGTGACGATGCGCGTCGAGAATGGTTCCAGGGTCGATGTGATCGCCGTCGGCACACTACCTCTACATCTACCTTCGGGATTAGTTTTAAACCTCAATAATTGTTATTTAGTTCCAGCTTTGAGCATGAACATTGTATATGGATCTCGTTTAATGCGAGATGGCTACTCATTTAAATCCGAGAATAATGGTTGTTCTATTTATATGAGAGATATGTTTTATGGTCATGCCCCGCTGGTGAATGGTTTATTTTTATTGAATCTCGAACGTGATGTTACACATATTCATAGTGTGAATGCCAAAAGATGTAAGGTTGATAATTATAGTCCCACATACTTGTGGCACTGCCGCCTTGGTCATATTGGTGTCAAACACATGAAGAAACTCGATGCAGATGGACTTTTGGAGTCTCTTGATTAGAATCATTTGACACATGCGAACCATGCTGCTGCCTCTTGAACACTACATTGGTTTTCCCTTGAAGAGGAAAGGATGATGCAGTAAATTAGCGTAAGTATTTCCCTAAGTTTGAGAACCAAGGTATATATACAGTAGGAGACCACGCGCGAGTCCCACGCACCTACACAAACAAATAAGAACCTCGCAACCAACACGATAAAGGGGTTGTCAATCCCTTCACGGTCAGTTACGAGAGTGAGATCTGATAGATATGATAAGATAATATTTTTGGTATTTTTATAATAAAGATGCAAAGTAAAATAAACGGTAACAGAAATAGCTAAGTGTTGGAAGATTAATATGATGGAAAATAGACTAGGGGGCCATAGGTTTCACTAGTGGCTTCTCTCAAGAGCATAAGTATTACGGTGGGTAAACGAATTACTGTCGAGCAAATGATAGAATTGAGCATAGTTATGAGAATATCTAGGTATGATCATGTATATAGGCATCACGTCCGTGACAAGTAGACCGAAACGATTCTGCATCTACTACTATTACTCCACACATCGACCGCTATCCAGCATGCATCTGGAGTATTAAGTTCATAAGATTAGAGTAATGCTTTAAGTTAGATGACATGATGTAGAGGGATAAACTCATGCAATATGATATAAACCCCATCTTTTTATCCTCGATGGCAACAATACAATATGTGCCTTGTTGCCCCTGCTGTCACTGGGAAAGGACACCGCAAGATTGAACCCAAAGCTAAGAACTCTCCCATTGCAAGAAAGATCAATCTAGTAGGCCAAACCAAACTGATAATTCAAAGAGACTTCCAAAGATAACCAATCATACATAAAAGAATTCAGAGGAGATTCAAATATTATTCATAGATTAACTTGATCATAAACCCACAATTCATCGGATCTCGACAAACACACCACAAAAGAAGATTACATCGAATGGATCTCCAAGAAGATTGAGGAGAACATGATATTGAGATCCAGAAAGAGAGAATAAGCCATCTAGCTAATAACTATGGACCCGAAGGTCTAAGGTAAACTACTTACAGATCATCGGAGAGGCTATGGTGTTGATGTAGAAGCCCTCCGTGATCAATGCCCCCTCCGGCAGAGCGCCGAAAAAGGCCGCAAGATGGGATCACACGGGTATAGAAGGTTGCGGCGGTGGAAATAGGGTTTTGGCTCTGTTTCTGATGTTTCCAGGGTATGTGGGTATATATAGGAGGAAGAAGTACGTCGGTGGAACAACGTGGGCCCCACAAGGGTGGAGGGTGCGCCGGGGGGGTAGGCACGCCCCCCGCCTCGTGCTCTCCTCGTTGATTGCTTTACGTAGACTCCAAGTCCTCTGGATCACGTTTGTTCCGAAAATCACGTTCCCGAAGGTTTCATTCTGTTTGGACTCCGTTTGATATTCCTTTTTTGTGAAACACATAAATATGCAAAAAAAACAGCAATTCGGGTTGGGCCTCCGATTAATAGGTTAGTCCGAAAAATAATATAGAAGTGTATAAAAAAGCCCATTAAACATCCAAAATAGAATATAATATAGCATGGAAGAATAAAAAATTATAGATACGTTGGAGACGTATAAAGCATCCCCAAGCTTAATTCCTGCTCGTCCTCGAGTAGGTAAATGATAAAAACAGAATTTTTGATGTGGAATGCTACTTGGCATAATTTTCAATGTAATTCTCTTATTTGTGGTATGAATATTCAGATCCGAAAGATTCAAGACAAAAGTTTAATATTGACATAAAAATAATAATACTTCAAGCATACTAACTAAGCAATTATGTCTTCTCAAAATAACATGTCCAAAGAAAGTTATCCCTACAAAATCAGATAGTCTGGCTATGCTCTATCTTCATCACACAAAGTATTTAGTCATGCACAACCCCGATGACAAGCGAAGCAATTGTTTCATACTTTTGGTGTTCTCAAACTTTTCAATTTTCACGCAATACATGAGTGTGAGCCATGGACATAGCACTATATGTGGAATAGAATGGTGGTTGTGGAGAAGACAAAAAAGGAGAAGATAGTCTCACATCAACTAGGCGTATCAACGGGCTATGGAGATGCCCATTAATAGATATCAATGTGAGTGAGTAGGGATTGCCATGCAACGGATGCACTAGAGCTATAAGTATATGAAAGCTCAACAAAAGAAACTAAGTGGGGGTGCATCCAACTCGCTTGCTCACGAAGACCTAGGGCATTTTGAGGAAGCCCATCATTGGAATATACAAGCCAAGTTCTATAATGAAAAATTCCCACTAGTATATGAAAGTGATATCATAGGAGACTCTCTATCATGAAGATCATGGTGCTACCTTGAAGCACAAGTGTGGAAAAAGGATAGTAGCATTGTCCCTTCTCTCTTTTTCTCTCTTTTTTTTCTTTTTTGGGCCTTTTCTCTTTTTTATGGCCTCTTTTTTTATTATTATTCGTCCGGAGTCTCATCCTGACTTGTGGGAGAATCATAGTCTCCATCATCCTTTCCTCACTTAGGACAATGCTCTAATAATGATGATCATCACACTTTTATTTACTTACAACTCAAGAATTACAACTCAATACTTTGAACAAAATATGACTCTATGTGAATGCCTATGGTGGTGTACCGGGGTATGCAATGAATCAAGAGTGACATGTATGAAAGAATTATGAACGGTGGCTTTGCCACAAATACGATGTCAACTACATGATCATGCAAAGCAATTATGGCAATGATGAAGCGTGTCATAGTAAACGAAACGATGGTAAGTTGCATGGCAATATATCTCGGAATGACTATGGAAATGCCATGATAGGTAGGTATGGTGGCTGTCTTGAGGAAGGTATATGGTGGGTGTATGATACCGGTGAAAAGTGTGCGGTATTAGAGAGGCTAGCAATGGTGGAAGGATGAGAGTGCGTATAATCCATGGACTCAACATTTGTAACATCCCAAATTTTCAATTTGGAATGCTATACATAGGTCATTCATGCATATCATATTTTATTGCATTTCGTTTCGCGATCCTCGAAATTCTAAGCAACTCAAGGACCCTCGGAGAGAGTTGGGGATTTCACGTTTTTTTCATATTTGATTTTTATCAAATATTGAAACAAGGATCATTTTGGTTTTAATTTATTTTCTCTCCGAAAATATTTCATATTAAAATATATGAGAGGAGATAATATGACTTCTCCAAAATAAATGAAATATTGGAGGAAACGTATTAAAATCAAATATTTGATGTCACTCGGATTTTATTGCTATTTTATTTGAATTAGGAAAAATATGCGTTTTCCAAAATTGTGTAATAGGCCCAAATAAATGTTCGCTGTGTCCGGTATATTTTTAGAGGACGGGGAAAATTTATTTCGGGATTTTTGGAGTCCGTTTGGTATTTCTTTACTTTCTTTTTGTGCATGTTGGAATATTTAAAAAAAAGGGGAAACCGACTCCGGGCCATACCCGACCGGGACTCCACCCGGGGGGCTTTATATGCCGGGGCCCCCCCCTGCAGCAGCCCCTACCGCCTTGCCCACCCCCATGCTTGAAACCCTAGCACATCGCCATTAGCGCCGCCCATGAGGTGGCGGCGTCGCAATGGGAGGCGGCGGCGTCTTGGCAGCAAGGCAAGCAGTGTGTGGCGCTCAGTTTCGGCTTGGTGGGCTGGGCGGCGGTGGTGGGCTGCGGGGGCAGGGGGCTCCCCGCTTATAAAGCCCCCCGAGCGGAGTCCCGCTCGGGTACGGCCCAGAGTCGGTTTCCATTTTTAAAAATATTCGGACGTGCAGAAAAAGAAGGAAAAGAAATACTAAACGGACTCCAAAAATCCCGGAACAAATTTTCCCTGTCCTCTATTAATATACCAGACAAGGTGAACATTTATTTGGGCCTATTATGCAATTTGGGAAAACACATAGTTTCCTAATTCAAATAAAATAGCAATAAAATCCGAATAACATCAAATATTTGGTTTTAATATTTTTCCTCCAATATTTCATTTATTTTGGAGATGTCATATTATCTCCTTTCATATATTTTAATATGAAATATTTTCAGAGAGAAAATAAATTAAAACCAAAATGATCCTTGTTTAAAATTTGATAAAAATCAAATATGAAAAAAACATGAAATCCCCAACTCTCTCCGAGGGTCCTTGAGTTGCTTAGGATTTCGAGGATCGCGAAACGAAATGCAGTAAAATAAGATATGCATGAATGACCTATGTATAACATTCCAAATTGAAAATTTGGTATGTTACAAACCTACCCCCCTTAAGGCCGCGCTTGGATGCGGTGTAATCAAATACAGATGTATTTAGTTTACACGTGTATCTTTACCGGCCACTAGTAGATTTCCAGCCGGAATCAAAATGATGAGCGGAGATCTGTCTCTTTTCTACAGGTGTATTTGAGACGAAACGACATTCCAAACAAAGCCTAAGATGAATCTCGCCCACGAGATTCGGGTTGGCTAGAAAATAGGTGCGGGTGGTCTTTGCCTAGATCATCCTCTCGTTCCCAGGTGGCTTCATCCTCGGTATGGTGGCTCCACTGAACTTTGCAAAACTTGATAACCTTACTGCGAGTGACTCGGCTGGCAAACTCAAGAATCTTGACTCGTTTCTCCTCATATGTCAAATCGCTGTCCAACTGAATCACTTCTAGGGGCACTGTATCTCTCAGAGGAATATCGGCCATCTCTGCATCGCACTTCTTCAACTGGGAAACGTGAAACACATCATGTACTCCCGACAGTCCTTCGGGTAACTCCAACTTGTAGGCAACCTCTCCCATGCGTTCCAAAACACGGTACGGTCCCACAAATCTCGGAGCTAACTTTCATTTAACTCCAAAACGTTTAACTCCCCGAAGAGGTGATACTCGCAGATACGCTCTATCTCCGATTTCATAGGCTACCTCCTTGCGTTTTCAATCTGCATAACTTTTCTGTCTGGACTGAGCTACCTTCAGTCTATCCCAAATCAGTTTAACCTTCTCTTCAGATTCCTTAATCAAATCCAGTCCAAACAACTAGCGGTCTCCAACTTCATTCCGCGTAAACGATGTTCGGCATCTTCTTCCATATAGGGCTTCGAAAGGTGCCATCTTCAAACTGGCCTGGTAGCTGTTGTTGTACGAGAACTCCGCGTAGGGCAAGTTGTCATCCCAACTAGATTCGTAATCTAGCGCACAAGCTCTCAACATGTCCTCCAGAATCTGATTGACTCTCTCGGTCTGTCCATCTGTCTGCGGGTGAAATGTTGTACTGAACTCTAGCATGGTTCCCAAAGTCTGGTGTAGCTGGTGCCAAAACTTTGAGGTAAACTAGGTTCCTCTATCTGATATGATGGTCCTCGGAACTGTGTGCAGACATATGATCCTGGTCATGTATATCTTGGCCAACTTCACACTTGTATAGGTGGTTTTCACTAGGATAAAGTGGGCTACTTTGGTCAAGCGATCCACTACTACCCAGATTGAATCATATCCCAATCGGGTCCTGGGCAATCCAGTGATGAAATCCATGCCAAGCTTATTCCACTTCCATTCGGGTATCAGCATAGGCTGTAGTAATCCTGCTGGCTTCTGATGTTCTGCCTTCACTCTCTGACATACATCACATACGGCTACATACTCCGCAATATCCTTCTTCATGCCAGTCCACCAGAAACGCTCCTTCAAATCCAAATACATCTTGGTGTTTCCGGGGTGTATCGAGTATGGCGAGTCATGAGCTTCCTATAGTATCAACTTCCTGATCTCTGCATTATTGGGCACATATATCCGGTCCTAAAACCATAAGGTGTCGTGCTCATCCTCACGAAAACCTTTGGCTTTCCCTTCACTCATCTTCTCCTTTATCTCGTCAATCTCCTTGTCATCCTTCTGAGCTTCTCAAATTTTTTCCAACAATGTAGACTGAACTTCCATTGCGGCGACATAACCTCTGGGAACAATCTCCAAACGTAGCTCCCTGAGATCCTCGGCTAACTCCTTTGGCATCCCTCCGCTTACGAGGGTGTTAACATAGCTCTTACGGCTCAAAGCGTCTGCTATGACATTGGCCTTGCCGGGATGATAGTGCAGCTTCATGTCGTAATCCTTTATGAGCTCCAACCATCTCCTCTGCCTAAGGTTAAGCTCCTTATGTGTGAAGATGTACTTCAAACTCTTGTGATCCGTGTACACATCGCAACGGTTTCCAATAAGAAAATGTCGCCAGGTCTTGAGCGCATGCACCACAGCTGCTAACTCCAAATCATGTGTGGCATAATTCAACTCGTGCGGTTTCAGTTGTCGTGAGGCATACGAAACAACTCTCCCGTCTTGCATAAGTACTCCTCCAAGTCCTAAGCAAGAGGCGTCGCAATACACTTGGAAATCCTTGCGTATATCCGGCAGAATCAGCACTGGGGCTGTAGTCAAACGCTTCTTCAACTCCTGGAAACTTGCTTCACATTCGTCAGTCCAATGTAACTTAGTGTCCTTCTTCAACAATGTCGTCATACGCTTCGCAATCTTCGAAAAATTCTCAATAAATCTCCGATAGTATCCTGCGAGTCCACGAAAACTGCGGATCTCTCCGATTGAGGTGGGTGCCAACCAGTCAGTGACCCACTGAACCTTGTTGGTATCCACTGCTATACCTTCTCCTGATATAACATGTCCAAGAAATCCAACTTCCTTCAACCAAAACTCACATTTGCTAAACTTGGCATACAACTGGTGTTCCCTGAGCTTCTCGAGAACCAAACGCAAATGTTCCTTGTGCTCCTCTTCATTCTTCGAGTATACCAAGATATCATCTATAAACACCACGACAAACTTATCCAAGAACTCCATGAACACTTTGTTCATCATACTAATGAAGTAGGCAGGGGCGTTAGTCAATCCAAATGACATAACCGTATACTCATACGGCCCGTACCTTGTGGTGAAAGCTGTTTTAGGTATATCCTTCTCCTGGATCTTCAGTTGGTGATATCCTGATCGCAGATCAATCTTCGAAAACACCTTAGCTCCTTGCAACTGGTCAAACAAATCATTGATCATCGGCAGTGGATACTTATTCTTGATTGTTACTTCATTCAAAGCACGATAATCAACAACCATCCTTAAGGATGGATCCTTCTTATCAACCAAGAGCACTGGGGCTCCCCATGGTGATGAACTTCTTCGAATGTAACCTTTCTCCAATAACTCCTTAATCTGCTTCTTAATCTCCTCTAGATCGTTTGCGGGCATCCAGTATGGTCTCTTCTATATAGGTCCGGTGCCTGGCAATAGCTCTATCAAAAACTTGATATCTCGATCTGGTGGCATGCCTGGTAACTCCTCCGGAAATACATCCGGGTAATCCTTTACTACCGACACTTCCTCCTGAACAACTCCCGTGAGAGAATTTACTTGGGTCCTCCTTGGCGCATGCCTGGATACATACTTGATCCTTTTTCCCTCCGGGGTGGTGAGCAAAATTGACTTACTCGCGCAATCGATGTTTCCTCCATACATCGATAGCCAATCTATTCCTAGTATCACATCCAAACCTTGTGACTCCAAAATTATCAGGTCTGAAGGGAAAACATGGCTTCCAATAGTCAATGGCATCTGAAAACATCCTTGACTTGCCATATATTCAGCTCCTGGCGAACTCACTAACATTGGTGTCCTAAGTACCTTAATGGGCAACTTATACTTATCCATGAGTCCCCATGATATGTATGAATGCGATGCACCAGTATCGAAAAGAACAATTGTAGTAAAAGACTTAACCAAAAACTTACCAATAACTGCATCAGGCTGCTCCTCAACTTCCTCCACATTCACGTGGTTCACTTGTCCCCTATTGAAAAGGTTGGGCTTCTTCCCAGCGCTTCCATTGCCATTGCCATTCTTTGCTTCAGGGCACTCAGTGGCATAGTGTCCAGTCTTCCCGCACTTGAAACAAGTAATGTGACTTAGGTCTTTCTTGGTGGGTGTGGCTGGGTTAGAGCGGTTCTGATTGTTGCTTGCTCCATTCCCGTCTCCATTCTTGGAGCCATTGTGGTTGTGAGAACTCCCTCCATTGTGGTTGTGGCCTCCATGGTTATGGACAAGTCCTCCCGAGTTCGGGGTGAAATGAGGCTTCTACTGAGCTCCATAATTGTACTTCCCTTGTCCATACTTCCTCTTGCGGCTCTCAATCTGCTTTTGCTTCCCTTCAATCATAAGGGCTTGTCTACCAACTCCTGGTAGTTGTTGAATGTTGCCACCATCAATTGCATGCTCATCTCATCGTTCAGCCCTTCCATAAACTTCTCCTGCTTCGCGGCATCTGTGGCCACATCATCAGGGGCATAACGAGACAGCTTACTAAACTCATCTACGTACTGAGCCACAGTACGGTTTCCCTGGCGTAAGTTGCAAAACTCACGCTTCTTCATGCTCATAGCTCCAGTTGAGACATGGGTTGTGCGGAATGCTTGCTGAAATTGATCCCAGGTAACATTGGCTATGGGAAAAGTGGTTGTGTAATTCTCCCACCATGAGGCTGCGGGTCCATCCAACTGATGTGCGGCAAAACGCACCTTCTCTGCATTCATGCAACCTGCGGCGGTCAACTCCCTTCCAATCCTGCATAGCCAGTCATCTGCAACTATTGGCTCGGTGCTACTGGAAAACACCGGCGGCTGTAACCTCAGAAAACGGGCTAAGTTATCAACTGGAGGAGGGTTATGTTGTTGCCTTGGTTCTGGACTAATATCTGCATCAAGGCATTCTGCTGCTGGATCAACTGGGTGATCTCCGGTGGGAAGACAAATCCGGTGTCACGTCTCGGAGGCATCTGAGGGGCTTTAGAGGGAAGAGATTAGAATAGAGAAGAGGTTTAGTGAGAAAACACTACCCATATGCACATGAGACAAACACAATCATATCACTCAATCAAACAAGCAAGGCCATAAAAACGGTCTAGAACTATCGTTACAGTGCTTGGACTATACTATTTATATGGGGGAAATACTACTGATCATATGGTGGTCTACTAGAAGTTTTGATCGGTGGAAGACTCCATGATATCCGCTCCAGCTTCGTCTTCAAAGTCATCATCACTATCGTCAGGGTCGTAGTCGGTGTCGTCGATGATGATGTAGTTTTCCGGGCAAGTGGAATCGTCGTCTTCTCCTCCTGGCGCGGGGTCTCCCATAATACTCCGATCTTGTTTATCAGGTCGTCGTTCTTCTCCAACAGGGTCGCGATTTCCTCCTCATATCCATCGTTTGTAGACTTGAGTTCCTCCTCTACCTCGGTGATCCTTGTCATTGCCTTCTTCAAATCTATCATGCTTGCGCACATCTGGTTCTCCTGGCGTTGAATGTGCTGGTTTAACTCCTGGGTGACTGCTGCAATGGACCTGTCCTTCCTGGTGCGGACTATCTCCCATTGCTCATCTCGGCGGCCACAAATCTAGTAGATAGTATCCTTGAGATCCTTGTGGTATACTTCTCCAATGCGTCCCATGGTGATGTGGGCTGCCATGCTCTTGCCTAGACTCCAGGTGGGTGCATCAAAGGAAAACTCTATAGGCTCCGTGACTGGCGTGAATGTCCTTCCCGGAACTTGAACTTGAATCATCCAGCGCTCCTCTTCTGGTAAAGTGGCGTTATAGGTCCCGGTGAAGCTTGGTATTCCAATGTTCAGATATCTAGTGACTTCCTTCAAGTGTCGTCCAAAAGGGGTGTCTTCATCCGGTTGCACAAACTTGTTCCTCGAATCCGCCATCCTAAAGAGTAGAAAATGGAGAGGAGTCAGAAATGAGTAGAGAAGAGTGACCTATGGCTTTCCTTAGTGGCCGTGTCCTACATTTAGCGTGTGCTCTGATACCATCTTGTAGCGACCCGACCTCAAACGGTCAAGTCTCTGTGCTTCAGTGTCATCCCTGGATCGGTAATGCTGACACACACAGTACTCGAAGGATTTATAACAGAGTTGCAATCACACACTTATTACATCGAATGTCTCAAAGGAGAACTTATTACAATAAATATGGCTTAAGGCAGACTTTTCAGATGACGAGTAAAGGTGCGATAGGTCGTTGTCGTGCACTCAGCTATGCCGTTGGAGTTGATGGACTCACTTTATCTTCCAAGCCTTCCGCTGTTATCGTATTAGATGGCCTTAAGCCATATTTATTATAATAAGTTCTCCTTTGATACATTCGATGTAATAAGTGTGTGATTGCAACTCTGTTATAAATCCTTCGAGTATTGTGTGTGTCAGCATTACCGATCCAGGGACGACACTGAAGCACAGAGACATGACCGTTTGAGGTCGGGTCGCTACAACATTAATCATAAAGAACTCATATACTTGTTGCACAAATCTACAAGTTATCAAAGCAAAGTATTACGTGCATGCTCCTAGGGGGATAGATTGGTAGGAAAAGACCATCGCTCATCCCCGACCGCCACTCATAAGGAAGACAATCAATAAATAAAGCATGCTCCGACTTCATCACATAACGGTTCACCATACGTGCATGCTACGGGAATCACAAACTTCAACACAAGTATTTCTCAAATTCATAACCACTCAACTAGCATGACTCTAATATCACCATCTTCATATCTCAAAACAATTATCAAGCATCAAACTTATCATAGTATTCAACACACTCATAAGAATTATTTTTTACTAATCTTGGATGCCTATCATAATTAAAGCAAATTACCATGCTGTTTTATAGGACTCTAAAAATAATATAAGTGAAGCATGAGAGAACAATAGTTTCTGTAAAACAAATCCACCACCGTGCTCTAAAAGATATAAGTGAAGCACTAGAGCAAAAACAATATAGCTCAAAAGATATAAGTGAAGCACATAGAGTATTCTAATAAATTCCGACTCATGTGTGTATCTCTCAAAAGGTGTGTACAGAAAGGATGATTGTGGTAAAATAAAAAGCAAAGAATCAAATCATACAAGACGCTCCAAGCAAAACACATATCATGTGGTGAATAAAAATATAGCTCCAAGTAAAGTTACCGATGGACGTAGACGAAGGAGGGGACGCCTTCGGGGCATCCCCAAGCATTGGCTTTTTGGTGTCCTTAGATTATCTTGGGGTGCCATGGGAATCCCCAATCTTAGGCTCTTTCCACTCCTTGTTCCATAATCCATCAAATCTTTTACCCTAAACTTGAAAACTTCATAACACAAAACTTAACGGAAAATCTCATGAGCTCCGTTAGCGAAAGAAAACAAAACACCACTTCAAGTTACTGTATTGAACTCATTCTGTATTTATATTGGTGTTAAAACTACTGTATTCCAACTTCTCTATGGTTTATAAACTATTTTACTAGCCATAGATTCATCTAAATAAGCAAACAACACACGAAAAACAGAATCTGTCAAAAACAGAACAGTCTGTAGTAATCTGTAACTAACGCAAACTTATGGAACTCAGAAACATCTACCAAAATAGGAAGTCCTAGAAAATTTGTTTATTGATCATCAGCAATTGGAATCAGTATTTTATCACGTTCTGGTGATTTTTAACAATTGTTTTCGTGAACATCAAGTTTCTGGAATTTTCAGCAAGATCAAATAACTATCAACCAAGAAGATCCTATAGGTTTAACTTGGCACAAACACTAATTAAAATATAAAAACAAATCTAACCAGATGATAGATCAAATATTTATTCCTAAACAGAACCAAAAATTAAAAAAGACTAAAATAAAATTGGGTTGCCTCCCAACAAGCGCTATCGTTTAACGCTCCTAGCTAGGCATCGAGATTTCGATGATGCTCACATAAAAGATAGACAAGAATTGAAGCACAAAGAGAGCATCATAAAACATGTGAAAAACACATCTAAGTCTAACATACTTCCTATGCATAGTCATCTTATAGGCAAACAAATTATCAAGGCAAGCAAAAACTAGCATATGCAAGGAAGCGGAAAGAAACAATAGCAATCTCAACATAACTAGAGGTAATTTAGTAACATGAAAATTTCTATGACCATATTTTCCTCTCTCATAATAATTACAAGGGAACCTTAACCATCTTTGATCAACGAGCTAGTCTAGTTAAGGCTTACTAGGGACACGGTATTTCTTTATGTATTCACACATGTATTTAAGTTTCCGATCAATACAATTCTAGCATGAATAATAAACCTTTATCATGAATAAGGAAATATAAAATAACCATTTTATTATTGCCTCTAGGGCATATATCCATCAGTTTGCTCCAGCGTCGACGCGAAGCTTGGGAAGTAGTCCAAGAGGGGATACAGATTGTGGTCTGCATCGGCGGCATCTGGAAGATGGTGGATCTGGGTTCGTGGTTCGTGGCAGACAGGTATGGTTTCCTCCTCCAAAGTCTTAGTTGGGCGGGGGTGCCAGATCTGGAGTTTGATTGCGTGTCCAGGTGTTGCCCCGGTATGATTCGTTCAATGGCAATGGCTTCGCCTTTATTGGCGAGCCACCTTGGAGGTCCGCAAAGCTGCATATCAGCGATGGAGTCGCGTCGAGCTCGGGTGTGGAGGTGATCCGTCATTTTCTCCTTTGGTGGCTGCTATGGTGGTGCTGAAGGCATATGACGGGCATTGGTGTCAAGATCAGAGGATTCTTCAGTGTTGTTTGTAATTTTACTTCTTGGCTGGTGTTCTTGTGTGCAAAGACTAGCGTTCTGCTGTCTTTTTAGTTTTGTCAGGTCGGTATGTACGTGACTTGTACTATGATCCTTATGATATAAATGAGACACGTATTACCATGCAAAAAAACTTCATTATTTTGATTATTTTCTTTTATTTCTTATTTAAGAGTACTATGAATGCCACTAATTCATTCCTCCTTTGGAAACTTCTTTTTGTGAAAAATCCAGCATTGCATATTCTTGCATATCATAAAATAGTGCATTTTTTGTGCACATTTTGTTATTCCTCGTTTCAATATTTTCTTTCTTCTTATCGGGTAATACTGATGTCACTAATTCATTCTTCCCTAGAAAAATTCATTTTGTCTTATTTCGTTTTAGTTTTTTAAGTATTAGTATAGCATGAGGAAGTAGGCTAGAGAAATAAGAAGGTGGCTGGCCTTTGGATCTTAATCGGGAGGTGAAGAGTGGTGGAGATGAATTGACCGAACGCCCAAAAAAATTAGGCACCTATCAAATAATAGTCCCCATAACATGGATATATAGTGAATCAATTTTTATTCAACTAGCTATAAGTGGCCCACGCAAATGCGCTGGCAACACTTCAACAGGGGATGACGAAGCCAGCATGGGTGTCAGGTGTTGATTGATGCCTAGGGAAGTGTCGACCTTGTTGTTGCAGAGTCTCTTATGTGTTAGTGTTTTCTTTCTGGATTTGGAGGTTATTGTACATTGTTCCATCTTGTTCATATATATACAACGCTCTGTCTTTTTGCAATACACCAATTTTAGTCTTGAAGACTAATGCGCAGTTGTTTTGTTGAACCATCAACACAGAATACTACATCAACTATTACAACAGGACTTTGATTCTAGGTTTGTAGATAGATTTTACCACAACATCTAGACAGGCCTCCTTAGTTTGTCGTGCACAAACAAGATTGAAACACAACACTTGGTTCAGCATTTCAGCATTCTATCTCACCAAATGCAGTTATCAACTTGTAAATTATAAATACTACAACAAATCATTCATCATTAGATATTCGTCATTCAATAGTCATTATTCAATATAACCTAGTTCAGAAAAATACTACAGCAAACATTAACCCTTGGTACTTCAATATTCATCATTCAGTAATCATCAATAGTTTCTAGAGGTCTAAAATGCTTTTTTAGACATAACAACATCTATGGTGAGTAGAACTACGGCTTTGGGAACATGTTTACCCTCCTCAGTAGACATGGTGCCTCATGAACAATACTGACCATCCATAGTCCTTGCATATCGAAATATTGTGTTTCCCCAGAAATAATGTCTCCATGACCAAACACATTCTCAACTCTAGCGAAGTAATTACTGACACGACCATGGCCGGTCCATAGCTCGGGCAAAGAGGGCAACCGCTCGAGGCCCCAAGAGGAGGAGGGCCCAAAATATTATTAAATATAGTACAAACCACTATACTATTATCTATTAAGTCCAAAATATTATTGCATATTTATAAAATAAAATTCTAATTTTGCAGGAGCAAATCTGCATCCGTCAAACTAAATTTAATAAAATAGGTGAACCATGGATCTGATAGATAATGAGCTTAGTTAGCCTGCTATTCTCCATCTCCGATAGATGTCCTGCAAGTTGTACTAAAATCTATGCAACCTAGAGTTCTATGTGCAATCCATACATAGTAACCTTTCAGTTTAGAAACTGGTAGGAGCCCTTATATATACCAGATAAAATCAAATGTCTAGATGAGTGTATCAAATAAACAAACTGAATGTAGTCATAACTGAATCATCGATATGTTTACGCATGTCATTTATAGGTGCTATTTCAATATCATGCATACATTGTCTTTATTTCCAACTCTAAATTGTAACACATTTGCAAAATGTACAATTTATAATCTACAATGTTCTATTAATATGCAGAATGAATAACACACTAGAAATCACTAGTAACATATTAGTTGGACTATAGTACTATACTATACATGAGCATGTGCACATACATACAAATATGTACATGTGCACTATATAATTTGTGAAAATTCCACAAATTAATTGAAAGAGAACTTCTATTACATCACTTAATTTGAAGTTAGTATAAACAAATTGGTTAGTGATATACTCAGATGAAATATTGATTAACTATACCAAATAAATTGATTAACTATAACAAATAAATTACTGGTTAGCTATACCAATTAAAAAATAAAATATATTCCTAATGTTGTACTATGATGAAAATAAACAAGTATAGAAATTTGATATAAAACTTTATCTTTTTCGGCAATGGTCGTTTGGGTCGACCTGAACATGACTCCCCAACGAGATGCAACGATGAATTTTAAAAAGTGACATGTATTTTCAAAAAACTGTATAAAATTTTAAAATGTTTAAACAATGCAAAAAATGTTTTTGTAGTTTTAGAAAAATATTGTACAATGTATCATGAGCGAGCAACTAATGTAACGGGAAGGCATACTAGATTTTTGAGCCCAAAAGGCCGAAAGGCTAAAGTGGGCGAACACCACCTTTCGCAGTTCTGCGCTGCGAGCCAACTAAACTCTCTCCACCATGAGAAAAAGAAGTCGCATCGGTTTCCTCTGTTCTGTTTGGTAATTCCCTTGGGAGAAATCCAGTGTTGGCGAAGCCGCCGTCCTCGCCCGCGTCGCCGGTCCTCCCCGCCCAAGCCCAGCGACAGCGGGGTGTCTTCTCCGGTTGCTGTTCATCGCAGGGGCGCGTTGCCCTTCTCCCCTCCAACCGTTGGAGTGAGCCCTTGGTAGCCACATCTTTTTCTGTCGTCGTTTCTTTTATCTTTTAGCCAGATCTCGTTGCTCTATCATCTTTCCTTTCGCCATAATTAATTATTTCAACAACTCTTTCTTTACCCACGCTAATACAGTCGCAACTCTATCTACTACTAACAACAGTCAGTAAAAGGCGAAAATTAACCGGGTTGATCTTGCGGGGGATTGGATCATTTGGCCCACTTTACATGGGGTTTGATGATTTGCCCCAGCCTCATCTCAATGGCAACTGGCCCCGGCCCCACCTGGCTACCTCTCAAGGGGGAGGGAAATTATCAAATGGGAAAGTAAAGTGCGGCAAAAGATTAAATTTCTCTGATCTTAACGGTTCGTTTCAAATCAATATATGAATACGTAGCCTACGTTTAACACCTTTATTTGGTAAAAAGAAACAATTGTAATTAAAGTACGAATATGCGACCTACGTTTAACACACGAGCCAGCATAGCCACTCCACCCGATCACATTCACTTTTCTAATGCCAAAAGCAATACAAGAGAAGGTTTCGCTTTTCTTTCTCCTGAAGAAAGAAACGGCGATCTAGCTTCTGCCGCCGGCCTCCGGCGGCTCCCCTCCGCCGGTGACTTTGGCCATCGGTGGTGAGGATGGTTATCGGATCAACACGTGTGGATCGTCTTTTAGACTCTCATAGTTTAGTTTTCTAGGTTGTTCATCGTTTTGCTTCAGCGACGATGATGGCGGCGCTGAATAAAGGTTTGTCAGATTCTACTCCAACGAGGCGATTGGTCCTATGGTTGGGGATGGATTTGGAAATCAGTCTTTTCAAGTAAGGATGGTGTGGCGGCGGCAACATTCTCGTGGTGGACCTGTGTCATCGGGCTCCGCCGTTGTGACGGCGTTTGCTCCAGCGCCGACACGGAGCTTGGGAGGTAGTCCAGGAGGGGATGCAGATTATTGTCTGCATTGACGGCATCTAAAAGATTGTGGATCGTGTGCTGGGTTCGTGGTTCGTGGATGGCAGATATGGTTTCCTCCTTCGACGTCTTAGTCATGTGGGGGTGACAGATCTAGAGTTTGTTGGCTTGTCCGGGGTGTTGCCCCGGTTTGATTCGTTCAACGGTAATAGTTTCATCTTTGGCGAACCACCTTGGTGGTCCGCAAAGCTGTTTATCAACGATGGAGCCGCTTCGAACTCGGGTATGGAGGTGATACGTCATTTTTTTCTTATGGTGGCTGTTGTGGTGGTGCCAGAGACAGGTGACGGGCGTTGGTGTCAAGCTCAAAGGATTCTTCGGTCTCGTTTGTAATTTTACTTCTTGGTTGGTGTTCCTCTGTGCAAAGGCTAGCGTTTTACTACTATCTTTTCAGTTTTGCCAAGTCGATATGTACATGGCTTGTACTATTATCCTTCTGATATATAAATGAGAAACGTATTACCATGACAAAAACATTCACTTGTCTAATTCGGTTAACAAATTTATATGTATTGGACAATGGCCCACAATGTTATTACAGAACAAAAATTAACACAAAAAATTTGAGAAGCCGGGCGTCTTACCCACAACAAGAGCCTAGAAATTTAGCCACGCTACCCACTCCAACATGCCCATTGACACCTTGAATATGCACTAATGGCAGGGGTGTGCCTCCTCTGCGTGACTGGACGCACCAATCTTGTTGTTGCTCCTGAGGCGTCACTATTCATGCAACTCTTGTTCAACTTATATAACGTTCTAAACTCTAGAAAGCAGAGCAATCCAACCGAAGTGACAGTACCATCTTATTGATGGGAAAAATAAGTTACAACAGTAAAAATGCATTGTTGGCGCAGTGCACATTCATAAAACACATCAGGTGTGCAAAGACAGGGGCATATATATATATATATATATATATATATATATATATATATATATATATATATATATATATATATATATATATATATATATATATATACGCCGCTAACTGCCACGCGTATGGGCGTTAAGAAATCTGCCCACACGTTCTGTGTGGTGCCTAAGAGGACCAGCCCACACGTCTCTGTATGGGCAAAACAATTAGCGTCCACACGCCTCTTTTTTCCCTCACGATCCCTCTTACACGCGTGCGTGTGGGCGAAATAGATAACGCCCACACGCCCGGTACGTCAGGCATCGTACCTCGTGGTCCCGCGCGCCCCGCAGTTGCCATGGGCCGGACCCTCGTCCATGTTCGTTTAAGTGCAGTTGCCATGTCGCTGAACTACGGTTGCCATGTCGGACAACTACAGTTGCCATGTTTGCTCAACTGCAGTTGCCATCTCAGGTCAAAGTTCCAGATTGCCATTTTTTGGACAATTACAGCTGTTGCCATGTGTGGTCTGGTCTACTGCAGTTGCCATGATTTCAAAACTTTAGGAGTTGCCACCTACTAACACTAGGCAGTTGCCAGGTAGCGCTACAAAAAAAGGCATGTCAAAAAACATGTTCGGATAAAAGAGAGAGTTGCCATGTGCTCACAAGCACGCTAAGGCAGTTGCCATTTAAAAAAGAAAGAGTTGCCATCTGGTTACGTGCACGCTAGGGCAGTTTGCCATGTACCATGCCAAACATATGGCAACTGACATGTTCGGGTAAAAAAAAGAGGGTTGCCATCTGCTTACAATCACACTAGGCAGTTGCCATGTACACTTCAAAACGCATGGCAACTGGCAGCTTGGGTGTGGGAGAGGAGGCGGGCGTGTGGGCGAGATGGCAAACTGCCCACACACCAGCCCTTGTGCGTGACTTAAACTGGTGTGTGGGTGAACTGCTAAACGCCCACACACCGGCCCTTCCGTGTGGTAAAACGGATGTGTGGGCGACCTCTCTCACACACCACACACGCGAGTTGTCCTACATGGCATACAAAATCAGCTAATTCGTGCCAAGATTCGTGCAGAAGTTACTGCACGGTGATGGAGGCGTGTGGGTGAGTTGGCTAACGCCCACACGTGTGGGCGTTAATATTATATATATATATATATATATATATATATATATATATATATATATATATATATATATATATATATATATATATATATATATATATATATATATATATGGTCTATTCTGCTAATATTAGCAGAATAACTATTCTGCACACCACTTCCGCACTGCACGCTGAACGCAAGTGCACGTCATTCTTTGAACCAAGTGTGCTGCAGTACTCACAAGAATGAACTTCTCGTCAGAAAAAAAAACTGTACGCGTTATTTTTTCGGTACTGTTTTCGCACTAATTTTTTAACCGTTTATCGGAATGAGGCGTGTAATATACTATTGAAAAGCTATGGATTAGGCGCAACTTCAACATGTTGAACACTTTTCGAGATTCCACACGGTTTAAGAACAGTTTTGAAAATGGTGCGGCGGATGATGAGTGGCAGCGAGCGTTTTTCGCATTTTTTTTCAAACCGCTTGTCGGAATGAAGCAAATGATACGCTGTTGGATAGATATCGTCGAGGCGCATCTTTTTCATATATAAATATTTCTCTAATTCGTTACGGTTTAAGAGCAGTTTTAAAATTAATAAATCGCGGAATTCTGTTTTTTTGAAATTTTGCAATTTTCGATACTGTTTTCGCTGTAGTTTCTTAACCGTTTATCGAAACGAGGCATGTAATACGTCCTTGGAAAGCTATGGACAAGGCGCAACTTTCGTATGTAGAAATGGTTTTGAGAGTGCTTACAGGTTTAATTTAATTTTGAAAATCATGCAGCGGACGACGAGTGGCAGCGCCCGTTTTTCGCGAATTTTTTACAAACCGGTTGTCGAAATGATTCAAACGATATGGCATTGGAAAGATATCGACGAGACGCAACTTTTTCATGTAGAACACTCTATCTAATTTATGACGGTTTAAGAGCAGTTTTAAATTTACCAAAAAGCGGACACTCTGTTTTTTGCGAGACCAAAATCATCGTGTGTACTTCATCGGACAGAAGAACGCACTGCTTCAAACAGAAACCGCACTGCAGCAAGAAGTCAAGTGAACTTCATGATTACTTTTTGTCGGGCATAAACTTTCTCGCACAAATTTTTCTTGTCTTTTTTTCAACTTTTTTTTCGAACGAGAGTGGACCACAACACTTCCAAAAGTGAATCATAACACTACCCAAAGTGAACCACATGAGCTCTTGTTTTTTTTCATACTTATTAATTTTTTACGCGCGTTGACCAAGCGAGTGGACCTTTCATCGGACAGAAGAACGCACTGCTTCAAACGAAAAACCACACTGCAGTAGGCAGTCAAGTGAACTTCATGATTTCTTTTTGTCGGACATAAACTTTCTCGCACAAGTTTTTGTTGTCTTTTTTTAACTTTTTTTTGAACGAGAATGGACCACAACACTTTCGAAAGTGAACCGTAACACTACCCAAAGTGAACCTCATGAGTTTTTGTTGTCTTTTTTTCATACTTATTAATGTTTTATGCGCATTGACCAAGAGAGTGGACCGCAGGGAGTGAGCGAGTGAACTACATCTAATAAGAAGCGAGCTTCTTTGAGATGTTTCGGTTTTCTGTTTACCAAGGGAATCATGAAGGAGTTTCATAACAAACTGCGTGAGATAACAAAGTGAGCTTCAAAATATGACTTATGAGCTGCTTGAAGACGAGTAGTGAACCTTTTTGGTAGCACAATTTTTTTTGAAAACACATGAAACTACTGGAGACGAGTGTCATTCACAATCGAGGGAAGTGTCATTCAAAATGCACTGCTAATAAAAATGCACCAAACTGCACGGTCGCCCCGAAGAGGTGTAGGTAGTCTCGAGAAGGAAGTTTTTTGGTAGCACAATTTTTTTTGAAAACACATGAAACTACTGGAGACGAGTGTCATTCACAATCGAGGGAAGTGTCATTCAAAATGCACTGCTAATAAAAATGCACCAAACTGCACGGTCGCCCCGAAGAGGTGTAGGTAGTCTCGAGAAGGAAGTGCACTACTTTCCCTAAAAAAAACTACACATGCGGAGGATTTCTGCTCTACTGAACTACAAAACAAAATCTGAATAATGCAAACAAGACAATCGATGTCTGTGTGTCCACCATCTACAAACTGCACCACCAGCGACTCACGCGGACTGCATGGGGGTAGCAACCGAGCTGCATGCGGCGCTCGAGCACCATCGCTGGCGCACTAACTGAACTAACCCCTGGCGGCAGAACGCCCACAAATTGAATCTCGACGGAACAATGCCCTCACCAAGACAAGTGAATTCCTCTGTTGCGGTTAGGGTGCACTTCCTCTGAACTGCAGGTGAACAGCAAGGAGTGCCAGGATGCAGGTTAGGGTGCCCGCGCGCGGGGACGACCTGCACGCCGTGCGAGCTGCACCTCACACCACGCCCGCCCGCACTGCATGTTGTGCAGTTCAGAGGAGGAATGTTGCGGGGCGGGCTGGTTGTGGCGTCCGATGGGGAAGGCAGGGGCGCAACACCGGCAGTGGGCGGATCTGGCCATGGGGGAGGGGAGGCCTGTCGGTGAGGGAGAAATCAACGAAGGGAAGGGGGAAGGGGGATGCACGGCCATCCATATTTCAGGGCAGCGACCGGATCCGGCGCGGTGGCCCCGCGGCAAGGAGAAAGATGGGTGGGTGGACGAGGTGTCCTTGGCAAGGGGAGCACTTGTGGCGACTGTTTGCTACTCGATCCGGTCGCCTGGCGGCGCAGCGAGGCCGGAACCGCCCGGGTCCATCGCCAGGTAGATGTGTGGGGTGTGGCGGCCGACCATTGTGGGACGCATCGGTCGTGACGAGGAAGGTGGGGGCGACGGGGGAGGATTTGGCCAGATTGGGAGCGAGGTGGGCATGGGGCAACGAGGGAGGTGGGGGAGGCGGGAGGTTGGAGTTCGCCGGGGCCGGGAGGGATGTCGGGGCGGCGAAGGAGAGTGGGGAAGAAGGTAGAGGTCGGGAGGCGTGGGGATCTGGCAGGGGAGGTCGCCGGGGGATGGGTGGCCTCGGGTGGGGTTCTGGCCGTGGAGTGGGTGGGGACTGGGGGCTGTGGGGAAGAAGCTGAGGGGTAGGGGCGGCGGTGCGTGTTGGCTTGGTCAGGAGGTGGGGGAGCCCCGTTGACCAGGGGAGTGTAGTGAGGTGGGGGGTGTTTCTTTTTTATTGCCTGGCGGTTTGGTTCAGGTTTGGTTACGGTGCCGAAGTGTTAGCAGAATAAGCTTTTTGAGGTGCAAAATAAGACTCTTAAAGGTGTTATCATAATAGACCCATCCTATATATATATATATATATATATATATATATATATATATATATATATATATATATATATATATATATATATATATATATATATATATATATATATATATATATACACACACACACACACACACACACACATATATATACTAGCAATTGCTGCTTATTTCGATTATGAAATATGGCAGATGGATGTCAAAACGGCTTTCCTAAATGGAAACCTCAAAGAGGATGTTTGTTATTTTTTTAGTTTTGTCATTATGAGTTTGTGAGGGAGATAAATAAAGTAAAATCAAACTTTTTTTGTAGGCGAGTCAAACTGAATTTAAAAAACAAAAATAGTTCAGAGAACAGACATGCACATATATGTGCGCATCCTCGTGATGGACCTAGATTTTATCGGTCAACAGCTGCAACTTCAGCTGGTCTAGAAGAAACCGGACTCTATCGTATGGACTTCGTCTTCGCAGCCTTATCTCCTCCTTCGTCGGCGCTGTGGACACCGACGGATCCCTCGCTCCAGCGGCCTTGGCGGGCTCATCTGCCAAATCCAGCGCTAGAGTCCGCCGTCGCCTAGCCGTCGGACACGACTCTGCCACCGGGATCCCACCCCGGCCATGGCACACCTCCCACTCCCTCCCGCTCCACCGGCCATGGCGGTCTCATCTGCCAGATCCGGCCTGCTCGAGGCCGCCGGCGCCGGGATCCCCGCTCGGCTATGGCACACCTTCCACTCCCTCCGATCCACCAGCCATGGTGGGCTCATCTGCCAAGTCCGACCTGCTCGAGGCCGCCGTCGCCGGATCCCGCTCGGCCATGGCACACCCTCTACTCCCTCTTCTCCACTGGCAAGGGGGCTCATCCCCCAAGTTTGGCCTGCTCGAGGCCGCCATCGCCTAGCATCGATGGTCACTTCTCGTTCCTTTTTTCCTCTCAAGATAGGCTCTGTTTCTCCTCCCGCTCGAGGCCACCGTCGCTCCAGCTCCATATGCTGCAGGTGTCTTTTTTCTGCTTTGGCTTGTTTGATTGCAATTCGAGAACGTATTTAAGTTGCTAGGATATGATCTAGAAGAGCAGGGTGGGACTATTAATCACAAAAGTAGTATCTAATTTTAGCACATGGAGCAACTTTTTTAGTAGTGTCCCGTAACAGAAATATAGATTCTGGCCCACCTAAGCTCTAGACCGCACGTGTTCGAATCCACGCATCTAGTAGCAAAGGCCCATCTGGCTGTCAATCGAGGCGAGACTTGCTAGCGATCGGCCCATTTGGTTGTCAATCGTGCGTGGCAAGACTTGCTAGCGATCGATCATTGCCTCCCGGAAGCCTGCAGGGATATAGACATCAATTAGTACCACCTCGGGTAGAGAAAATATAAATCGTAAAAATGTATTACGAACAGGCGGAAGCGTATTGTGACGATGAACCCGACAAAGTCAATCCATGCTTGATTATTAGGGATATATATATATATATATATATATATATATATATATATATATATATATATATATATATATATATATATATATATATATATACGGTCTATTCTGGTAATATTAGCGGAATAACTATTCTGATAACACTTTTGCACTGCACGCTCAACGCAAGTGCACGTCATTCTTTGAACCAAGTGTGCTGCAGTACTCACACGAGTGAACTTCCCGTCAGAAAAAACTGCAGCGTTGTTTTTTCGGTACTGTTTTCGCTCTAGTTTTTAACTGTATATCGAAACGAGGCGTGTAATATATCGTTGAAAAGCTACTAATTAGGCGCAACTTTGACATGTTGAACACTTTTCGAGATTCCACACGGTTTAAGAGCAGTTTTAAAAATGGTGCGGCGGATGACGAGTGGCACCGGGCGTTTTTCACGTTTTTTTCTAAACGGCTTGTCGGAATGAAACAAACGATACGCCGTTGGATAGATATCGTCGATGCGCATTTTTTTCATATATAAATTTTTCTCTAATTCGTTACGGTTTAAGAGCAGTTTTAAATTTACTAAATCGTGGAATTGTGTTTTTCAAATTTTTGGTATTGTTTTCGCTCCAGTTTTTGAGCCGTTTGTCGAAACGAGGCATGTGATACGCCGTTGGAAATCTATGAACGAGGTGCAACTTTCATATGTTGAAATATTCTTAAGATTCCTTACGGTTTTAAGTTAATTTTGAAAATCGTGCGGCAGATGACGAGTGGTAGCGGCCGTTTTTTGTGAAATTTTTGCAAACCGCTGGTCGGAACGATTCAAACGCTATGCCGTTGGAAAGATATCGACGAGACGCAACTCTTTCATGTAGAACACTCTCTCTAATTCTTTACGGTTTAGGAGCAGTTTTGATTTTAACGGAATGCGGACACTCTGTTTTTTCGCGACACCAAAATCGTGGTATGTACTGCATCAGACAGAATACCGCACTGCTTTAGACTGAAAACCGCACTGCAATGTCTACAAGGAACTGCATTATTACTTTTTTCGCTAATATTTCTCTTTTGTAATTTCATCTCAACCTCGAGGTGGAGTGTAGTGACCTGCATGCAACGACGAAGTGCACTGCAACTTCCGATCCATTTTACTTTTTTTTAACACACGACCTTGTAGGAACGAGTACAGTTTAATTTTTTTTTTGGAGAAGTGGACCACGGCCTTAATCGAAGCGAGCTGCATGGTTTTTCTTCTTGTTTTTAAAAAACGTATAAAGCATTTCTAGACTACACGGTTGAGGACAATGAACTGTATGTTTTTTCTGTTTCCAATAATCCTTTTTTACTGGCGATATCGGCCTGCATGAACGGGTAAGTGTACTACCAATTTTTGGCATATAGAACCACACATGTTTTTATAAAGCGAATCACAAAGTTTTTAACAATGAACTACAATAGTTCGAAAAAATGTACTTCTTTTTCACCGAGCGCACTGCTTTTACAAAGAAAAGATTTTACAAACTGAATAATCCACACAAATAGTCTTTTTTTCTTTCTCCACATACATAGCAATAATGCAAATTCTTTGCATTGCCGAACCGCATGCACTCGCCGGATGTACACGCGCTGTACCTCACGGATGTGCCAGCGGACTGCACCGAGGGAGGCTTGTTGTCCAAACTGCAGGAACAGTGAAACAACAACAAAAAATGCACACTGCATCTAACTACACAGTACAGTACCGAGGTGTTAGCAGAATAAAATTCACAATAGGGGCGGAACAGATTGAACCAACTGCACGGCCACACGCACCAAACCGCATCGCGTGCCCTAGCGCACTACAAGATCGAACCTACTGCACCGCCACACGCACCAAACCGCATCGCTTGCCGTAGCGCACTGCAAGATCAAACCAACTGCACGGCCACATGCACCAAACCACATCGCTTGCCCTAGCGCACTGCAAGCCCGGGACGCCTGGACTGCAAGGGAAGGAGGGGCAGCTCGTCGGGAAGACATGGCGGATCTCGCCGACGATGCAGAAAGAGCCTGCTGTACTGCATCAACCGTCGGGGACAACTTTTGGACAGCAACAGGGGATGGTTTTGCGGTGGAGCTGGCCATGGACCGGGGGGAGGGGAGGTAAGGAGAGAGGCGACAGATGGAGACGAGGAGGACTGCACGGTGTGGAATGGGCGTGCTGCTGCACCCACACAGTGGACTGCACGGTGCCGCCACCGGTGGCTTGATGGAGCAGACCACAGGAGGCCCAAAGAGGATGGTGGGGCAGTTGTGGGCGCAGCCGCCGGCGAGTACAGGGAAAGGAGAAGGCCATGGGAGACCGACAGCCATCCCGTGATAGCCGTCGCATGGACGGGAAGGCCGGATCCGGCGGCAGGGCGCCGGAGGGAGGGGGACGGGGGCTGCTAGATCCAACGGACGAGGTTGACGGTGGGTGAGGGGAGGGCAACAGAGACCGTCCCCGCCTTAGAGGGAGCGTCAAACAGAAGGCCACGGGGGGTCGCCATATCTGGCAATCAGAAGGAGGTGGGGCCATGGCCGGTCCTGGTCGGCCTCGACGCCCGGTGAGCTCAGCAGCGGTGGAGGAAGGGGGGGCGCCAGCGCTTGTTGGGTACTGTGGCTGCCCGGCTGGAAGGCGGCGGGACGGTGCCGGTTCAGGGTGGCGCGGATCCAAGGGCATCTGGGCGTTGGAGGTAGGTGGCGCGGCGTGGCTGGTGGCCAAGGCGGGGCGGCGTGGGATGGGAGGTGGCCAAAGGCGGGCGGCGTGGGTGGGTGGTGGCTGGGCGGGCGGTGAGGTGGGTGGTGGTGGGCGGGCGCTGCATGGTGGCTCGGTCGGGAGGTGGGGGAGCCCGTTGACTAGGGGGAGAAGTGCGGGGTGGGTTAGGATAGTGGTGGTAGGTGCTAGTAGTAGCAAGGTGGGGGCGGTTCGGTTCGTGTTTGCTTTGCGGTGCCGAACTGTTAGCAGAATAAGGATGTTTGGTGTGCAGAATAAGATTCTAGAGGGTGTTATCATAATAGACCCACCCTTATATGAACAGAGATGCAGCATTCTTGCAGCCTAAATGACTGACTACAAAGAGAGGTGGTTCAAAAGCAACCATGCACTGGCGAAAAGTAGATGCACAGTTCCAAGCATCATAAGGCACACTTTGCACCGCTTTTCACATCTGCTCCTCCTGGTACTACACTGGCCGTCGAGTTGACCTCGATGGCCACCGCGTCGATAAGCATGTAGAGTGCTGGGCCCCATGTCGAGCTCGTGAAGGCTCAGACTGACCCTGCAGCTTGCACCAAAGAAAGATGGAAATAAGTTCGATCCTTGTAATAGCTTACAGATACCTGGGGTAAATACTTTAAAGCAGTCTTGTTCATAAAGTGGATTCATTCTCAAATATAGGTAGACAAAGTACACAAGAAGCTTCATATCTCATTGGACAATTATGTGACCATGACGGCAAAATGTTCATAGGATTTCTCAGGTTTGGCTTCCATCCAAGAATATTCAGAGTTCCAGTCAGGTCAGAGCCACACTTAACGCACCGGGATAGCTAAAGTTCAGAAACATGGCATCTTGGATGGTTCAACAGGTCAAAAGGTAAAGATTTGAAATTAAGATTCAAGATCAAATTATTATTTTCATTTGTCAGATACTTTTGTGGTAATCTCAGCATAAGAGGTGTGATGTACTGTTCGGACCCATTTTTTAGTAACCATCACTACAGTTCCAAAATGAGAGACATTTGAGAACTGCTTCTTTTCTTAGCAGAAAATCTCTAGTTATGTGTGACTTACCTAGTCGAGCAAGATGTTGGAGGCCTGCTTGTAGGTCACCGGCAGGTTGGTGTCATGGAGAAAGTTAAGGCCCTTGGGCTGACGGCGATCTTCATCCTTATCATTCGTAGGAGGGAGCCATTTATACGTGAAGGAAATATAATGTTTCAGGTCAGTTTCCTCCTCCACATTGACCAAGATTTGTACTAACTTGCAAGTACCAAGAAGTTGGTCGGACAAGTAAATTTTCAATCCAAAATATCCAGTATCCTTTTTTAGTAAATATTGAATATCTACATCCATCTGAATTTAAAAAGAGAAAGTGTATTCCCTTTGGAAGGGAGAGAGAGCTCAGCTATCCTCTTGACTTGTGACTTATGGAAAAGAAAGTTCAGGGGACAAGAACAGTTCATCATCAATGGACCAGATGGCACTCGTACGTGCTCAGAATTCTGAATTACTCCCTCAAATCCATAGTAAGTGTCATGGTTTTAGTTCAAATTTTAATTAAAACCAAGACACTTATTTTGTATTCGAGGGAGTAACATTTTTCTTTATCTTGCTGGTCTCAAGAACCACCAAACATACTAATACTTGGAATGATCAATTGACAGCAGAAAGTAGTGAAGAACTCACTTTTGAAGAGGTGCGTCTCAAGGCTCCCAACGCTCATGAATTTGTACACCAACATCTGGTGTTCATGCTCGTAGCACTACCAAAACAATTTCACCAGGTTCTTCTGCCTTAGTTGCCCAAGAAAGAAAACTTCAGCCTACAACAACAGAACCATATAAGCTAGTCATTCATTAGCCAGGCTTCAAAATTGATCTACCAATGATCTGATCATGTTTGGCGCGTGCATTGCACTCTATTTCGCACTCACCAACCACTCTGTGGCTACTGCAGATGTGTAATGTATATGTACAGAGCATTATAATCAATATAATGAATGCCATTAATCCCTGAATTCCATCTATTAAACAAGCAGTTTATGTGCCATCCATCGAGTTTTGCACATCCGGAAAGACATCTAACTATGTATAGATTTAAGTGAATAGAAAAACACTGCAACGACAAACTGGCTCTTTGTAATGAAGGATACGTACCACTCTAATGGGTATATAGGAAAACAAAGGAACATTCTATCTGTTGGGGCACTCACAGGATGCCAACGGAAACAAAGTTTAAGATAACCACCCAATGTTTTTTTCCAGCATCTGCCAAATATATTGAGAATGAAGAAATTCACAATTACTAACTATTTTCTTATAAAAACTTAACCACAAGGCAACATATCACAATTTGCAGCTTCAGTCAATTGCAAATCCATGATTACAAAAGAAAAATAGTAGTACTAATACTATAAAGCAGCCAAAAAATGATATCGAAGTGGACTTTCTGATGCCAATGTAAAGCATCGCATGCTATTTAGACAGAACACAGACATGACACTGCAGATGATACCTTGGCACGGTCTCCAAGCCGGGTCAAGCAGCTTCAAACATCTCACCAAGTGTCTGTCAGCGTGACCTATCCAGAATTGAAAAAAAGAAACAAAAAGAAGATGGTTCTGTTCAAGGTCTACATGTTAGATGAAGAAACAAAAGCTTCAATGGATAAGGCATTGCACCTTAGTCGCATAGCATGATGCACCAAAAAGTTCCAAGCCATCAGCAATGACCCCCCCCCCTCTCCTTTAATCTTGGCTATGTCAGAAGCAAGTTGTACACAATCACAAGAGATGACCAGCAGCAACGCAATTAAACCCGAATGAAGCTATATCACACTACAGGAATCAGCTTCTTTGTCGTCCGCCATGGCGGCCAACAAAGGCATAGATCACGGACGGCAAAATTCTTTGCGGTCCGCTAGCAGACGACAAACTATCTGTCGGTGTACTAGAGTAGGGGTACCCTAGTATCCCGAACTCGTGCACGGGCAGTTGCAGCACCCCACGGCAAGGCTTGCCTAGTGGCCGCCAAGGTCCTCCATGGTTCCTTTGGATCCATTCAAGAACAAAGTATTTAAGCCAAGAAGACAAGGCCCCAGCAAGAGGAGCTTGCCGGGAAGGCCACTCAAGGCACGCAGAAGACAAGACCCCGGCAAGAGGAGCTTGCCGGGAAGGCTCGGTGAGTGACAAGCTTCCGGGCGCGACAAGGATTCAGCCGCGGCAAGGCGCTTGCCGCGGCAGGCAACCACTCTTCATCTCCGCTCCAGCTCATCCACCAACGTGTCGCCATGGGACCATTCCAGGCGTGCGTGTCAAGAGGCTGTGCAGCCAGCGGAGAGCAGCGGTAAGCGGCACTGACAGGAGTGCCATCGTGGCAAGCGGTGGCGCCCCTGACGGTCTCTTTCTGCACTGTTTAGGCGACATGGACGGGCATTTAGTGCTTTTGTCCCTTGCCGTCAGAGTTAGGTAGAATACACTGTACAAAGTAGCTGTACGAACCGCAACTCATTTTCCCATTTTTGCCCTTGTCTACGTTGCCACCTGTGGTGACCCCTTTAGCCTATAAAAGGAGGCCCATGCGCAACGTAGAAGGGGTCGGGCTGAGTTCGGTTCGACTCATTCGAAACCAGAGACACTCACGCTAGGTTTTGTAGCTCTCTGTGCTCCCTAGCAAGAACACAATACAATCAGACAAGCAGCAGTAGGAGTATTATCTCTCCGGAGAGCTCCGAAGCTGGGTAAACTGCTCGTGTGTTTAGCCTCGATCTGCTCTTCGTGCAATCTCCGTCCCCCACCGAACCGAAAGGGACTCGGTCCGCCGGTCCCATAGGTGTTCGTGGGTTACGATCAGCCTCCCCGACATCTTTGGCGCGCCAGGTAGGGGCGTCGAGGCTGTGTGAACCTGATCCCGCGTTCACACGAGCAACATCTTCATCATCTTCATCAACATGCCACCAAAGAAGAAGGCTTCGGCGGCAGCGGAACCGTCCACGTTGATCCCGCCACCACCGGAGCAAACGGGTGGCGGGGAAGACGCCGACGGAAGAACGGGCGTCGACGAGGGAGCTCATGACGCTGCCAAGTCCAAGGACAAGGCTGCGCAGACCTCGGCGTCCGTACACGCACCGCGTCCATCTCAGGAGGCGCGGGACCGACAGCGTCATGGTATTCATAGTACCATACGCTCGTTGGATCAATACCGAGCTTGAGGATCGCGAGGCCCTCAAGACCAGCGTGCACGCCAGCATGCTGGCGCGAGCGGGGTACGGTCGCCTGGACGGGATGCTGCTCCTTCTAACATAGTTAGAAGTCCGAGCATATCCCGCTCCTCGCGCCGTTCACCACTGCCACCCACCACTCCAGCGGAAGCCTTGGCGAGAGCTCAACTGCTTCTAGGCTACCCTCCAACAGCCGACAAGGTCGACGAATGGAGGGCCACCATCGTAGTCTCGCCGGCTTTGCTAACGGCGACGCTCGCGGCAACCAACCACATCACTGCCGCGGCAAGGCGACAAAGGCACGAGCGGTGGCGGCGAAACCTGTGGGGTGCAACCACCATGCACTCTCCACCGAAGGCCAAGATCACCAACTCGGCGGATCCACCTCGACAGCGACTCCACGCGTCGCCGGATCCACGAGCTCGCCGTGATCAGCGCCAAGTTCTTCAAAACGGCAACAAGAAGACGCTTCGAACTCGCGATCGAAGCGCCAAGAGAAGCGCGACGTCAATCCGACCAGCGCTGGACCCTCTGTCGATATGCATGCGCCCGAAGAACCAGCGACTTGCCGTCGCGTGGTAGGTTGCCCTGCGTTCACTCGTGAGCTGCGGCAAGTCCAGTGGCCCAGCAAGAAGAATTTCAAGCCAGACGTGCCAGAGAAGTACGATGGCAGGATGCATCCGTCGGAGTTCCTCAGCATCTACACCATCGCGGTGCAAGCTGCAGGGGGACGAGACGACAAGATCCTCTCCAACTACTTCCCGCTGGTACTCAAGCCCAATGTCAGATCTTGGCTCATGCACTTGCCGGACAGCTCCATATCCTCTTGGGCTGATCTATGCCATCAGTTTGTCGGCGCCTTCACAGGCGGCCACAAGCCTCATGGCCAAGAGAGCGACCTTCACCTGCTCGCCCAGAAGGAAGGAGAGTCCCTGCGCAAGTTCATTCAGAGATTCAGCCGTGTGCACTACAACATCCCAGATGTCCATCCTGCCGCGGTGATCAGCGCGTTTCATCAGAACGTGCGGAACCGCAGGATGAGGGAAGAGATGGCGATGTGCAAAGTCAAGGACGTCAGTGAGCTGTATGCCCTGGCCGACAAGTGTGCGTCTTTGAGGAAGGAGGAGACTCGGGAGAGAATCTGAAGCAGGATCTGATAGTGAGGAGACCGCCCCGGCGAAGAAGAGCCGGCGACGGAACAACAGAAAGAAGAAAGGCAAAGAGGTGCTAGTTGTCGAGCAGTCCAGCAACGGTGGTGCCGCCAAGAAAGCCAAAGTTGGTGGCTCCGGCAAGGAGGTTGCCGCTGACACCGATCGCAAAGCTGTGGCGGCCGCCGACAAGCAGGACAGCTCCAACAAACAGTACTGCAAGATCCACCATACCAAGGGCCATGACCTCCAGAGCTGCAAGAAGGTCGAGCAGCTTGTTGAACAGCAGAAGGCTGATTACGAGCGGCGAGACAAGGAGAAGGCCCAGGAAGGTGCTGGAGGAGTTAGCAAGAAGAGACCCGGCCGGGGAGGACGCCGCGGCAAGGCCAAGCAGCGGCAAGGAGACAGACCTCCCCGCGGCCGCGACAAGGATGAAGACGACGACGACGATGAAGATATGGAAGATGATGAGACCGATGAGCAGGAGTTTCAGAAAGCAACGCAGGTCCTCTGCGTTGACGGCGGTGCTTCTCTGCATACTTCACACCGCCAACTCAAGCAGTGGATGCGGGAAGTTAATGCAGCAGAACCATCCGTAGAGTCACGCAAGCCTCTGAAATGGTCCAGCACGCCTATCATCTTTGATATTGAGGACCACCCTGATCGCATAACTACGGTCGGGTGCTTGCCGATGTTGGTCTCACCAACTATCCGCAACCTCAAGGTCACCAAGATGCTAGTTGACGGCGGGGCCGGCTTAAACCTGATCTCCTCCGCGGTGCTCCGAAGCTTCAGATCCTCGACGGCGAGCTCAAGAGACCGCACATTCCAAGGAATCAATCCGGGAAGGAGCAAGCCGAAGGGGAAGATCACGTTGCCGGTAACATTTGGCAGCGAGCTAAACTTCAGGACTGAGAGGGTCACGTTCGACATTGCTGATTTTCCATTGCCTTATAATGGGATACTTGGCCGTCCAGCGCTCGCCAAGTTCATGGCAGCCTCTCATTATGCATACAACTTGCTCAAGATGCCCGGCCCGATAAGTGTCATTTCTGTCCATGGCGCCAAGAAGGATGCTCTTATCTGCGCCGACAAGATCTACCGGGAGGCAGCAGCTGCGACAGATAGCAAATTACTTGCCGTTGAAGCTCCCGGGAGGGAGAAGAAGACCAAGTCCGGCAAGAGCTCTGATGCCCACTCCGGCAAGCGCACCTCTTCGAAGTGCTGCGCTACCGTCGAGGACGCACCATCGAGATCCACCGGCAAGTGTAAGAAGATGATGGCAGCTCCACCAAAGACCAAGAAGGTGCCCGCCAAGGAGGACGGCACTGGTGGTACCTTCACCATCAGTGCCGCTCTCGACCCTAAATAGGAAGGCGCTTCGTTGCTTTCCTGTGGGCGAACGTCGGCGTGTTTGCATGGCAACCGTCGACATCCCGGTGTTCCTGTGAAAGTAATTGAGCACCACTTAGCTGTCTGTCCTCATCGCGGCCCGTCAAGCGAGAAAGTCGAAGCGAGCAAGTGGGCGCCAAGAATTCATTGCAGAAGAAATCAAGAAATTGGAAGCAGCAGGCCTCGTCAGAGGAGTGCTCCATCCTACGTGGTTGGCCAATCCTGTAGTTGTACACAAGGCAAATGGGAAATCGAGACTTTGTATCGACTTCACAGATGTTAATAAAGCTTGTCCCAAAGACCCATTTCCCTTGCCGCGCATCGACCAGATTGTTGACTCCACGGCTGGATGTGATTTGTTTTCATTTCTTGATGCATACTCAGGATATCATCAGATCTTCATGGCAGAAGAGGATGAGGAGAAAACCGCATTCATCACCCCATGTGGCACATACTGTTTTGTACGGATGCCTTTTGGGCTAAAGAATGCTGGTTCAACGTTTGCAAGAGTAGTCCATGACGCTTTTGAGCCGCAAATGCACAGAAATGTAGAAGCCTACATGGATGACATAGTGGTCAAGAGCAAGGACAAAGCAACTCTGGTTCAAGATTTGGATGAGACCTTTGCAAATCTGCGCAAGATCAACCTCAAGCTCAACCCCGAGAAGTGCGTGTTTGGAGTCCCTTCCGGCAAGCTTCTCGGGTTCTTCGTGTCTCAGCGGGGAATTGAAGCCAATCCCGACAAGATCAAGGCCATTGAGCAGATTGAAGCACCAAAGCACGTCAAGGATGTACGAAGACTTGCCGGTTGCGTGGCTGCTCTCAGCAGGTTTATCTCTAGGTCTACTGAACGCGCCCTGCCATTTTTCAAGATTTTAAAAAAGGCAGGTCCAATGAAATGGACTCCCGAAGCGGAGGCTGCGCTGCAGGACTTGAAGAGGTACCTGTCCTCCACTCCAATACTTGTCGCACCTAGGCCACAAGAGAAGTTGCTGCTATATATAGCGGCAACCAATCAAGTGGTTAGTGCGGCATTAGTAGCGGAAAGGGAGGCAGACGATGAGCCGGCAACCAAGGCAGATGCATCCAGCGACAAGCAGGGGGCTTCACCGACAAGCTCTGGTCCCGACAAGGACGGATCTGCGCAGGATTGCGAGAAGATACAGAAAAAGATGGTGCAGCGCCCAGTTTACTTTGTCAGTTCCCTTCTGCAAGGGGCTAGGTCAAGGTACTCTGGTGTGCAGAAATTGCTTTTCGGCCTCCTCATGGCCTCGAGAAAGCTGCGCCATTACTTCCAAGCACATGAGATCACAGTTGTCATTCGCTTTCCCCTGAAGAGGATATTGCAAAATCCAGAAGCAACAGGCAGGATTGTTGAGTGGGCACTGGAGCTGTCAAGCTTTCGCCTCAAGTTTGAAAGCACTTCAACTATACAAAGCAGAGCATTAGCAGAATTCATAGCAGAATGGACGCCGACGCAAGATGAAGAAATTCCAGAGACGAGCATCCCCGTCAAGGAAGCAAACAAAGAGTGGCTGATGTACTTTGATGGTGCCTTCTCGCTGCAAAGGCGCCAAAAGGGCGTGCTGCTCGTCGCACCCACCGGAGAGCACCTCAAGTACATAGTCCAAGTGCACTTTCCCAAGGAGCAAGCGACAAACAATACTGCAGAGTATGAAGGTTTGCTTGCCGGTCTCAGGATAGCAGTGGACCTTGGGATCAAGAAGCTCATTGTCAGGGGTGACTCGCAGCTTGTCGTCCGCCAAGTAAACAAAGATTATCAGAGTCCGTTGATGGAAGCCTACGTTGATGAAGTGAGAAAGCTAGAAGAGCACTTTGACGGCCTGCAAATGGAACATGTTCCAAGAGCTCGTAATGACATTGCCGATGGCCTATCAAAGTGCGCCAGACTCAAGTTACAATGGAACCAGGGATTTTGTGCTCAAGCTGACTCAACCGATCGTAACGCCATCAAGCTGGACAGAACAAGAAGAGGAAGTTGATTTCTGGTGACTACTTCCTGGCCGAGCTCCCCGAGGCCGCCGCCGCGAAGGTCCCCAAGTTCAACGCCAAGAATGCTGAGGAGCAGTCTGCTCCGACAAGCCCTAGGGTTTGTTTCGTTGAAGCAGACGCTCCCGACAAGTTTTGCCCCGGCAAGCCTGCCGGGGAACGTCAAGCTCCGGCCGAACCGCAGGTTCTTGCCGTAGAAGCGGATGTTCCCGCAGCAGTAGATGTGCCTTTAGTCCTTGTTGTCGAGCCGCAAGCTCCAGCATGGGCACAGCAGATTGTCCATTTCCTTCAGACAGGAGAACTTCCCGAAGAGCAAGAAGAAGCGGAGAGAGTAGCCCGACAGTCAAGTATGTACCAGTTTGTCGACAGCATGCTGTACAGAAGAAGACTCAATGGTGTGAAATTGAAGTGTATTCAACGGGAAGATGGACAAAAGCTGTTGGCAGAGATACACGGAGGCATATGTGGTCACCACATTGGCGCAAGAGCACTTGCCGGTAAAGCTTTCCGGCAAGGTTTCTTCTGGCCGACAGCCCTCCAGGATGCAACTGCACAAGTAACCAAGTGTGAAGCGTGCCAGTTCCATTCCAAGCAGATACACCAGCCAGCTCAAGCTCTCCAGACGATCCCTTTATCCTGGCCATTTTTGTGCGGGGCTCGACATCCTTGGCCCCTTTCCCGAGCTGTCAGGGGCTTTGAGTACTTGTACGTTGCAATCGACAAGTTCACAAAGTGGACGGAAGTGGAAGCAGTGAGGAAGGTGACATCACAGTCAGCGGTCAAGTTCTTCAGGTCGATTGTTTGCCGTTTTGGGATTCCTAACAGGATCATCACCGACAACGGCACACAATTCACGAGCCGCACCTTCATGCAGTACGTCCAAGATCTTGGCGCCAAGGTCTGCTTCGCCATTGCTCATCCGAGAAGCAACGGTCAAGCGGAGAGGGCAAATGCTGAAGTGCTGCGTGGGCTCAAGACCAGAACTTTCGACAGGCTGCACAAGTGCGGAAGAAACTGGATTGAGGAGCTGTTGGTGGTTCTTTGGTCGATCAGGACGACGCCAAATCGAGCCACTGGCCAGACACCTTTCGCTCTAGTCTATGGAGCAGAGGCATTTCTCCCCACGGAACTCGTATACGGGTCACCTCGAGTACTCGCTTATGATGAGCTTTAGCAAGAGCAGCTGCGACAAGATGACGCGCTGCTCCTTGAGGAGGACCGTCTTCAGGCTGCTGTACGAGCTGCTCGTTACCAGCAAGCTTTGCGTCGCTACCATAGCCGCAAAGTTAGTGCCAGAAGTCTCGAGGAAGGCGACCTTGTTCTTCGGCGCGTTCAGTCCGCCAAGAATTCCAACAAGTTGACGCGGAAGTGGGAAGGCCCTTATCGGGTGAAACGAGTCACTAGGCCTGGCGCTGTCCATTTGAGACCGAAGATGGCATTCGGTGAGCAACTCCTGGAACATTGAGCATCTTCGTAAGTTTTACCCAGAAGCGCGGTTGCGGAACCTGTTCCGGCAACCACCTTTTGTACAAGTCTTGCCGATGTTGCATGTAATCCTTTGTACAAAGCCGGGCGCAGACCCCGTGCATAAGTAAAGCTCATGTGTTGCGCACAACTTGTCAATTTCATGCTTTCGTCATCATTTTGCATGTGTTATCTGACATTTTGTGCAGCATCCACACCCGGTAAGCAATAACGAGCCACAAGGCTCCATAACTTTATTTTCTCTTCTTTCTCTTTCTCAAAGAAAGGAAGGTTCCTCCGACCACAAGTTAGCTGGGGGGGAAGGAGAAGATAATGGTGTGGGCCACCAAGCGTCGCTCGAGGAAGTTTCGTCTTACCGGGAAGCAAACGACAGAAAAGCTAAGTTGCCAAAGTTTGAGCAATCAGTTTTAAATTTTCAAGTTATCTTCCTCGAACGATAGTACTTTGTATGGAAAACCTGTGCGCGGAGGAACCAACTCGTAGCTAGTCTGCGCCCTTACTTCGTTTCGAGTCCGCTCAACAACTTAAGTGAGCTGCAACTAGTTGCGACAAGGTTGCTTGTCGGAAGCGGCACCGCCAGCAGGCTGCTGACGTTCCGCACTCAGCGCTCGCGGCAAAGGTGCCCGCGCCGATAAGTTCCCTAAAACCGTAGGGCACAAACATACAAAGGAAGGAATCAAGTAAAGGAAATAACATTGCGATCGTTGCCTAGGATAGAGTTATATTACAAAATAGCTTGTCGCAGATCTAATAAATTGTTCTCCTAAACATGATCAGCAGCGACAAGGGAAAGATAAAATTGGCGGCCTAATCTACGCGGTCGCCATCAACCCGCTTGATCTTGCCCACCTTGTCCACAATGGGTGCGACAAGGGCTTTGAGCGCCTCCACATCGGCATCTGGCGGCAAGGATCTGAGGACGCCGTTGAGGTTGAGGCCTGGATTGCGGAAGGCCACCTTCATCAACACCTTACGGAGAGCTCCAGCGCAGATCCGGGCGCGATTCCTCGCCAGCTGCTTTGGGATCTCTTCCCGGAGTCGCTGGAGAGCCGTCACCACGCCCTTGAGGAACAAGCTGAGCTTGGCGCTGGGTTGGAGGCGTTCCTCGGAAGAGTACCCAAGATCCACCATCCCCAGCTCCATCAGCTCCTTGTCGATGGCGGCGGCAGTATCCACAAGACCCTCCGTCCAGTGCATCACGTTCTCTCTGAAGGTGTTCTGGGCGGTCGTGGCACTCGTTAGCAGCTCCTCGTTAGTCTTGATCTTCTCCAACAGGGCCACCTCCCGCTCCTTGGCGCCGTCCAGCGTCTGCATCAGGGTGGTCAGCTTTAGCTCAAGATCTGCCTTGGAGTCCTTGGCGGCATCGAGCTCTTTGATTCTTTCAGCGAGACGGCCCTGCAACTCGCCAAGAGTGTAGGCGTCCTTCTCGCGCTCGTGCTTCAGCGCAGCAAGCTCCTCGCCGCTCTTCTGGAGGTTGGCCTCCAACTGCGTCACCTTCGTCTCCAACTCTTTCTTGGCGGCCTCGGCAGCTGCAGCTGCATCTTTTGCTTCCTTGAGAGCTCCGCCAATTGATTGCTCGCGCGCGGCAAGCTCTTCCTCATAGCTGTCAAGATTGATCTTCCGCTGCGCCAACTCGCCTTCTTGCGCAGATAGCTTCTCGGCAGCAAGCCGTTGCTGCTCCTCGACCTCAACCTTCTCAAGGATGAAGGCTATGCGCTCTTGGTGAGTCGCTCCTGCTCTTCCGCTACGTTCGGAGAGCTTCTTGGTTGGCGCCCGGAGCTCTTCTCGCGCTTCTCCATGTCTGCTCCCACCCTCGCGACAAGTGCTTCCGGGACTCCAACGGCTTGTCGGGCACGGTAGAGCGACAACAGCTTCTTCGGCTGCTGCTCCTCCTCGAGACTTCGCCGCTGCTGCTGCTGCTTGGCGCGTCAACCAGCGACAGCCCAGCGGAGGCGAGCAGCTCTTCGTCAAAGGTCTCCCTTCGACCGGCGGCGCCACAGAGCTCGGCGTCCAAGGGAGCTTGATGAAAACGCCGTCGCCCGGCCTTGAGATAAGCGCGGGCTGGGGCTCTTGAAGCTCGACCTTTGCACCGGTGGCGGAGGGATCAGCGGTCGGCGTGGCGCTGGCGCTCCTGCGGCCTCAGGGTCGTCAGTACGATCGCCGGACCCCTCGCCCGCCTTTGCGGCGGCAGCCTTGGCGGCCTCCTCGCCGGCGGACCCATCGGCGCCAGCCTCTTCCTCCATGGTGGCGACATCATCAGTGTTGCCTGCAGCGTCCTCCTCGCCGGCGACCTCAGTCTCCATCGGCTCTGCGGCGGATGGATCGGCGACAGAAAAAGAAAAAACGATCAAGCAAATGTTGAAAAAGAAGAACAGAAGAAAAAGAACCCAAGGAAAATTTTTAGGCAAGAGGTTACTGCGATGGGATCTGTGGCGCGGTCTCCACTGCCGGAGGATCTTGGCGCTGCCCTTGTCGGAGAAGCTTCCCTTGTCGGAGAAGCCCCCCTTGCCGGAGAACGCTCCCTTGTCGGGGAATCCTCCCTTGGCGGCGTAGTCGAAGCAGATGGTATTTCATGAGCGGCTTCCGGGCACTCCTGATGAGGCTGCTCTGCTCCTACACAAATCAACAGTCAGATATCAGCAAAGAAGAAGCACCCATGCACACCTAACCGTAAGAAATAAACCATATACTTACGCTGGAGGCTGTGTTGGGGGCTGCTTTGAGGAAGGGTTGCCGGGTCCGGCAAGGGGGTCTCAGACGCGCCTCCTGTTGCCACGGGGGGATCGTCTTCGATGACAACCACCGGGGTCTTGGCTCTCTTCGATGCTCTCTGGGCCAGCGTCCTGAAAAGGAAATCAGATACAAGATGAAGCAACCAAATTGAAGAAATACAAGCACAGCATAGAAGCTTACTCTTCTTCTTCTTCCTCGTCGGAGCTGAGCACGGAGAGATCAAATTCCGGCTCGCCTCCGGTGCGAAGAGGCGGAGGAGTAGGTTCTCTTGACCGCTTGGCGGGGGTGGCAGCGGTGGCCTGAGAGGATCCCGCCAAGAGTTGCAGCGGTGTGGGGTGCTCCAGGCAACAATGCTTGCCGCGGTGGAGCGCGTCGCACGGCGCTGCGGCTGTTGGCCCGTCTGCCGCCCCGTCACTTCCCCGGCCTTGCGGAGACGCCTTCTTGGTGGAGCTGTGGGCTCCGCTCGCGGCAAGCTACTTGAAGGTGTGAAGGAGGCGCCCTCGGCAGACTCGCTCGGCTCAACTTCGGGCTCGGCCTGCTCCTCCTCGCCGGCAAGCTCCTCTCAATCGGCAAGGCTTGCCGCCTCTGCTGCCTCCGCCTCCTCCACAGTAAATCCAAATTCGCCAGCGGCAGCAGCTGCTGCCGCCTCCTCCAGCCTGGTGGCGATGCGCTCCATCTCGTCGTCGGTGGTGTCGCGGGTGAGCCATTTCTGCTCATCGGCACGGATCGGCACTTCTTCCAAGCATCGAAGAACTGCCGCACGACATCGTCCGCAGGCTCTTGCCAGGTTGGAACGATCCCATGTGAGTCGCATAACGGCATCATTGCACGGATGCGGTCGAGCGAAGAGTTGTTGCACAATGGGACGACTCCCCTCGGCAACCTAAACCACTCGGGGTGATCGGGGTCGTGCTTGAACAGCTCCAACAGCATCGCATCTAACTCGAAGACAGTGAAATTCCAGTAGAGGCCCGGGCGCAGCCTCATGATGTCCGCCGCATTTTGGAACTCCCAAGCAGGTCTCCTCCTCTCCTGCAAGGGAGCGATGCGGCGGCGAAGGAAATCTGCGCCAACAGCGCCTATGGTGAGTCCGGCAAGCATGAGGCGCAAGATCCGGGTCACAGCAATCTTCAACCTAGCATCCTCCGGCGCCAAGTTGCTCCAATCGTTGACCCGCACTATGGGAGTTTGGCGCTGGGCAGTGAAGGGCTGCGGGTTCTCCTCAACGATCCAACACCAATCGGCTCTCCACTCCTCCCACTTCCTGCGGAGCTCTCCTTCCAGATAGGCTTCTTTCTTGCCGATCCACGGAGATCCAAGCAATCCCTCGGCAAGTGGCTCTCCTCTCTCGGCGGGGCATGAAGAAGTGGCGGAAGAGGGCTACGTTTGGGTGGACTCCGACAAAGTTTTTCGCAAGGTGTGCGAAAACTGCCATGGTCGAGATAGCATTGGGGTGAAATCAAGGAGGCGAAGCCCGTGGGTGTTCATGATGTCATGAAGAATTCAGAGAAAGGCAGGCGAGCCCATAATAGAAGAAAAGCGCGAAGAAGGGGTACAGCGCGGACCCAACTCGATCGGCGGAGAGTACCTTCATGCGCGGATCGCCGTGTCTCCGTCGACCAGAAGAGGTAGTAGCCCTCCCTCAGCTCCTTTGCGTCGAGTTGGGGGAAGATAGCCCGCTCCTTCGCAGCTCCGCGAGCGCTGCGCCTCGGCCGACTTCCGCCCTTCCCTTGTCGGCTTCGAGCCATGGCGGAGGTGGCGGAGAGACCGGCGGCGTTGATGGCGCTGGTGGCGATGGGGGGCGGAGCGCTGCTCTCTTCAGACTAGAGGAGAAGGGGGGAGCGGCGGTGGTTTTCAAGATGGGATAGCAAATGGCGAGGTGGGCGACCTGCCCCTGTTTCCCCTGTTTATAAGGAGGGAGAGGGGCGGACGTTCCGCTTTTCAATTAAAACCCCACGATCTCTCCCCGACGCCACGTTCGGCGCGTGCTGTTAAGTGGGGGCGTGGTGGGTCCGGAGCGATTCTGGCGTGATCTGGGCAGCAGCGTGCCGTGCACTGTTTTGGGCCTAGCCCAACAGCGCTCGGCACCGTGTGTGGCCCAGCCGGGGCTCTGCCGGTGTACTAGAGTAGGGGTACCCTAGTATCCCGAACTTCGTGCATGGGCGATTCTGACACCCAGCGGCAAGGCTTGCCTAGTGGCCGCCAAGGTCCTCCATGGTTCCTTTGGAGCCATTCAAGAACAAAGTATTTAAGCCAAGAAGACAAGGCCCGGCAAGAGGAGCTTGCCGGAAGGCCACTCAAGGCACGCAGAAGACAAGACCCGGCAAGAGGAGCTTGCGGGAAGGCTCGATGGCGACAAGCTTCCGGCGCGACAAGGATTCAGCCACGGCAAAGCGCTTGCGGCGAGCAACCACTCTTCATCTCCGCTCCAGCTCATCCACCAGCGATGTCGCCATGGGACCATTCAGCGTGCGTGTCAAGAGGTTGTGCAGCCAGCGGAGAGCAGCGATAGCGGCGGCCGACAGAGTGCCATCGTGGCAGCGGTGGCGCCCAGACGATCCTTTCTGCCTTGTTTAGGCGACATGGGCGGGCATTTAGTGCTTTTGTCCCTTGCCGTCGAGTTAGGTAGAATACACTGTACAAAGTAGCTGTACCAACCACAACTCATTTTCCCATTTTTGCCCTTGTCTACGTTGCCACCTGTGGTGACCCCTTTAGGCTATAAAAGGAGGCCCATGCGCAACGTAGAAGGGGTCCGGCTGAGTTCGGTTCGACTCATTCGAAACCAGAGACACTCACGCTAGGTTTTGTAGCTCTCTGTGCTCCCTAGCAAGAACACAATACAATCAGACAAGCAGCAGTAGGAGTATTATCTCTCCGGAGAGCTCGAAGCTGGGTAAACTGCTCG